>CM031239.1:678307622-678627154 GCA_018340775.1 Taxus wallichiana var. yunnanensis
ATATGAGAAATTTCAATACCAATGCAAATTTGATGAGTGTATGGGTTTGATAAGAACTTATGTAAGTGATAGTATTTTGTTTCATTTAGAAAAATGTGACTCTCCTTTCAAAATATGGGAGAAATTGGAGGGTTTATTTGGTAAGGTGGATCACATGAGAGCCATGAAACTTGAAATTGAGATCACCTCTCTTAATCTTGAATATTTTCCATCAATTATAGACTATCTTACCAAGTTCAAGCATTTGTTGACACAATTGAAGGGGAGTGGAAGAGATAAGAAAGATGAAGAGTGTGTTTACTTAATTTTATCCAAGTTGAGAGGACCATTCCAAATATTTTCTTCTACCTTTTTCTCTAGCATGGATGCCTTAGGTGACACCTTTAAAATTCCTGACTTAGAAACATTTTGTGAAATAATTACTAGGGAAGAATCCAAAATTTCTAACCTTGAGTCTTCCACCTCTCAAATGCATTAGCTGCATCTAATCCTAAGGGAAAGGAAAACCAAAAAGTAAATCTAAATCCACCCCTTCTTCATCTCAAAGTGCTCCTAAAACCAAATAAAACAACTCTAAACCCAATGAGTCTTCTAAATCCAATAATAATTGTATCCTTTCATGTTCTTTTGCGGGGGTATTGGTCATGAAAAACATAGGTGTTGTTGGTACCCAATTTTTTTCTCCTTTTCGAGTCTTATCAACATCGAGAGATATTACATGAAGCTTGAAGTCGATCGATTATGATGTGTGTCGATTCAGTAGCCAGGATGTGATCTAACGCACTCAGTTTTGTGGAGAGATGGATAGCACTCAAATAGGACTTGATCTTGTCATAACTATTTTCGGTTGTGACTTTTAACCAAGGTAAGAGGACCTATTTTGTAACCCTCAAATGGTGAAGGAGATGAAGATATCCCTCAATTTGTGGAAATAGTATGGAAAGGGCCTTTGGAAAATATGATCAACACTCCAAATCGACTTTCACTAGTTGTCACTCCCAGGATTATGGAGATACTTTCAAAGCAAGGCAAGGGTTAACGAAGACATTGTATGATCTTGATTTTATTTATGCATTTTTGTAAATGGATTGAATTATTTTGTTGACACACAATGCAATGCAGGGGTAGTATGGGTAGGATTAGTTTGTTTGAATGAATTTTTGGTGGGATATTTTAGACAAGACTAACTAGAATTTGCCAAATTCTTTGAGGACCTTTGCAGGAATTTGTAAGACCTAAACAACAGAATGCTTAAAAGGGGTTAAGGTAATCCTTCAAATAGGATATGTGCACCAAATGGAGGCCCAGATCTGCACTCTTCCACACAATATTTGACAACCTACCACAAAAGCTTGAAGTAGATGAACCAACAAAGCATCTAGAAATCTCTATTTTATCATGACCTAAGGTGCACCCAAAGGTTTACAAACAATCTCTAAATTAAGATGAAAGCTCTTCTGAATGTGAGATTACAAATGCCACTAAAATATCAACAAGAAATGAGAACATTTATGATCGAGAGATATTTTAGACTCAAGACTACAATAGGAGTAAGAAACACAAATTGAAAACATTCTGAAACATAAGTGCATGCAAATTTTGCCAAGAGACAACACAAAATAATTCAGAATGACCAAATTTATTAGTAGGGGAATGTTATAAGAACAATCTCAGAGCTTGTTGATGGCTTTACAACTGAAACCAACTCAACATGATACAAATATGATGCAAAAAGGAATTATAAATGGTTCTCAAGCGGTTTATCAGAGAATGGGCTTCTTCCCAGATTTTCCCGTGAAATTATAAGTTTCTCCGACCTTTTTCATGTCAAAAAACATGCATTATATAACATTCTATTACATTTGATCCTTCTTTACCAAGAAAATAATATGCCCAACATCAAGTTTGTTACAAAATTCCAACATGATTTGTAGATAGGGACATTTAATAAATTTGTAACAAAAGTTGCGAGGTGTTTCAAAAAAGGTGAATCATTATAAATTCTTCATCATTATCCATTGTGGAGGCACGTTTTTTATCCTCAAAGCATGCAGACCCTTTTCATTTCATTATTTCATCCTTATCCCTCCAAAATTTGATTCTACAACTTCTTGATTTGATATTTCACATTTTGGACGGGCAGGGCAAAAATTATTTCAAAAACACCTCAAATATGCAAATTGATCCCTAAAACCACTTGCATTGGTCCTTGTAAGCACAAACGACATGAATTTGTGAAAAATAATCGATGAAAATTGATGCAAAATTCACATTTCCACACTTCTTGGAGCAAAAATGGTGGCCAAAATGAAAAATGCACAATTACCATTGATTTTCCCTTTTTCCTTCAATATAAGCCCTCCACGTGTCAAAATATGATTGGGAATGGATTTGGGATCATTTTTTGACTTTTTAACATCTTTGAAAAAATGTAAAATTTTGACCTTTTTCTCTACCCTCCGCCCTTGAAATTTGGTGCCGACACGTGGCATATGGTGAGTCCCATTGAAGTTGCGGTTCAATTCTACACATTTGCACACCTTTTGGAATTTTGGAAAATTTTCACTTTTTTTTCCCCGCAGGCCCACACCTCCACCTCTGTCCTTGACACGTGTCACCTTCTCTATCGCTAAGGATCTACGGGCTCAAACCACATTTTAACACCCTTTTTTGCTAAGGGAAAATTTCTCACTTTACCTCCGGGCCCGCGCCTCCAATTTCTTCCCTGCCACGTGTCCCCTTCTACTTCGTCGTGGAGCCATGCCTCAAATTTTTACACTAAGTCATTTTTCAAAAGGGAAAAATTCCCTTTTACCTTTGACGGACCATCAACCCGCTCTACCCGCCATGTGTCTCCTTGTGGTTCATTCATGGGCCAATGCTTCAAATTTTCACCCTGACTCTTTTTGCAAAAAGGGAACAATTTCCCTTTGCTTTTGGCGACCCATTGAAGCGCTCTGTGCCCTAAGCCGCCACGTGTCTCCTGTTCTCCATTGCAACCAACGGCCTTTTCCTCACCCTTTTTCCCTTCACCAAAAGGAAAAATTGCCTAAGTCCTCTGCCATCCTTCCATTCCTACCTGTGAATAAGAACATGACATGTGTCCCTCCTCTGGGACCTACGGAGCTATGGGGGAAATATTAAATTTTTCCCAAAACCAAAAAAAGTTAAGTTTTCAAAGAAACCCACTGATCGTTGTCCAACCACAAATGACCACGTAGGAGACATCATTTGAGATAGAATTTGATGGGAAAAGTACACTTGTATGATCGTAAAAAACACATAATTTTACAAGGATGCCCGAATTTGATTTTTTCTTCGTGGGTAAAGGAATTTTTGTCAAAAAACAAATGGAAAGTAATTTTAGGAAATTTTTGACCATGGGGATAGATTTTTGGGGGAAATATGCATGAAACGAACAACTTCGAGCTCCAAAGGCCGGGAAAAGTAGAAAAAATGACAGAGGCCCGTGGATTTGGAAATTTAGGGCACAAAACAGGGCATGCATGTATTTTTCTTTCAAATTGGGGAAAAATAATAAGTTGTGAGAATTTCAAAGCATTCAATCTAGAGGGAGAGAGTTTGTAGACCACAAAATTCAAAGAATTTTTTTAGATCATACAAACCAAAGGGGAAAATGACAATATAACAGAGGATTAAAATGGGCACTAACATTGGCTCCTACTCAGGGATGGGCACTCCCAGTGAGTGCCATAAGAACAATAAGTAGACCAAGTGCCAAAATAATCCATTGGGAAAATGGAGTCATGAGCCAAAGCCACCAAAAACCAGCTGAGAAACCGACAAAAAGGCTGCCACACACCAAGGCACACCACAAACTACAAAACACCAGAAAATAGAGAAAAAACCAGACACTATACACTGTATAAGTTGGTGCATACCTCAAATTTGGGGATTAATCCAAGAAATGCTTCAGGATGCTGTCATTAACAAGAAATTTAAGCAATTCCCCATCTAAGTATTTGAGAAAAAGGTATTCTCACCAATTCTGATATTAATGGAGTAAGGGCCCATCTCACAATGCATCAAATTTACCATGTTTTCCTTATCTTCGTTTTTACTATCCCATAGCAAAACTAGATCTCCAATATTGAAGGCCCTAGGAGTAACCTTCTTGTCAAACAACTTCTTCAACTTCTCTCTCGAATATGACATGCCTTTGGTGGGATGCTCTTCTCTCTTCATCTAGCTCTACAATCTGATTAATCCTTGCTTCATATGGACTGACCTCTTGATCTTCAAGTTTTGAACCAATTGAAATGAAGATAATTGCGAGATGTAAGGGCAGCAGAGCTTGAGTTCCATACACCAACTCAAATGGGCTCTTACCAAGTAGCTCTCTTGGCGTGATTCTATCATCCCAAACTACAAATTTCAGTTGTTCACCCCATTTTCTCTTTTTTTTAACTCCAAGGTCCTCTTAATGATCTTCAATAAGTTCTTATTCTTGGACTCGGCTTGTCCATTCCCTTGGGGGTTATAGTTTGAAGCATAAGTCATATTGGTTCCATACTCCTTGCACATTGCCATCAAAGGTTTAGCTCAAAAACACATGGCATTATCAGCCACAATCTTGAATGGCACAAAAATATGCATATGATATTATTAAAAACAAATCCATAACAACTTGGTGTGTTGATTTCTTGGTGGGGATTGCTTCTACCCACTTGGTGAAGTAATCTGTGGCTACAAGGATCCACATATGTCTAGCACTATAAGGGTCTAAGATCTCACCAATGAAGTCCATCCCCATTGTTTGAAAGGAGATTCAATTGATACAGGCTCTGAAAAGGAAGGGAGCCCAAGCTTTCATTCTTCTAGAGAAATGTTGACAACTTTCCCATTTTCTAATCAAAGCATGGTCACATATTTGAAAAGAGTAGGCTAGCAAATAACCAGCTCTCAAAACTTTGTGTGCTATAACCCTTCCAAAGAAAGTGTTCTCCACAAAATCCCCCATGGAAATAAACAACTACTTTGGGAGCTTCATCTTCAGTTATACATTTCAAGAGGACACCTTTAGGGTTTTCCAAGCCATCCCAAAGTCGGTGATGATGTATTTTTGAGAAGCCGATTGAGGGCTATTTTCTAATTTGTATTTAAATGATCGGAAAACATAGGTGTCCGAGGTAAAATATTATATCCTTGTACCACTCAGAACTCACCAATTTCTCAAGAACATCTACCCTTTCTTCCTCTACCTTATTCACTTCCACAGTCTACAAGTTTCTCTCAGCCATGATCTTAGTAAGACCCAAACCTCTTACCAACTTTGTGGTTTGAATATCCATGTCATACTCTTACAGTTTTTTCACCCATCTACATCTTTTACTTGAGATCTCCATCTCTGATAAGATGTCTTTTACCATGGTGTGGGGAACATAAGCAACAACTTTTGAACTTAATATATAAGGCCTGAAAACCTTTGTTGCTTTCACCAAGGCAAATGCTTATTTTTCCATGATTATATACTTTAACTCGAAACTTGTAAAGCCTTGCTAAAGAAGGCAATAGGCCTCTCAGCCCCATCTTCATCCTTTTGGAGAAAAACAGATGTAATAGTATTTTCAAAAGTAAAGGAGAAGATTTGGAAAGGCTTCTTGTAATTGGGGCTACCAAGACAAGTGCGTGTTTAAGTGCTTCTTTGATTCCTTCAAAATCCTGAATAGCAGCCTCATCCCACTTGATAACTTGATCTTTCTTTAACATGCATGTGATAGGTAGAGTCAATTTAGCAAAATTGGACACAAACCTTCTAATGAAATTGATCTTCGCAAAGAAAGATTGGATACCCTTCTTTGTTTTTGGAATTGGAACATTTCGATTGATTCTACTCTCTTAGGGTCAATCATGACACCAACCTTTGAAACAATATGACCAAGAAGATTGGCCTTTTGCACTCCAAAGTGACACTTCTTTGTATTGAGAGAGATTACAAACTCTCTACATCTAATCAACATTATTTCTAAGTGCTGCAAGTGATCTTATCTACTCCTTGAAAACACAAGTCACATCATCCCGATAAACTCGCAATGAAAATCATTTATGTAACCAGAAAAGCAACATCCATTTCCCTTTGGAAGGTATCCCCAACATTCATAAGACCAAAAGGCATTCTTACATAAAAATATGTTCCCTAAGGAGTGGTAAAGGTAGTTTTAAATCTTTCGACTCCTTGACAACAACCTAATTATAGCCGGAGAAACCATCCAAGGTGGACAACAATTCGAGATCTAGTTACTAATCGCAACATGTTTTCCATGTTTGGAAAAGGATAATTTTCTTTCAATGAAGCTCTATTTAGATTTCTAAAGTCTACACAAAGTCTGATATCTCCATTCTTATTTCTGGCTGGCACAAGGTTTACAACCCAAGATGAATACCTTATGGGTTGAATGATCCCTCCCTCCTTCATTTTATTCAATTCATCTTGCATTTTCATGGAGAGGAGTGGATTAATTGGCCTTTTCTTCTATCTGAATGGTTTGGCACCTTTCTCAAGAGGGATCTCATGTTGGAATAAGTCTTCTCTATATACTTTTAGCTCTGAATATGACCAGCAAGACAATCTTGATATTGTTTTAACAATTGGAGGTAGGACTGTTTTTCTTCCTTTCTTAAAATGCTGCCCAACCAAAATTTTCTTGGTTTATCATTAGTTCCCAAGTCATGATCTTCCACATCCCTTAAGGTAGACATGTTTCTTTTGATGATACAATCAGCATTGCTAAAATTTGACTCAAGAGCAACAAGACCTCTAGTAATGGTGTTAGTTTTCGATTGGATAATATCCTTTCCAAACAAAGTCTCTCTTCCTTCGGTCATACATACCATTGGTTCTTAATCAATATTATGATCTAAAAATCACCTTGATTTTTTAAGAACCTTTGTAATTGATCATCATCATTAAACACTTGTTAATGCTTGATGTTGTCAGGGACAATTGACCTAGTTAACACTTCAAAATTGTACTCAAAATAAGGTGAAATGGTGCAATCTCCAAATCTTGACTACAACACTACCAACTTGTCAGTAGTAAAATTCAAAATTCTATCATGATGCACAATATTGAAAGAATCAAACATCTCAATTAGATCCCAAACTGCATGCTTATATTGTTTCATCCGCTGATTTTTTGTAGCATATAATTTTCTTATTTGTTTGATAACTAGCTCTAAATATACTTTTGCAATGATATCTTTGACACCATACTTCCATGTAATTCTCGACCCAACAACAAGGCTTCATACTCAGAAATGTTGTTAGTAAATTCAAAATTAATCTTGAAGGAAAAAACAAACTCTTCCAAGCTAGGAGAAATTAGAATTATACCAGCACCATTTCCAAATTTGGAGCAAGCTCCATCAAATAGCAAGGTCCAAGGAGAACTTACCTATTCAAGGCACTTTGACTGACCCATCTTGTGTTCTTTTCCATCAACAAACCCAATAAAATTATCAGCATCAACATCAGCAAACAACACCTCATAGGAAGCATTGTTTGGATCCTCAATTAGATGCAACATTTTCTTCTCTCCATATAATTTGACAAGGCTGCCCTCAATGGGAATGGTGGAAAAGACATATCCATTTGGACACTCCCTCCAACACTTGCAGCCCACTTTCTTGACAATAACATACCCCATTTGGCAGGGTAATCAACAATCACAATATCCAATTTTAAATTCCTCCTAAGATAAAATGCAAGTTGTGCCACCAAACCCTTCACACAACCAACTACCAACACTTCCCTTGAGTCCATGGTAGTACACTTTCCATAGGATGTAGTCACTTTGATATACAACTCATTCATGAATTCTAGAGATATGACAATACATGATGCACTAGAATCAAACATACAATTGTGAAGTAGCCTATTCTTTATGATCAAAGTTGTGAAGAATGGATCAACATTCAATTGGGAATCAACCAAGGATGTCCCCAAATATACCTCAGGTTTCTCTCCAAAATACTCTACTGCTGGTGGTGTTTCAAGGTCAGCAATGATCTGAGGAGGATTTTTAACAAAATTTACATTTCTTCCTAGAATAGTCTTCTCTTCCTTTAATCCCAAGTACTCAAATTATCTCTTCTTATGCTCAGGAATCCTAAGCAACTCAATGATTGGAACACTCACTTTGATTTGGCTCAATACTTGGGCTATGTCATATGGAACACTCTTTGGAAAAGAAGCATTGGAAAGGAGACAAGAAGATTCATTAGATGGTAAGGTATTCTTGGCAACTCGGGAATGAGGAGGAATGTAATTATTGCTTGGGACAACAGAGTTTTTTGGCAGTGCTTCTCTCTCTAGAAGATTCTTTGGGAATAATTGTAAGCAAGGGTGTTTTAGGTTTGGCTTGAGGCCCATCTCCCTTAACAACTTTACTTCTAGTGTTATAGTCTTTCTCTTGAGCTACAACAACATTCATCAACAATTGTCTATCTTCCTCCAAAGGGATACCACCATCATACTTCTTAATCATCAAAGCTCTTAAGTATTCAAAGTCATTGTTAGGAATTTCAAAAGCTTGCACTACATCAACTTCAAGAGTATGAGGGGGAAGAAAAACTTGTACCCATTTGATGTAATCCCAAAAGGTTGTAGTTTTCCTTGCACTTATCACTTCAGTAGATGTTTCTCCTCCTTGTGAGCTTGAAGAATAGCCCACCATGTAGATATCATCATCAGTACCATCATCATTATTAGCTTCACCATATTTTTGGTCCACTTCACATGGAGGATGGTGTAGAAAACACCTATCACACCAATCAATATCAGCAACTTCCTCAACAACAATGACCCCGATAGTTAGGGGATCGGGTAACACTCTTCCTTCACGTGCTTAAGGATTTCTATTTACATATCCCATGGGTCTTTTCCTCTATCATCTACCCTTTGATCACCCCTAGGATGATTGGAAAATATGTCATGGTTTTGTGCTCTTGGCTGACCTTGTGAAGATTTCCCAAAATCCCTTCTCGGCTCTTGCCAACTTGTAGGAGATCTCTTTGATAGCTCCTGCAAAGTCTTCACAACATCCTCCAAATCAACACCATTGCTAGCTTGAGGTTTTTCAGGTTTTATCAACTTTACACCATCTCTCTTGAGAGGTTTCCCAATTGCTTTGATATTGTTTTCAATTTGAAGTGCCATGGTGAAAGATTGCCTTAGATTGGTAGGGTTCTTGTCTTTTAAGTAGCAGGCTGCCTTTTTATCAAATGCATCTGCATATTTTATTAAACAAGACTCATCACAAGGCCTCAAATTAATTGGTAGCCTTCTCAAAGTTTCATTAAACCTTGTGTTGAATTTATGAACTGATTCATTGGGATTCTTCTTGATATTTTCAAATTCGAGACAAGATAAATCTAGGATCAGTCTTATCACCATATTGTAACTTAAATGCATTCTTCATTTCAGTCCATAAATTAATAGAATTATCAGGCAGAGCCTTGTACCAATCCCTAGCATCCTCTTCTAGTGTATGAATGAACAATTTAATATACACATCTTCAAACTCTATTTCAAAATTCTCCATCATGTTAACAAAATTTTGAGATGTTGATCACCGCTTATAACATTGTTACCTTGGAATTTTGGAAACCTATTTCTAACATCTTGTGGGAAAGCATTTGGGTAACCCTCCATTCCTCTAAATTCTATAGAATCAAAGGTGTTAACAACAAATGGAGGTCTAGGATGAGCCATATTGATTGGTGGAGGTGATCTTGGGGTGACACAAGATGATGAGTAGTGCAAGGTATTTGGGGCTCAAGAATGTGGTTCACAAGATTGGTATTCTCTAAGTATTGATTTTCTTGGAAAGTTTTATTTGATTTGAAACATAGAGGTGCAGATTGAAGAAGGAACTTACTAGGTATAGCAGAAGGACCTTTACTAGCTGAGGAAAACAAGTTTACGAGAGGATTGTTTGAATCAGAATCATTGGAAGAAGAGTGATAATCCTCTACCAAAGGCTGATCTCTCTCACCAATGGATATATCTTTTCTTGATGTCTAACCTTTAACAACTTTCCAAACTCTTCTCCCTTCTAACTCTGAGTTCCTTGAATCTAAAAACAACTTCTTAGTAGAGTCTCTAATGAAGAGAGATCTTCTTCCTTCCAGTTTTGTAGAGATTAGCAACACAAAATTAAATGAAAGAAAGGTAAGACACTGGTATTTATCAATATCAAAATAGCATGGAGTCGCCACTAAGGATTTTCACCTTAGTTGTGCAAATGCACTAAAATACTCTGTCAAATACCTATCAGCACTGAAAATCTTGCCAAACTTTATAGATAAGACCTTCCTTTATTTGAATTTATCAATCACAAATGTAAATGAAGTGCAACAACTACTAGAAACTGATAAAATTACAGGTAGAACTTATATCTTCACTTAATCCTTACAAATCTAATTATAAAATGATGCTTCAATAATGCACGTGCATGCAAAATTTGCAAGGGACATTACCAGGGTTTGACATGCATTAAAATATCTCAAATATGTATGCACATGGATAAGATTGAACTAAGAAAATATCAAACTTAGAACTCTACCCTTCATTCCAACCTTATAAATCTGATCAGAAGATGATACTAAGATTTGTAATTGCACATAAATCACATAAGAAGTATTACTAGGGATCTGAAATATTGAAATACTAAATAATGTCCCAAGAACGGCTCCAAAAGTGTTGGTACCCAAATTTGTTCTCCTTTTCGGGCCCGAGCAACATCATAGATATGGCATGAAGCTTGAAGTAAGATAGATCATGATGTGTGTCATTTTGTAGCCAGGGGATGTGATCTAACTGGCACTCAAATTTGTGAAGAGATGAATAACACTCAAATATGACTTGATCTTGTCCTAACTGTTTGAAGGACCTATTTTGTAACCCTCAAATGGTGAAGGAGATGAAGATATCCCTCAATTTGTGCAAATATTATGGAAAGGGCCTTGGGAAAATATGATCGGCACTCCAAATCTAACTTTCACAAGTTATCGCTCCCAGTTATGGAGATAATTTCAAAGCAAGGAAAAGGTTACTAAAGACATTGCATGATCCTTATTTACTTTGTACATTTTTGTAAATGGATTGAATAATTTTGTTGACACACAATGCAATGCAGGGGTAGTATGGGTAGGATTAGTTTGTTTAAATGAATTTTGGTGGGAGATTTTAGACAAGACTAACTAGAATTTTCCAAATTCTTTGAGGACCTTTGCAGGGGAATTTGTAAGACCTAAACGAAGAATGCTTCAAAGGAGTTAAGGTACTCCTTCAACCAGATATGTGCACCAAATGGAGGCCCGATCTACACTCTTCCACATAATATTTGACAACCTACCACAAAATGTTGAAGTAGATGAACCAACAAAGCATCCAGAAATTTCTATTTTATCATGACCTAAGGTGCACCCAAAGGTTTACAAACAATCTCTAAATTCAAGGAAGATAAAGTGATTTTAAATCATGTTTATCTCTTTATCGATGAAAGCTCTTCGAATGTGAGATTGTAAATTCCACTAAACTATCAACAATAAATGAGACCATGTATGATCAAGAGATATTTTAGACACAAGAGTGTAACAAGAGAAAGAAACACAAATTGAAAACATTCTCAAACATAAGTGCATGTAAATTTTGCCAAGATAAAACAAAAATAACCCGAATGACCAAATTTATCAAGAGGGGAATGTTATAAGAACAATCTCAGAGCTTGTTGATGGATTTACAACTAAAACCAACTCAACATGATACAAATATGATGCAAAAAGGAATTAGAAATGGTTTTCATGGTGGTTTCTCGAGAATCGGCTTCTCCCCATATTTTCCTGTGAAATTCTAAGTTTCTCCCACCTTTTGCATGTTAAAGAAAATGCATTATATAACATTCTATTACATTTGATCCTTCTTTCCCAAGAAAATAATATGTCCAACATCAAGTTTGTTAGAAAATTCCAACATGATTCACAGATAGGGACATTTAACAAATTTGTAAAAAAAGTTGCCAGGTGTTTCAAAAAAGGTGAATCATTGCAAATCCTTCATCATTATCCATTGTGGAGGCACATTTTTATCCTCAAAGCATGCAGACCATTTTCATTTCATTATTTCATCCTTATCCCTCAAAATTTGATTCTCAGAACTTTGATTTGATATTTCACATTTTGGATGGGTTGGGGCAAAAATTATTTCAAAAACACCTCAAATATGCAAATTTATCCCTAAAACCACTTGCATTGGTCTTAGCAGGCACACATGACATGAATGTGCCAAAAATGATGAAAATTGATGCAAAATTCACATTTCCACACTTCCTGGAGCAAAAATGGCGGCCAAAATGAAAAATGCATAGTTATCGTTGATTTGCCTTTTTTCCTTCAATCTAAGCCCTCCACATGTCAAGATACAATTGGAAATGGATTTGGGATCATTTTTTGACTTTTTAACATCTTTGGAAAAATGTTAAATTTTGACCATTTTCTCTCCCCTCCACCCTTGAAATTTGGTGTTGACACGTGGCATATGGTGGGTCCCATTGAAGTTGCAGTTCAATTCTACACATTTCCACACCTTTTGGAATTTTGAAATTTTTCACTTTTTTTCCCATGGGCCCGCACCTCCATCTCTATCCTTAACACGTGTCACCTTCTCTATCACTTGAGGATCTATGGGCTCAAACCACATTTAACACCCTTTTTGCCAAGGGAAATTTTCTCACTTTGCCTCCGCGGTCTATGCCTCGATTTCTTCCTTGCCATGTTTACCCTTCTCGGTTTGTTGTGGAGCCACGCCTCAAATTTTTACACTAAGTCATTTTATGAAAAGGAAAAATTCCCTTTTGCCTCTCGATGGACCACCGCTCGCTTTTCCCACCATGTGTCTTCCCGTGGTTCATTCATGGGACAACACTTCAAATTTTCACCCTGACTCTTTTTTGTAAAAAGGGAACAATTTCCCTTTTGCTTCGGTGACCCGTCGACTCGCTCTCAGCCCCCCGAAGCCACCACATGTCTCCCTGTGCTCCATTGTGGACCCGTGGCCTTTTCCTCACCCTTTTTCCCTTCACCAAAAAGGAAAAACTTGCCTAAGTCCTCCACTAACCTTCCATTCCCACCTGTGAATAAGAACATGACATGTGTCCCTCCTCTGGGACCTATGGAGTTGCGGGGGAAATATTGAATTTTTTCCCAAAACCAAAAAAAAAGTTAAGTTTTCAAAGAAACCCGCCGATCCTTGTCCAACCACAAGTGGCCATGTAGGAGATGTTGTTTGAGATAGAATTTGATAGGCAAAGTTTGCCCGTATGACTCAAAAAAACACATAATTTGGACAGGATGCCCAAATTTGATTTTTTCTTCGTGGGTAAAGGATTTTTGGTCAAAAAACAAATGGAAAGTAATTTTATGCAATTTTTGACCATGGGGATAGATTTTGGGGGAAATATGCATGAAACAAACAACTTCGAGCTCCTAAGGCTAGGAAAAGTAGAAAAAAATGACAGAGGCCTATAGATTTGGAAATTTAGGACACAAAACTAGGCATGCATTTATTTTTCTTTCAAATTGGGGCAAAATAATAAGTTGTGAGAATTTCAAAGCATTCAATCTAGAGGGAGAGAGTTTGCAGACCACCAAATTTGAAGAAAAACATTTTAGAGCATGTAAACCAAAGGGGAAAAATGGAAATATAACAGAGGATTAAAATGGGCACCAACAGGTGTTATAAGTGAATGCAAGGCTTAGAGGATGCAGTCAAGAAACAAAAAATCTCTATCTCCACTCCACCTCCTTCTAATTAACATGAAAAAGAACTTAATGTTATTGGGAGATCTCAGTAAACACTTGCAAATAGTTGGGTTAAGATTCTAGTGCTTCTCATTCACATGAATTTTTCTAAGGAGTCTTTTATATCTCTAGGTTTGAGTTTTACTACCAAAATTGAGGTTGAGATTCTTCCTTTCTTTTTGTTAAAGGAAAATGTGACATACAACTTGATGGTGGCAGTATCCAAGATGCATTGTATGTTCCTAACATCACCAAAATTTACATTATGTATATCAAATTTTTCATTCTGGTAAAGGAAAAATAGTGAATTTTACACAACATGGGGCAAAAGTATGAACTTTATTAGAACCTCATTCACTTATTGCTCAAGGTATTTTTGATCATAGTTATAAACTATATCACTTTGATGGTTTTTATGACACTTCCTCTATAGGGACAAGATTGGTTTCTCATGCAAATTTAGAGAGTAAGCTTTGGCACGAGAGATTTGGACATCTCAATTACAGATATTTGAAGGATTTGATCACTCATGGTATGGCTGATGGTATTCTTATAGTTTCTTGTCTTAAGGGAGTTTTTCATGGATGTCCATTAGGGATACAACACCAAGATCCATTTCCCAAGAATTATTCCAAGAGATCTTCTTCAACACTTGAGCTTATGCATAGTGAATTGATGGTTTTTCCTACCCCCTCTTTCAATGTAGCTAAGTATGCACTTACCTTTATTCATAATTTTTCAAGGTGTACTTGGGTTTATTTTCTCAAGTAAAAAATTGATTTTTTTTCACACTTCAAATTATTCAAGGATTTGGTTGAGAAACAATCTTATAGTTGCATAAAGAACCTTCACACCGATAATGGGGGATTACTTCAATAACGAGTTTTCTAGATTTTTGGAAACTCATGGCATTATTCACCAACATTTTCTTCCTCATAATCCACAACATAATGGATTAGCATAATAAAATAACTAAAATTTGAATAAAATGGCTAAGTGCATGATGCATTCTAAAGATTTACCTCCTATCTATTGGGAAAAAATAGTTAATTGTTTTAACTACATTCATAATCACACATGACACAAATCACTTAAGAATTTGAATCTATAGAAGCTTGGTCCAAGACTAAGATAGATGTCTCATTTTTTTGAGTCTTTGGGAGCCATGCTTGGGACTTTGTGCCTAAGAAGAAATGGAAAGCCTTGGATAAAAATAACAAACCCTTGATCTTTGTAGGGTATTGTGAGGACATGAGAGCTTATTGAATTTTAGATCTTGATACTCATGAGGTTCTTTTTCGAACACATGTTCAATTTGATGAGCACTTCACACCTCATGATTCTTCATCTTCTTCCATGCCTACTTCTTCTTCTTTATCTCATTTTTAGGATCCTTTATTTGAAGAGGTTGATGAGGAGGTTAAAGATGTTGATGAGGATCCTATTTCCATTGATGCTATCGCATGCATAAGTGGGCTTGTTCTATAGTTTATAAGGTAACACCTTTCATTCACGATCTTCCACCCACTAAGAATCATCATGTACATTCTACAAGTTCTAGAATTTTGTGTCGGGAATTTTTGAGGATTCAAAGTCTTTTTCATAGGCTCATGGGATACAGGAGTGGAGATGATGATGAGATGACAACCGAGTATTCTTCTTTGATGAAGAATCATACTTGGGATTTGGTATATCTTCCTAAAGGAAGAAAAATGGTTAAGTGTAAGTTGGTATACCAAATAAAATACGTAGTTGATGGGTCCATTGACAAGTATAAGGCTCATCTTGTTGCAAAGGGTTTTTCACAAGTTGAAGGTATTGATTAATCGATACTTTTGCACCCTTTTCCAAGATGGATTATGTATGCACTATACTTGATATTGCTACATCACAAGGGTGGTCCGTATACTAGATGGATGTGAAGAGTGCCTTCTTATGTGGAGATTTATAAGAGGAAATATACATGGAGTAACCTCGTGGATCTGTTCATGATTATTCTCTTATTTGTAGACTACGAAGGTCTCTCTATTTATCTTAAACAAGCCCTTAGGGCTTGTATGAGAAGATGGATTCTTTTCTTCTATCTATTTTTTTTGTTGTGACTCGATTATAAAATATATCTCCAACATGTTGGTGAGGATATTGTGATACTTGTATTTATGTTGATGATTTATTACTTACTGCAAGCTCTTCTTCCTAAATTCGGACTATTCGAGGGCTCTTTCTACATAGTTTGACGTGATAGATCTTGGGTTATTGTATTATTTCATTGGTTTGCATATTTCTTAGAAAATTCAGGGATCAATTTAAGTCAGCAAAAGTACACCCATGATCTTCTTTAGCATTTTTATATGGCTGATTTCAAGCCAAGTCCATATCCTTTTTCAGTTTGGGGTTACTCTTACTTCCATACGTACCACTCCACTTTGTGATCCTACATTATACAGAAGTTGGTTGGAAGTCTCATGTACTTGACCCATACTCACCTTGATATTTCACTTGTAGTAGGGATTGTATCTCAGCTTTCACATTCTCCTCATACTAGTCACCGACATGATGCTAAAAGGATTTTGCACTATTTGTAGGGTACTTCTCACTTTGGACCGCACTACAATAGGGTTCTACTCATTGGTTGGATATACATATTCAGATTGGGAAGGTTATATTGATGACGATGTTCCACTTCTAGCTATATTTTTGACTTTTCTTCTCCAGCTTTCTTGGGTATGCAAAAATCAACAGTTATTGCACTTTCATCTTCAAAGACATAGTACAGGAAGCAGTCACAACGTCAATAGATTCTTTGACTTTGATAGTTATTGACAGAGTTTGGATTCCCAATGGATTCACCAACATTACTTTGGTGTGAAAAATAAAGTGTAATTCCAATTTTTTGCAACCCTATATTGAGATACACATACACTTCATTCATCATCACATTTAGGATGGATTTATTTTCTTATAGTATATTCTGAGTTAGAAATTAGGTTGTAGACATCTTTATGAAGCCTTTTTATCACCTCACTAACTTGATTTGCACGACATGCTTGGGGTTTCAAAATTTGTTCTTGGGGTGTTTGTGAGAAAATATTCCTTCTTCTTCTTCTTTCTCTTTCCTTCTAGTAGTATTATTTCCTACTCTTGGTTTGATATTTCTTCATGGATATATTATACATGAGTACCGATCAAGACTATTTTTTTGGGACGCATACTGTGGATACGACACTTTTATTTTGGGCCCCTAGATTCACTTGAGGGTGGTGTTAGAGTGCGTATTTACCTTAGATCATGTTCACCTAGGTACTTTATTTACCTTTATTGTATTTATCCTCACCCACTTATGTGTGTGGATATTTCCTTTATTTTATTTATATATTAGGAGATAATATATAATTTTAAGGTATAATTATTTCCTTGATCTATGGTATTGAATAGATCTTTGATGACTAGTTCTTTCCTAAATCTATGGTCTTGAATAGTTCTTTGATGACTAGTTATTTCCTTTATTTATGGCTTGATCTACTTAGCTTGAGTGGTTCTTAGATTGATATTCCTTTCCTATATAAGCAAGACTCATTCGCATTGTATTTCATTGAGTTCCATAATAATATATGTTATTGTTGCTCATTTGTTTGCAAAGGTTTATATAAAGTTATTCTCATTAATTACTTTCATCTTATTGAGCACGGTGTTTAATTAGCATTCGAGTTATTCATGTCTTGGTATGATCTGTTTATCGTTCCTTTTAGTTAGGAGAGGGAAAACAAG
Organism: Taxus wallichiana var. yunnanensis; assembly: GCA_018340775.1. Taxonomy (NCBI): domain Eukaryota; kingdom Viridiplantae; phylum Streptophyta; class Pinopsida; order Cupressales; family Taxaceae; genus Taxus; species Taxus wallichiana. Next base: position 678,325,211 of record CM031239.1, read on the forward strand.
ACAAACTTCTCATATCTAAAGAAACACTTCCATGTCAACCTGTGAGAAATAAATGAAGGTATAGGTGTAGGTTTCTTCTTCAAGAGGCCAAAGGACGTGATGGAATGGGATTTTTCAGAGTCTCCCATCACTTTTGTAGGTTATTCAATGCATTTTTTTGGTGGTTGAAGTTAGAACCATCCCCTCTCTCTCACTAATTATTCCTATATTTTTTAAAAAGCGAGTTCATTGTAAAGTTTTGGACAATTTTCTCCATATTGCTCTCTTTCTTCTCTAGGGGTAGATGTAGAGTTTCAAGCCTTCATTTTTGGAATTGTAATGGTGAATCATGCCTTATATCTCATAGTGATGTATTGTTCAACACTTTAGAGAAATAAAAATTGTGTTTTGTGATGGTTTCTAAATCCTTGCAATGGTTTTTTGTTGTTTTCTCTTGACTTTCTTCATATTACAGGATGTTGTGCATTTTCTTGTTCCTATTACATGTTTGAATATTGTTGTGCATAGTGGAAGTGGTGTATTTTGTGTTTCTTTTCCTGTGATGCTTGTCCATCCTCTCCATGCTCATCTTTCTCCATTTTCATGTAGTGTGAATTGTTCAACACCCCATTTTTCTGGTGTTATCACCCTTGTAGTGTAGGGTTTCTCCTTTTCATCCTTTATCCTTCTCCTTGGTCCCTTGGAAATCATAGGTTAGGATTAGATAGGGGTTTTTATTTCATGAGGAGTAGTTTAGTGTTAGAATTAGGTAGAGGAATGAACCTTCTCTGGAGGGCCATATCAAGTTCACAAGTCCCACAACTTGAGAGATGGTCCCATATTAGCAAGTTACACTGATTACCTTAAACACACATCATAAGAAGTTAGAGGGTGTTGTAATTTTTCACTATAGTTCTGACATTCCCAGTGGGAAAACAAGTGAGATATTTTCATTTCATAGGTGTTCCATTGTAATATCTTAGCCACCATGCTACCAATACTAAATTTTTTTGCATGCACTCACATGGTACCAAACATAAGTCATTTTTAATAGGTGTGCATCTAAGATATTTTAGAGGGAGTTCCATTACACCCCCTTGTGTGATTTACACCTTCATTTGACATAGTTGTTATAATATTGATGAAATCTTAGCCTTTGGTGACACTCTCAAACACAATTGGTGACTCTACTCATCTACACAACCCATTTTGTGAGTTATGAAACCTTTCTTTTCATCCATTTCCATCCATATTTATTTTGGAACCTTTCATTTTTCCTCCATACATGAAGTTTTGGAATCATAAATTCATTCCCATCATGGAATTCACACTTGCAATAGTAGTACTAGTTCAATCCACCTTTAGTTTACTTCAATCTACCCCCGGATCAATGCTATAATCAAAATAAGTTTGAGTATGCATAGCCACATGAGGAAGATGAAATGTAGCTTGGTCCACCAAACTTCGAGTTGTTCTAGTGTAGGGATATGCAAATTATGGAGGTCATCCTACACCTAGAGATGGTTATTTGTAGAGAGAGGTTCAAAATTTGGAGCTTGGCATGGTGCAAATAAGGATTAAAGAGATGAAAAAGGAAACCCATATTGGTTTCATAGTTCCATATCCATGGATTGGCCCTATACCAAGTAATTTTAATCCTTAGAAAAATCTTCAATTCATAATCAAAACATTAACTCAAGTTGGAGAATGGATTAAAAAGAGAGAGGCTTATGAATATAATGCTAAACAATCTTGTCAATGGGAAATCCCTACATTACCATCTCATAGCCCTGTTCTCATTCCTTGAACAATGCCATCTTAACTTGAATCTCATTTTCCTAACTTTCTACCTACCCCCCATTATAGAGTCCATTTCTCCACCTTCTACCTCTCTGTATCACTTGAATTTTCTTTCCTTTTCCCTTTCAAGAATCCATCCCTCCACGAAAATAAGAAATTATACCTTCCCTTCCACCACCAAAAATGAAAAGATAAGTTGAATCCTAACCCATCCCTCCTCTTGCTTTCCCAAATCCATCATGGGAAGATAAAACTCGAAAAAACCAGTCAGGAGGGATAACAAACAATAGAGCTCAAGGCGGAAGAAATGATGAAAAATTTAAAGAGTTGGGATTTATGGTTTGGAATTGATAAAAATCCATTGTTGGTTAAAACTTAATAAGAGGTCGAGTTGAAGAATAAGTGGTGAGGAATACAACTAATTTTATAGTAGTAGAAGAACAAGAAAAATAAAATGATGATCAACAATCCACTTGTTCCAAGTGCAGTGTTCACACTAGCTCTATAATTACATAAGTTGTTGATTCATCACCAATTATGGAAATTAGTGGAAGAAGATAAATCAGCTCCAAGTTTAGTTGAAGAAGAGCACAATGAGGGAGATAAGATAAATTCAAAGGTCTTGAGTCAAGAGTAGGTTACAAAAGATATTTTAGATCTCTCTCGTACTTCATATCTCCAAAAATCTAATGTTTTGAAGAGTTTGAGTTCTCAATATTTGTGTTTGAGGATGAAGAGAAAATGGTGAAAAAGTCACGATTCGAGATCATCATGGAGGAAGGAGAACCCTTTGCATAACAAGAAAATGAAGAGCTTGATTACTTGTCAGATTTGGAAGAATGTATTGATGAAGAAGAGCCCATGGAAATCATAACCCTCATTTCTCCGTCATTCATCCTTAAAAAAAGATGCTTCTACCATAGGGGTGAATGTTCAAGAATAACCTACGAGATCATAACAATCCTCCTGAATCAAATTCATAAGCTCTTTATGAAGATGCAATAATTAAAGGATTTTTTCTTTCACTTGAGGAGTCTAATCTTGTGGATAAATGTTCCATAGAAAAGAGGGAAGAAGAGGAAAATGATGACACCAATCTCATACCAAGAATCAAATCATAAGATTAGTTTTCCATATATGAGAAAAAAAGACAAAATAAGCTCATAGAAAGTCACCTTTTCTAAGAATGTCTGCATAAATACTTCCTTATTGAAGTTGGAATTCAAAGCGGTGGGAAAATTCAGCGAATCAGGCCTTACCCAATCAAGTATCTAGCTTTGTTAGAGAAAGATTTAGAGTTTCCACCAATCATGTTCACTTCTAAGAATGAGAATGAGATACAAAGCATAAAATTTGGCACCAAAGCCTCCAAGATCTAAAGATAGAACAACTTGAGGAGGTAATTTATTTGTTTGTTGTTGATACTTTGGCAAATTTGGTGAAAATCATCTCGTAGTTAGTTTTCACTCCTATGAAAACCCATGTCCTTTCCAAATCAGTCACATGGTCTCATTTTATGAGAAAGGGAAGTTACTTCTCCTTACCAAAGTGTCATGATTTTTTTGAGTCTCTCATTTCTTAGGTTAGAGTAGAGTGTAGGTTTTGTTTCATCAAAACAAGTTCTTGTGCACACTCTACATGCTCCACTTGGGCATGTATGATATTCTCCTTTTGTACATAGTTTTTGTGTGGTTGTTTCTCTTGGACAATTCATCATGTTTCTATAATAGAGACTCTTGTAGTAAAGAGTTCAATGTTTGTAAGAAAAATTGTTATCCTTAGTATTTCTTAAATGAAGAACAACTAAATCAGATTTAGGGACAATTTTTCATTATTTTCATCTCGCTTGTCTCTTGAGATTAGTCAAAGTTTAGCTCCTATGTCAAGGCATGTCATGAGGAAAAAATATTTTAAGAGTAGTTCCTAGCCATCCCAAATCAGCTATGTCTCCAAACATCTTCATGTTTCACACTTTTCAAGGCATCATTAGTTCAATTGTACTTCACACTTGACAAGAAATCAGATTTGGGGCAGTTTAAGAGGTCTCCATTCTTCATCCTATAGATCAGATTTGTAGAGAAAGGAAACATTCCAGATTCGAACAATTTTCTAGTCGCATAATATTATTCTCAAGATTTTCTTATTAAAAGTTGGGAAATGTGAGTAGAAAGGGAAGTTCCATATTCAAGTAGCAGTGTGTTTCAATATCTCGGGGACATGATTTTAGAGTTTAGGATAAATTTAGAGTTTAGGATGCTTCAAGGTCAATGGTCACACATCTAGTAGGAAGATGTCCCCGAGAAGTCACCAAATTGTTATCTATTTTTACCCTTGGTAAAAATAGGCAACTTGGGAGGATGAGATTGGACATTGGACATGGATTCATGAAGGAATATGGAGAAATAAAGGTGATTTTTCATGTTTTGGACCACTTGCACTTTAGTTTTGGGACATTTGGGATCAATAGGTGTAGGTTTCCTTTGGTTATGGGCTATGTTGTATGCTACTACTGGCTCTGTTGTGTGTTGCTAAGGGAAAGTAGGAGTGCCCAGAAGTGAGTTCTTCCACTTCCTCGTGATTCAAAAATGTTGCATACATACATACTCATCTCCCAATTTTTTTAGATTACATTTATTTCATCCTTTAGTTGCTACAAGAAACCTATAGGTGCACAACCAGTTGTTACATGTAACCTATACAAAGTGGCTATGCGCCAAGAACTCGTATTGCAAGGTGGAAGAGATTTTGGCTTGGTAAGCTCACCAAAGGAGTTGAGTTTTTTTGTGGGATGACATGAATGGGAGGCATAAGGGCTGAGTTGGAAGCCAAGTGGGAGGATGCAAAGCGAAGCAACAAGGCTAGTGTTATGTGGTCACAATAACGAGTTAGGGCTCGAAGGGCCAACATGGAATGGGGCTCGGGGGCTCATGGCGGCCGATGTGGATGAGGTGGGATAGAGTACAAGAGGTGAGATTGCCAGAGTAAGGTGATTCAGGGATCTAATAGATAGGGTGGTTCGGTCGAGCTAACATGTATGCACAGGTGGTGAGCTAGCAGTAAGCAAGCTAGAGCCACATCACCTAACCCCCACCAACCACCATTGTCAATAAAGTTTTGAATTTTTGGTGCTTGTATTTTAACAATCCCACTCGAAATGATAAAAATAAAGACTAAAAATGGTGGGTGGGATAAAAATGAAAAAAAACATCTACACCCCCCAAATTTAATGCTTAGGCTCGAGAAGTTGCGTATAAACCGTAAAAATTGACTTGCACTAAAAATGTCATAAATTTCACTACACTCAACAAAATTGGACAAACAAGATATTGTTGGATTCATAATTTGATGCCATTAATAATGGGATCAAGAAATGTGTGATTTCATAGGGTTAGGTGAGGAGAAAAAAATTAAAACTTCTTAGATCCAAATTAGCACTTCTATGTTAATTGTGAGTAATAAATGAAGGTATGGGTGCATGTTTCTTCTTCCAAATGCCAAATGAAGTGATGGAATGGGAGTTTCAAAGTCTCCCATAATTTTTTAATTTATTTAATGCATTTGGTTAGTGTTTTAAGTCATAATCATCCCTCCACTCTCTCTCTCTCACTAATTCTTCCTATATTTTGTAAAAGAGAGGTCATTGTATAGTGATGTACAATATTCTCCATGTTGCTCTCTCTTTTCTTCTTTGCAGGGGTAGATGTAGAGTTTCAAGCCTTCATTTTTACCATTTTAATGGTTAATCATGCCTTATATCTCATAATTATGTATTTTTCAATGCTGGAGAATTAAAAGTTATGTTTTGTGATTGTTTCTCAATCCTTGCACCGGTTTATTGTTGTTTTCTCTTCCCTTTCTTTATATTATAGGTATGTTGTGTATTTTCTTATTCCCACTACATGTTTGAATATTTTTTATATAGTGTAAGTGTTTAATTATGTTTTTCTTGTCCTGTGATTCTTTCCCATCCTCTACATGCTCACCTTTATCCATTTTAATGCATTTTGGATTGTTCAACACCCCTTTTTCTGGTGTTATCACCTATGTAGTGTAGGATTTATCCTTTTCACCCTTTCTCCTTCTCCCTGGTCCCTTGGAAATCATAGGTTAGGATTATATATGTGTTTTTATTACATTAGGAGTAGTTTAGTGCTAGGATTAGGTAGAGGAACCAACCTTCTTTGGAGGGCCATCTCAAGTTTGCAAGTCCCACAACTTGAGAGATGGTCCCATGTTATCAAGTTATACTAATTTCCTCACACACACATCATAAGAAATTAAAGGGTGCTTTAATTTTACACTAACTTGTGAAAGACTCTGATTTTCTACCCGTAGCATTAATTCCTCTCCCTTTTTTATCACTCCCTTTCCCGTTCTCCTGCAAAGTCTTCTCTAGCAAGAAATTGCTAGATTTTTCATAGGTGGCTCGGTGGAGTGTCCCTATTGATCCCCTCGGCCAAAAGGCCACCACAGTAAGCCACATTTTCACACACATGCAAACAAAAAAGCTACACCATTTTAGTAGAGGGACTTAGATCCCCGAGCATTGGAAAGAAACCCACAAATTTTTCCACCCGAAACATTTTCTCGCCAACACTAGGAAAAAGAGGTAGAGCATAGGGTTGAATCGTATGCATAGTAGCATGTTATTGGAGCTTATGCTTATTGATGTGAGCTACTTATTATTTCTTGTAAGTATGGACCTGCAAAAGAAGAGAAAAAATTAGTCAAATTATTCTATATGAAAAATCATAGTAACGTATGTATAAGTAAGTAAAAAGTGTGTTAAATTATTAACTAAGGAAAGAGTGCACTTGATGTATGAGAGAGTAAAGGATAGAAAGTTGTCCTATTTTCTTTATAGATGTTGTTAGATGTGGTAGGGAGTGACCAATTCACAAAAATAAAGTTTTAAGCCATGGATTTGAGCGTCCTGCTACCAAGGATGAGGTTTTTGGTGATCTCATGCTAAGAGTGAGGTTTTTGGGTGATCTCAAGCTAAGGATGAGTTTTTTTGGATGATCTCACACAAGGATGAGTTTTTGGGAGATCTCACTCCAAGAGAAGAATTTTGGGGAGAGAGGTATGTTTTCTCTCCTTCCATGACGTTTCTCAAATGATAAGTGCCACTACTGATTGACACATCCCGATGTGTAACCAAATTTATCCAAATTGTTAATGATTGAATGAATTTTCTAACTCGAAGTTAAGTGTTTGATACTCAGTAGATCCATGTTATAAGTTGTTAGAAAATGTGGTGAACTCGAGAAATTGTCTAATTTTTCCTCAAGGACAAAAGAGCCTAGGTGGGACACAAGCACCCACTATTCTTATTTGATATTGGGTGCTAGTGTCTGCTTCGTGTTTTTGATCCAAGTTTGATTTTGAACCACTCAGTAACTATATGCATTTTCTAATTCTCAGTATTGTGCTATTATGTTTTGGATTTTTATACTACTTGAAGGTTGATTTGTTCACCCAATATTTCCCCCATCATTTTGGTTGCATGTGAAAAATGTAGGAGGAGGTGGAAAAAATGAGAGGACCTTGGATACTTGCATGTTTTAGGGTATGTGCATGGTAGAAACCAAGGCAAAAGTAAAAATATAGCCTGCTATAAATAAGTTTTAGTTTAAAATAGATAACATCCAATAAAATATAATGTTCAAACAACTACGAGGATAAGAGGGGATAGGAAAAGTGGGTTACATACATGGGACATCGCTCACAATGTCACCGGACACTCGTGTCCGTAGAGGCCATAAGTAAAATAATGATCAAGAAATACATAGGGCATAGACCGTAAACAATAGTAAACAAGAAGAGACAAATAACCATGTTGGTATAGTATTCTCGCAAGGAAAATGTTACACATGAATAACTCATTAAAATTTTAAAAGATAAGTATTAAGTCAAAGTAATATATAGATCGACAAAAATAATGGTGATAATAATAAGAAGTACTAAAGACTGTAAAAATAGGACTGTGAGTGTGAAATATGAGAGTAGTAAAGGTAAATTCCCCAAGAACCTCGGTGGAACTAGTAAAGAATGGCATCAAGAATCATGCATCGTCTAAGAATATGTAAAATTATTGAATCCACCTCAAGATACCATGTGAGTGTGTAAGTGTGTATATCAAAAGATAATGACATACTAAGAATATGGATAACATAGGAAACAAAATCCAACATGTAAATATTATAATATACCAAGAGTAGATACAACCAAGATGTGAAAATATTATGTGAATGTGATGGTGTGCTGCAATATGAAGGATGTGTAGATGAGGGGAGACACATTTTCCCCAGCGAATGTGTGTGACATGAGGTTCATTTGGGAATTGTGCCCTTAATAGTCAAGTATGAACCGTAGAATAAGAGTGCATCATCAAGTGTCAATGGTATTGGATTCAATTAAAATTACATGATAGAAAATATTTACCATGAAGCACATAGCTATGAGTATATGATAAATTCAACCATTGGTGATGGATGGTGGAAAGTATGATTCCCAAAGCATTTGAGTGATGGAGATCTATTTGACAATAGTGAAGAGTGAGGTCCCCCTTCTCGGAATCCAAGAAGGATAAGGCACATGAATATGGTCTATGACCGGTGGTGTAGGAGAGTAAATATGTGTATGTGAGGGAGACCGATGTGGTAAAGGAGGTGGAGAACATATATAGGAATGGTCTTCCCGGGTAGGGGACTTAGACCAAAGGGGTGGACTTATGAACCAGTGAGGATGATGAGGTTGTGATGTAGGCCATGTATGAATGGGAGAGCTAGGTGTAGAGATAGATTTAGACTTGAGAGGTGGTAGAGACCTAGATAACTTGATAGGGGCTGAAGTAGAGGGGTGTAGCCATAAAATCATGGACATACTACTATGTTACTATACCGCCAAGTATGTTATTTTATGTATGGATATTGAGTAAGAAAAGTATTCATTGGTGACACACTTCCTAGTCCATTTGTTTGATTTGGTTATTTCTATTATTTTTATCACTCACATTTTTCACTTCTACAACTAGTTCCGAGTCGGTCAGTCACAAGGATCTCTATCTATCATTCTCCTCACATTTTTAGTGGTTGTCTGAGGACACTAGAACCCGTGGGTTGGACACTAGCACCCGTGCCCTCTTATCCTCTTTGTTCTTGTTCACATTTTTGACATTTTTGGTCGGCCTTTTTAATTTTTTTTACTCCTATCGTTAGGTATTAGTCCAAATTTTGTGTCACTAGTATCAAAATTCAAGCAAGAGATCCCTATTTAAACACAACATATACATATCATTATAAGGGCGGGAAATTTTATCAAGGGTTACCTATCTACATACTATCAAAGGGATTGCATCTTGAGTGTATTACTCTACATACATTACATAGGAAGGGGAAGTTTCTAAATTCCATCCCACACATTTGCATTCTATCTAGCTATAATCCACCTGTCTTGGCATCACTAGCACGAGGGAAACTTAGAAATACTATTTCATACACAAGCACATAAAACTACATGGAGTTTGAGATATAGTACAATGTTTGGTCATAAGTTCACTCTATTGGGTGACCATTGGGGTCAATTCGACTCCCCATTTGTATCTTTATTTTTAAGGATTTGATGTAGTTTGGGGTTTTGCAGGATATCATCAGATTTGTAGCTTATCGAGAAAATTTGGTGATCATCCAATGACCTATAGGTGATAAACAAAAAGGGTACTAAAGCCATTACGAGACCATACAAATCAATTTCCAACCCTTTGCGTAGTCACTAATGCCTACAAAAGGTCTCTAGTTCCTAAGATCCCTCTCCCCTTCCTAGACACCTCTGTCTAGGCCATTCTATTTGATCAAAATTCATATCGAGCATTTATAGTACCTTGCCTAGCATGTTCATCACTTTATTAAAGTTTTGGGTATACTTCGGGATAAGATAAAATCATATAAGTGTCCTATCTCTTTCATTTTACATCTTTGAAGTTCTTAGCATTTGTATTTTATTATATATCATTGTAGTGACTCTAAAATTAGATTTAATATTCATATTTTATTAAATAATTTGGTGAACCCATTTCTTATAACTCCTTGTGCTAAGATCCAATAAACCCTAATGGCTAAAAAAGATCTTCCTCTCCTAGGAAAGCTATCCATCATGTGAGTGTTAATCCTATCCTTCATGATGTTGTTGAAGCTGCATTGCTTGATCTTTATCATTATGCTTAATTTGATGATAATGTTCAAATATTGTTTGATGCTATCGAACACCAAGTTCCTACTAGTTTTGAACACTCTAATCTCAGCATTGTTTCTAAGGATTTTTTTTTAGGATGCAATCCTTGTTATTCCATAAGAACTAGGCCTACTATAACAACCACTTTTTTACGTTTCTTAACTAGATTTTTTAATATTTATTTAACTTCATGCTTCACTGATTTAAATACCCATATATTTAAATCCCAAAAAAACTTAAGTTCCTATCTCATGTTTCCTTGTTCTAAATTATCATAATTTAGAACTAACATCATCTTAGGCAATCCATCCTATAATAGTCATAAACCATGTGCAATTGCATGAGTTGGTTAGTAACCATGCCTTCATAGATTACTCTTTATGAGCATGTACATAAATTATACTAATGGTTTCTTCATATATCAAATATATTGAAATATTACATTCTAAGTGTCTCCATAGGTATCTGTCATAGAATCCCATTCGAGAATCCTACACTTAGATATTTGGTGACTCTGGGACAGTGTAATAAAAACTTACACTACTTTGGCCAAATTTTCAGAGACATGTATGCCATGCTCGGTTCTATGAAGGAACACTTGTCATTAGGAACTTTTCCATCACCTTATTAATTTCTTTTATCTAGATTAGGACTAGATAGTTACAAGTTGCATACAAGGTACCAATTTGGATCAGCCTACATGGGAAAATGCCACAATGTCATCTTAGGATGAATAAGGAAGAGTAAGCATCTTGGTAATGATTTGTATCATTTGGTTCGATTCACCTTCCCATAGTCATCATAAGATGACATTGGGTACTTAACCATGTGGTACAATCCACATTCTTACCTAGGACATTACTTGCATCTTAATGCATTATGACCTTCTCATTTAGAGGATCTTGATAGGTTAACTCAACATAGAAGCTACCCCATTGTAGCCAAATAATGACCTTAGTCATTAAGTGGGCATACCATGGTAGTGGCCATATCGAGTTAGCTTTCGAGTTACGCTAAATAGGAAAGTCATATCTTATGAAGTTAAGGTTATTTGATTAAGTTACAACATGTCAATTCCCAGGTTTCAACGTTACTCCCATTACAATAAGATTCATACCTAATTGCATATCAATCACATTTTTAGAGTAATTCCCAACATGATTATTGTGTTAGCTAGTTGCGAGCTTTTAAATTGGCATTCTCGCATTAAATCCCTTGTTCATGCCTTACCTTTTACACAAGCAATGCATTATGAAAAGAATAATACATAATAGTATTAGTATCCAAATGAATAGAATTAGTCCATATTACATATAATTCAATCATATGTGATTCACATTAGACACATATTCCATTTAATATATATATATATATATATATATATATATATATATATATATATATTATAATGAATAAATAACATAGAAGTAATATCATTTATTTAATTAATCACTTGCCAATTCTATATCAATACTTATTACATAGTCATAGAAAACTATCAACATTATCATTATTGAAATAATAATGATTACAATACAATATGTATTATCAAAGATAATACTTTATTAATAACTGGAAAATGTGTCTTTTTGTCGTTATTATAGAAAAAGTATAAATTTCGGTTCTTATTTGAATACAATATAGTTAATTACATTTCTCAATTCAAGTACAACATCCACCATAGATAATAACTATTTTATGTCTACAAATGATTATAAAAAAATCACATCTTGTTTCAAGCATTATGCCTTACTAAAATACAGCTTCTTTCATGTTTTCACAATAAGAAAAGATTTATAGATTTCATCTAGACATAACGGTGAACAAAGGTGCAAGTCACATCTTCCTTCATAATCAACATGCAATGTTAATAACCTGTATGGAAAATATTCCATTGTACATGGTCAGTTCAACCGAATTGGTGTGATAAGTCATCTTCTCTGCGCAAACATTTTATGCCATTTATTATTTGAATAATAGAAATGTTGCAATATATACTATGTCATAAAATCATCATAACAATACATATAATTAATTACTATATCATTACAAGATTTACTAACATCACTAAGGATAAGTCAACATGTAAAATTTTAATTGCCTTAAAGACTAAATAGATTGGTCAAAGAAAAACATATCCATATATGGTAACAACATGCTTATCTACCATTTTTCTATCAATATAGATATAGAATATAAGTCATCATCTAACTTACCATATGCACATACTACCTATTCAAATACACATTCATATACATATAAATACAAAATTCGAATGGTATATTCCAAGGATCATTCACTTAGCATCCTCAATCACAACAGTTCATAGCTTGACATTGAGTTTGCCTTAATGACAAATCCCAAAGTGTATTAATCATGTCAGATATAACTATCCTATACAATCTTATAACAATGTTCTTGGCTCAACACACACACACACACACACACACACACACACACACACACACACACACACACACACACACACACACACACACACACACACACGTGTGTGTGTGTGTGTGTGTGTGTGTGTGTGTGTGTGTGTGTGTGTGTGTGTGTGTGTGTGTATTAAATTTAATTCAACTTACATCCTACCTTCCATACCATGTAAGAAAGAACCCATTAGGTAAACTATTCTCTTTAGTTAAAATGGGATATGACTTAATTTAAGGTAATCTCCTTTACCTCCCTATCTTAACATGCATAGACTATTATCTCACTAAGAAAGCATTCCATCTAATCCTCGAAAGTCGGGGTTAAGAATAAAGTATCATTTCATAGTTTTAGTATCACACCATATCACATTCATGTAACCCATTCATAAATAGTAAAACATTTACCAAAACCCAAAGAATGTTATATATGTCACACATGATATCCTAACATATCAACATGGACCTACCCATACCTATTAATTAAAAAAATCAAGCTGAAATTGAATCTTTCAATGACCTTAAGTTAGGTTTGAATAGGTTAAGTTATAAATCATTTATCTTTAGCAATTCAAAAACCTAAGGAAGCAACGACCTTTCCCCAATTATTTTAAGGATCATAATTATTGCATGGTTCTAAATAAGTATAAAAAGGATTGATCATGTTACAGATTGACATAGAGACCAATAATTTCCTTCTATAAAAAAATCAAACACCAAGACTTTATTTCCTCATATAACTCAAGAGCTTTTATTTTCCATACAATTCTAGGTAAATCCAGACACTATTCAACAAGACGATGAACCTCTGCTAACAAGTAATCATAAATCATTACCAACCAAGTAGAAGGCATAACACCGTCATGTATGGTCCCTCCGGAAAATTTCTCATTTTACAAAAAGGTTCCAAGAATAGTAATATCAACATCATCATGCTAAAACTCGCCACTATTCGAGAATATTTAAGATATGTCCCTACACTAGTAAACCCAAATACAACCACCAAAATATGACATCGATAACCCATTAGATACAACCATAGTGAAAACATAGGGAAAATTTGTTCTCTACTCAAGGTTTAAGCACACACTTTTATATGGTACTATAGTATCTATAATTAGTCAATTTAAACAAAAAATTGAACCAGAATTTCTATAACCATACATAGAAACCCCAAACTATAGAATGAAGGAATAGAAATAATAGCATCTATAGAATACATAAGAAGGATTTGATTTATTTATCCTTTAAATAGTTGTATGTAATGAAAAGTGGAAAAATCTATGGAATGAGGCTAAAGAACCTCAAAGCTTTGCTAACTCATCCATGCACCATGAGATAAGAGCTAAACAAGAGTTAATCCTATACATGTATCATAACTTTGAAAAAAACATCAAAACCTAGCATATATACTACTCTCTACTCTTTAGATTACTTAATTAAGAAATTGAACCTAATAATATCAACTTAGCAATCAAAGGGGTGATTAGTTGTTTATGGTTTTCAAGCTTTCAAGAATGGAGTCTCCCCATTAATGGCTTCAAGGCCAATGGTTCTCTCCATATTACTCCAAACTTGGTTTAAGGATGCAAATGGAGGTGTTAGCTCAACAATGGAGGAAGTAAGCTTAAGATCAAATGTCTAATTAGCTTAAAGCTAATACAAATGAGATCTCAAATATTTCTTAGGCTTGGTTTGGCTTTGTGTTATGTAAAGTTGTAAGTTTGAATGGGTAGGCTTAGCCTTGTATTTATAGTTTTTGGTTTGGAAGAATTTGGAATTTGGGTGCATGTGGGACTAAATCTCAAAAAACACTTTAGGTTAGATTAGGATAAACATGCTTCAGGATTAGTTAAGATTGGTTTAGGATAGTTAACTAGGGTTTAGGCTAGTTAAACTTTGATTAGTAAGTAATTAGAGACTCATTGAGAGTTGGGAGGGGTATGGATTACCAATTATGGACTGATAGATAGCCTACGAAGCCAATAGAAATGGTATAGAGAGAACTAGGGAGGTTATAAATGGTCAAAAGGAGGAATGTTTAGCTAATAAGAGAGATATTAGCCAAATAAGTTAATTATAGGAGGAATACAACCGAAAGAGTGTCATGAATTGGCATCCGAGAGTGGAGTGAAGAAGGGTTGATTAATGGAGTGATTAATAGGGAATTAACGAAGTGTCGTCAATTGGTTGGATTGGAGGAAATGCTAGTTTGTAAGAATATTTTAGGTGTCTACATTTTCCCCACTTTGGGGTGACGTAAGCGACGTCACTTCAAAGAAAGTAGATTAGCATAAACAAGAAGAAAATTTTGAAGGGATAGAAGAAAAATGAGTAGAATGAGGATTCCCCCTTGATTTTCGATGGTGAGATAGAAGAACTCATTGAAGATCGAAAAGATGACAGAAAGAGAACAGAAGAAAGATTAGTGTGGAGAAGAAGAAATGGGATAGAAGAAAAATGAGAATGAGGAAGGGGGAATGAGCCAACATCCATCCAATGCCTTTTAAATAACTTTATTTTTCATCATATTGTTAGTGATCTTCATCATGGTCCTTATTGAAAAGAATGAACAAAAGTGTAGTATGACATGAAAAGCCATATATGAACAAGTGTCCATTGCTAAAAACACCAACTCCATGCAACATAAAAATGCAATGCAATACGAGAGAAAGTAAACATGCCAACCTAACAAAGAGACAAGTACCATGTTTTTGTTATCAAGCTTTAGTTCGAACCTATGCAAATTAACGACAAGGGTTAATGATGGTGCCCCAAGTAAGGATACATGCGAGGAGAATAATGGAGGACACTTGGGTTTGATGAAAAAGTAATGTGCACTACGAAACAATACCAAGAAACTCGTTATGCCCCGCAGTACAAAAGAAATAAGTAGTCTAGTTTTTTTTTTGATGAAGGTAGATCAAGATGATCCGCGATTCATGCACATGAACAGTGAGAACTAAAGAGAGAAGTTTTTATGATGATTTATATTGTTTTTAGAAGTTTTTGAAACATATTTGAATGTTTTTGTGATTTTTTCTAACATATTTGAATGTTTTTGATGATTTTGAAAGTTTCCTGAAACTATGTATAGGAAGACAGGAAGTGTGGATTCCCTAGTGATAGATGGGATGTACAAGGTCATAAGGCCACATGTGTGCGAGAAACTTGAAGATGCAAAATGCCCCATCAATTAGGTGGGAGTATTCAAAGGCAAAATCTTCATAGGTAGAAGTGGGACCCAAGGCCATTATGGATAGGTTCAACATGATGATGAATGTAAACCAATGAAGTGCTGGGAAGAAGCAAGGATGCCCAGCAGCGTAAGTGGCCTAAAAGCACATGATAGAAAGGAAGGAGAAGATTGTTTTTGTGAAAGGGCACAAAGGTGTCTCAAAACATGGCATAAAGTAAATACGATACACATGGATGTTCTCGAACAAAGTAAAGAATAATGTGAATGTAGCTTAAAATCCTAATGATGAATAAGTGATGAGCCAAAGCCACAAATCGTGAGACAAGATACATACTAGAGTAAGAGTTTGAATAAGGTAAAAAAAGACACTTGGTGACATAGTAATCCCGCTTACTCATAGAGATCTAGTGTGTGTACATGGAATTTAATAACCTCTTGAAGGGAAGATTTAATACACAATAAGTGAAGACACCCTAGTCAATGTGTAGGAATGATTGATTTTGAAAGGTGATACGTGATTTGGATGGTGGAAGGATAGCCATACATTTCTCCACTTGCCAACCAGGATCCATAGCCCCGACGGAGATGTATTTGATTCTAATTGCAACATTACTCTATTGCTAGCCGTGCATCCATATCCCCGATAGATATTATCGAAATACCCCAAGAGAGAGTAATATATTCAATTTGATTTTGCTTTTAGCTTTTATCTTTTGATTTTTGATTGATTTTGATTCTTTTTCTTTCTAAAACTTATTTCAGCCCTCTTGTTTGACAAGGGGTTAATAACCATTGATGGCTTGATGGAAGGAGGTGGAAGTGATTGTGATGATGACATTGTCTAGTGTAAACAAATATGTCCAAAAGTTCTTCACAAAAAGTTTATTAGATGTTGAATGTGATAGGATCTCTAAGAGGTCACTCATTCTTTAATTTACCAAGGTGATAAAAGACCAGTTCAAACAGATACCATAGAGATAAATTTCACAAAATGCGTGTAAAAAGGCTAACCAAAAATCACCAAGGGATAAAAATGGAATATTCTCACATAGGAATGATAATAAAGGGAAGAAAGAACATCTATGTGTACGCAATACCGATTATAATTTTTGATCTTTGTACCTTTGATTTTTTAATGTTTTCTCAATGTTTTTTTGTTTTTTTGAATTGTTTTTTTTTTTAATTTTTAGATTTTGATAGTTTTAGGAGGTTGGGACTAACAAAGTCAATCTATGTTGTAAGATCCAACAAAAATATTTGTGACTTCCTTGATAAGGGAGACTAGGCGTGTTTGTTTATTAAGAGTCATGTTATCCCCGATCTCGATGATCGTGGTGAGATCATATTCAAAAATGAATGTGATTTATCCCGAAACATGGATTGTTCATGTGGGAGCTTGAGTTCCCTATCTAGAGGTTTCTGCACTTTACGCCATACTTGATGGTTGCATTAGTGTGCGTTCTTAAATCGTGCTTGATTTATAATATTAAGATCATTTGATTTTTAGGAACTTTTTATCTTTTGGAAGTATTGACTTGAGCTTGATAATGAACCCGTTTGGGTTTCTTATAAGTTGACGTATGAATTTTCTCGACCCCAAGAAGGAGAAGAAAGAGAACATTGACATTTAGAACGAATGTGAGAAATGACTCATGGGCTTGCCACAACCATTGATAGAAGAAATATGTGATGGATGAAAAGGATACTATGCACAAGAATTGAAAAGGATGGGCTACGAGGAGGTGAGCCACTAATAGAAGATGACGAAGGGCTACCAGGATATGGCCCTAAGATGGAATAAATTGGGCTACAAGGACATGGCCCAAGAATAGAAGAAGATGATGAAGGGCTGCTAGGGCGTGGCCCAAGTATAGACGAGGAGGGAATACTAGGAGGGGTCCCATAGATAGAAGAGGATGAAGGGCTACTAGGATGTGGCCCAAGAATAGAAGGTAATGGGCTACCAAGAGGTGACCCACAAGTAGAAAATGGAGGACTACTAGGATGTGGCCCTAGGATAGAAGAAGCTAATGGGTTTCTTAGCGGTGACCCAAGGAGAGATTTTGATTGAGGAATGGTAATAGATAATGAATGATTGGGTAATGAGAAGATAGGCCATGGATCAATGCTAGATCCCGACATCTCATCATGCTTAGAAGAAGGTGAAGATGGAACAACAGAAAGAAGAATCAAGTTCCATGATCTTAGGCTCTTCCTTTATGTTCTAATAAAAGGAATTAACTTCTTTTCCCCAATACGTGAGCATATCAAGTTATAGAAATAATCCTTGTTTGCAATCCTCTAAAGGGATATCATCATGTACTCTGATTATTTCTTCATTCGAGAGAAATAAATAAGTCGATGTTGTTTTTCTTTGGCCATAGAAGGTTGAATAGAATAAATAGGTCTCGATAAGTGGCAAATATTTATTGATAGAAGAATATGACTTAAGAGAGGAAGTAGGACTGGTGGTAAACGTCTCATGAATGGACGATTTGGATTTGGACCTATGTCATTTTTTAGAAGATGATGTAATTTAGGTTGGAAATTAGGATCACATAGCCATTCGTTAAGTTGCGATGTAGGATTCAAATTAGGTGATTGACTAGAGGTAACCCGAGTCATGGAACTCTTCGATAGAGGAAGAGGTTGTTGAGATGAATGATGAAGGAGGCCCTACAAAGAAAGGAAGGACCATGACTCAAGACCCTAATTAGATGTTGGATTAATGGAACTTGGAGTCGCACAAGTCTTCAAAGGAGTAAGAATTCATTGAGGTGATTTGGAATAAAGGTATTTTGAAGGAAGGGAGGACCATGATTCAAGATTTGATCTAGGGGTATCCAAATAATAGTTGGGATCTGAATCTTCAGAAGAAGAGTGGGAATCTAAATGGTAGTTTGGATCTGAATCAAAAGAAGAGTGGGGGAAACCCGAATAATAATTTGGATCATAAGCATCCAAACCATACCACCGACTATGAGCTAAAGGTGGGGAACATGGAACCCGAATGGGCCCTTTAACATGAAGAACCAAATGAGGTTTAATTGTAATGGGAATATTTTGATGTGAATACCTAAACCTAGGTTTTGTATTATTGTAAATGTGAGAAACTACCGATAGTCAATCATTGTTGGCATCGTTTAGGTGTGAATTCCTAAACCTAGATAGCGTGATGGAACTCCTTCAAAGGGAAGGAGGTGACATGTCAATTTGGATAGCATAAGGGCAAACTAGCTAGACATTTGGTAAGTATGGAGATGCATGCATGATTTTCCAAAGAAGGTTTAAGGAAAATAGACATTGTGATGATGCAATCTCGATGAGATCGAAAATGATTGTCCTAGAATTTTTTTTTCTAGATGAATAATCACAAGGAACAATCATGCAAGTTTGAAACAAAAACTAATCAACAAGGAAATACATCCTATGAAAATGCATGTGCAAAGTGAGTTTGATGCAAAGATCATCAACACAATGTCAATATTTACGCCAAGCTCAAAATGATCAAGGCATAAATATTAACAAAGGGTAGATGTGAATCCCAATAAAAGGATACAACGACGTGTTCAACAAACA
This sequence comes from Taxus wallichiana var. yunnanensis, assembly GCA_018340775.1. NCBI lineage: Eukaryota > Viridiplantae > Streptophyta > Pinopsida > Cupressales > Taxaceae > Taxus > Taxus wallichiana. The sequence goes on from CM031239.1 coordinate 678,344,435, forward strand.
ACAAGGAAAAATTTTAAAGGACAAGGATTACAAATGTAAGCCACATAGCCACACCAATTAGACACATCTATCAAGCTTTGTGGAGAAGTGAGATATTAGTGTCAAAGTGGTATCGAAACAACACAAACAAAGTAAGTGACACTCTTCAAGATTTTGGAATATGTTTGAAGTAAAACCAAGTCAAGGTGTACCGAGGATGCGTTAAAATGTGCGTGGTAACACTGTAATGTGGATACTTAGATCACGTTTATGAAAAACATGACATAAGTATCTTAATTGAGTCGAGACAATGTGAACAAGGTAACACGTCAAAGGGAGGTCAAATTATGAATCAATCTGAACTATGATGATGATCTTGAAATCAATATCAAGTGGCCATCAAAGATATAAGGACACATCCACACACTTTAGACATTTAACAACTCAGCCACAAACATGGATGAGCGTAAACAGACAAAAAAGTGATGAACACAATCTATGAAAACACTCTCGAAAGATGCCTTCTATTTCCCTAAATGGGCAACAAGAATGCAAAGGTGTAGATCAAAAGATAAAAATAAACTAAGCACCACTTGGGCAGAGCTTCGCCTCATCCAAAGGTGAGAAAGAAGCTAAGCTAAGTGAAAAATGTCATCTAATTTTTGTGATGAAAGGAACTTAGATCAAACTCACAAGGGTTCTTTGCCTTGTTTAACAAACAAGGTTCAGATTCCAAATGAGTTGTCACTTCATGATGGCTTGACACAACAATGGACTAGTAAAGTGGGCTCCAAGATAGAATGGCCTACTTAATAAGTTCTCTTAACTAGGTGTTACAAAGCTATCTTAAGCGAGCGGGATTTACCTAAATAGTCCCTTGCCTATCTTTGGAGTATCTCAGATGTACTTTACCCCCTTCGAGCACAAAGGGAAACTAGTGCATCCACGTGTGCTCTCCCTGGGGTCACCATATGGACAACTAATAACTCTAACTCACAAGGCATACTAGTCAAGTGGGTAAGTGAAGCACTTCCTATTTCATCCACGAGGTTACTTAGCAGTGGATTACTTTAGGGTTCTTGGAACCACCCCCATTGTTGTAGCTTAAGGTGTTTATGCCAAAGGGGTTACGTTCTAGTTAAGCAGAGAGGGATGTACCCTTTTCTGAAACCTGTAATACAATGTTTTAAATATGGTGTGTTTTTTATCTTGCTTAACTTAATGTGGTTTTGAGTAGCACACCATGTTTGGCAACCTGCAAGAACACGTGTATTAGTAGTTCTGTGTTTTTGTTTTTTAACACCTTTCTTTGACAATCATTAGGTCCTGTAGACAACAAGTTTTTAGTAATTTTCCTATTCATAGGTTGATGTCAAGAAAGAGAATTTTACACTTTTCTTTTGATTCCTAAGATTGCCAAAAGGCATGAAGGAAGAGCATACGCAACATGAAAAATCCTACTGAAATCACATGAAAGTTTTACTTCATCCTTTATAAAACAAGTGTTTTTTGAACAATTTATATGAGTTTTGTATAAGTGTTTTTGATCTCCAAGATCACCTTTGAAGACGTGAGGAGAGAGCATACACACTTCTACAAAGCTAATTCTAAGCCAAGAACAAAACACTTTAACTATGCAAACTAAAATTTTAGGAAAAACCCTATTTTTTAAATTTTAGTTCTAAAAACCTACAGTAATGGGTCAGAAGAAAATATTTTACAGGCTGTAAAAATTTCTAAATTTAATATAAACACCGCTCACGTATACCGACACCAAGTGCTTCCAAACCAACAGATACGCACCCTAGCAAAAAAAAGAAAATTTCAAATTTTTACTGTCAAGTTATTTATGTATATGTGGCCAGAGAGATGGATACATGGCCCAGATGATGGAGATGTGTGTGCACCCCTGTAGAGGTGAAATTTATAGATTTTCACACAGCCAAGCACTGACACATACACGGCCAAAAGGCGGATACTAGGCACATATGATGGAGACGCATGCATGTCCTTATAGACGAAAATTTTTGTAAATGATGAGGACTACCGACAGTGTACACACTTGTTCTGATGGGGATGCTAGGGTTTCAATGTGTACGTGCCCTTGTTAACACCTACGCGCACCCTGTGAAAAACTTGTAAAACTCACGGATTTTCAAAATTTTAAGAGTAGAAAAGTTAGTTGTTAGTCAAAGTGTCATATTTCTATATCAAACCCACAAAATGCATGTAAATTAAGGTCATTTATCTAGGGTTAAAAATATAAATGAGGAAATAACAAGTGATTTGACCCAAAAACTTGAAAATAAACTTTGAAAAACCTAAAAGACCTCCATTAATGGAGGATGGACATAAGTGTCCCACTGGGCATGCCAAATGTATGCAATGGAAAGTGGAAAAAGCTATGGAATGAGGCTAAAGAACCTCAAATCTTTTCTAACTCATCCATGCACCATGAGATAAGAGCTAAACAAGAGTTAATCCTATACATGCATCATAACTTTGACAAAAACATCAAAACCTAGCATATATACTACTCTCTACTCTTTAGATTACTTAATTAAGAAATTGAACCTAATAAGATCAACTTAGCAATCAAAGGGGTGATTAGTTGTTTATGGTTTTCAAGCTTTCAAGAATGGAGTCTCCCCATTAATGGCTTCAAGGCCAATGGTTCTCTCCATATTACTCCAACCTTGGTTTAAGGATGGAAATAAAGGTGTGAGCTCAACAATGGAGGAAGTAAGCTTAAGATCAAATGTCTAATTAGCTTAAAGCTAATACAAATGAGATCTCAAAGCTTTCTTAGGCTTGGTTTGGCTTTGTGTTATGTAAATTTGTAACTTTGAATGGGTAGGCTTAGCCTTGTATTTATAGTTTTTGGTTTGGAAGAATTTGGAATTTGGGTGCATGTGGGACTAAATCTCAAAAAGCACTTTAGGATTAGATTAGGATAAACATGATTTAGGCTTAGTTAAGCTTGGTTTAGGCTAGTTAAACTTTTATTAGCAAGTGATTAGAGACTCATTGAGAGTTGGGAGGGGTATGGATTACCAATTGTGACTGATAGATAGCCTACGAAGCCAATAGAAGTGGTATAGAGAGAACTAGGATTTTCTCAATGGTCAAAAGGAAGAATGTTTAGCTAATAATAGAGATATTAGCCAAATAAGCTGATTATAGAAGGAATATGATTGGAAGAGTGTCATGAATGGGCATCCGAGAGTGGAAGAAGGGTTAATAATGGAGTGAATAATAGGGAATTAATCAAGTGTTGTCAATTGGTTGGATTGGAGGAAATGTTAGGTGTAAGCACATTTTAGGTGTCTATAATAGCAAAGCATGACATTTCCATCATTTTAGAAAACCCTCAATTGTATAATCACATTGCTTCAACAATACTCTCTACAATATGCTTTGAATAGACATACCAAAATGCATAAAGTAACCCAAAATAGATATTGCAAAAAACATTTATGCAAATATTTAATGTTATACACTATCATGAGGAAGATATGGAGTATCATGCCTGAAAGTATTCTCAAATTGATAAAGAAATTTCTTCCCGCTAACTAGAGAAATTTGTACTTCCAACAAAATTAATAAAACACCCTAAAAAAGAACAGTGATAGAGAAAAGTTTACACAAATCTATAATACCGATGATAAATAATGTGGTGGTTGCCATATTATCTCCTTTGTTCATGAAATTAACATGCAAGGTCCTCACATAGGTAAAGCCAGGGGAGAATATAGCTCTAAGTCTCGAGAACAAAACAAAATGAAATAACATGAAAATAAACCATAACGTCTCCATGAAGTTTCGAGACTCCCAAAATCGACAAAGTGTCGTATATGCATTGAAGTCTATTAATGACCCATAACATCTTTGGTGGTCTCACCACCACCGCCCTCCACATTTTACGGTCAAGGCTATTTATTATCTTCTTTTTAAATTGCAATCAATACATACACTAGCATAAATAGATATACATTTGAGTTTATTTTAGGTTTAACCTAAATTTATTAACCATTTAAATGATTATTAACTATACATAATAGTCATTCATTATTTAATAATAATCAAATTCTCAACCTTACTTCAATGTATAACAAGGTTATTTCGACCCTTTTATATTTTTCACAACTCTTCTAGGTTAATGGTATTCGATTGGCCAAAGGTAGGATCATACAATCAACTATTTTATCCTTTCCACAAGGTCAAAGACCAAGAGATCAATGTAAAACCTATTAACTTAATGTCAATATACCTTAGCCAATAAGACATATTTACATACGTATCTTTTACAACTTGTCATGATAGGGGTATAGGTGCAAACATTGAGATGAATAGATTTCCTAGCAAGGATTGATGCCCATGTTAACCATCATCTTATGGTTTTCCCATTACGAGATCAAATATTCATTCCAAAACTTTAATAAGTTTGGATTAATGGTGGTCACAAAAATTATCCCTTCAATGTGATCTCAAACATATCATAACGCTTGTAGCATATTCTAGTTACCTTATACATTGGGGGTCGGGATACTCATTTTATTAGCCCTTGAGATATTAGTTGCAAATAAACCTTATTCACTTAGCCCACGTACTAAAAACACACGATCATATTACCTCTATACATGTAATTAGAATTTTATACCTTAATCACGTAATCAAGGCTTAAGGTGTGCTTCAACAAAGTTACATGATCCTGTCACCTTATTATGTACAACTTGTAGTCCCTAGAATGATCCATCTTGCCTTCACATTATTCATAAAGTTGGGTATGAGAAAAATATTGCGATAGTACTAAGTGCATATTAGGATAGGCTAGCTGATTACCAAGCCATCAAATTTAGTCGTAAAATTGGAAATAGTATCAACATAACAATGGTACGTAATTATGTTCCGTAATAAATTATAACAAGTTCATTAATTTTGAATGTCCTTAATACATTCAATTATGGTCACCATTATCAATAGAGGTTATAGTGAGGACCATAAATAGGTAAGTCATCAAATTGTACCTTAACTCATAACAATGACCTCTTATAAAGAAGTCACAATCATGTCAAAGATAAAATTTAGTATAACAAGTTTATACAAGCTAAAGGAATCTCATAGAGCATCAAGCACTACAATCACCAACTGATGACTTGTTCTTTCATAACCATAAATTTTTTTTTGAGGTGTGACACGTACTCTACCTTCTTCTATTTCTAATGAAACTCTTGGTGATGCTATTATTGATTATATCCTTGGTCTTGATTGTGATATTATAGAAAAAAATCATTTTTAAAATGTACATGTGCATGATGCTATTTATCATACTAGTCAAGATTAATGTAAATTTGTATCTCATGGTTATTCTATTTCTAAATTTTTTTATAATGATTGTAAAGATACATCTCATGATAGTTCTTCTCCTACTTCACTATATGTTGATGACTCACTTGATGAAATACTTGCATGTGAAACTTTTTCTGATACTGATTATATTTCGAGCATGCACATGTTAGTGAAGATTCTACTTCTCTTAGACTATTGAATGTGAATTTTCCACTCCACTTTCATATACTTTTGAGGTTGTTTATGATGGAATTTTTGATGATTTTTCCATTCCTAGTATATCACTTCTTCTAGTTTCTTCGATTCTACTAATATTATTTCGATAATATTCAATGTTCTTCTCCACCTCTTTCCTCTTCTTATTCTCTCCATCATATCCATTTTGCTTATTCTATTTCTCCTAGTGTATCACCTCTTATTTCTTCTACATCTTCATCTGCATATAATGTGCCCATAACATCTTTGTCTTATGTTTCATCTTCTCACATTCCCATGATCACTCATTAAATAAATATTAAACCTCTCAAAGTGTGTGTCTCACATCTTCTATGATTCCTCCATATGAAATTTTATTACTCATGCATGCTTTTGATCAGTTTCAATCTCAAGTTCAATCTCTCAATCTTGAAAGTAAAGCCTATTATTCTTCTATCGATAACAACTCTCTTCATGGAAATCTTATTCCAAATAAAATTCACAATTTAACATTCCCTAAGGATTTTATCATGCCTCCATTTTCATGTTTCGATGGCACTAGAAATTTATATCTACATCTTAAGCATTAATGTTTATCTATAGATTCTTACTTGAATGATTGATTATTGTTAAAAGCATTCCGTCATAGTCTAGTTAATGAATCTCTTCAATGGTACACTCATTTTCCTTTTGGATCTATTAGTACCTATTATGAAATGCAAGATGTTTTTCTTAGAACATTTATGCTAAAAATGGTCCTAGAGTCACCATGATCACTTACCTAGCTTGCATCAAGGGAAAAAAAGAGCCTATTCTTGATTAAATTTTATGATTTAATTATTACATGCATTAGTTATTATTTAAGCCTATTGATCTAGAGAAGCAATTTATATTTTATCCGGGATTGATTCCTACTTTAAAATAATGATTACAATATGATACATGTGAATCATTTACACTTTTATGCTATAAGGTCATTGATCTAGAACATGATTTAATTGCTACACATGTTATATATCCTTCGAATTATTCTACTTTGCATCATCTTCTACTTCTTCACACCTTCCATCGCTAAGAATCCTCCAAGGTATCAATATCCTTCACCTCGAAATAATGTTTCATCCCCTCCACAAAATAATTTTACTCCATCTCTTCCACCACGTCTCTCTACACCTAATTCTTTGCCATCTCCTACTCGAGATCCATTACATTTCTTGCATGTTGCTAAGCCTCATGATGTCTTGCGTTCTTTGTTTGATAAGAACTTAATTCACTTTCCTTTTAATCACCATCATCCTCCACATCATTTTCACCACTACAACAATAATCCTTATTTCAATTATAACAACCTAAGTGGCCATCATGAAAATGATTATTATGCCATTCATTACAAATTACAACAATTAGAAGACATCGGTTCATTGCTTTTGGCTCTTGATCTCATGAGTGGTTTTTTCTCCAATTCTACACAAGTGTGTTACTACTTTGGTTAACTTATCTCATCCTTCCACTTATAAGGTCTTCATTCATCCAATTCCTAAATGCATCATTAATGTAGCCAAATTAAGAACAAACCAGAGATATGCCGCAAATATTATGAACTCCAAAAGAAAATAGATCTCCTTCTTTGTTATCAAATAATGAATTACAATGTTTCCTAAATAGCAAAACAACTCCCAACTCGAGTTTCAAAGTAAACTCGAGTTTCCAAGTAAACTCTAGCTAACTTTGACTAAATCTACTCTAGGTGGCGGAAATTACTATTTTTAGCAGCTTTTACTAGAACCCTGCTATTCTTAATAAGTTCGCATGCCTATTCCTATAGGCACATAAATTTCCACGCATCTTCTACATCCATAAATTATAGGAATTTCCAAATTTATAACTCATAATGCAATTAATAGACTAAAATTAACTAATTCTCAAAAATAGGAAAAAACCGAACTATAACTTAAATCCTAATTTTTGGCCTCAAGATGGTGGATTTAGGGCCCAAAAACATGTTGAAAACTTTCCCCAACTAGTAGGGCGGGTTTCCACTATGTTCATCTCATCGAAACACGTGGTTTAAAAAAACAGACTCAAACGGACACCTGGAACTCAAGTTATGACCTTGTCAAGTTCTTGCTAATTTTGGCGCATCATTCTCCCCTGCTTGAAAAAACGCAGCTCCTGCAAGTTGTCTTCTTCAAACTACTTCCATTTATCTGCATCCAACTTCTGAATCTCCCACTCTATGACCCAAGTATTTTCCTCTTGTTCTAGTCCTTTCCAGTGTACCAAATATTTGTTATATTTCCCATTTCGTGTGTCCATTGTTTTCTTATCTAGAATCTGATCCACTTCTTCTTTCTTCTTCACAGAACTGTTTCCTCCAATCTACTACTTCATCAATAGAATCTACTTCTGCACCATCCCCATGAAAAGAATACAAATCTGAAACATTAAACACTGGAGAAATATCAAAATTCCCTGGCAATTCTACCTCATAAGCATTATCGTTTATTTTTTTCACGATTTTGTAGGGACCAATCTTTTTGTACTTCAGCTTGTTATAGGTTCCTCTTGGAAACCTTTCCTTCCAGATATACCATAACCAACTCACCAATTGTAAATACCTTTCTCTCTGTCGTCTGTACATATGTTTGTTTCTTTATACTTATCATTACTATTCTGCAGCTTCTTCCACACTTCTTCCTGTAATTTTTGTATATGTTCGGCAAATGCTTCTGCATCATCACTGACTTTGCCATCAATTGGTAGTTGCACCAAATCTAACACCCCATTTGGATTACTCCCATACACAATTGAAAATGGAGACTTTCTCGTGGATCTGCTTTATGGAATCATTATATGCAAACTTAGCTTGTGGTAATGCTAAGTCCCATTGTTTCGGCTTTTCCCCAACAATGCACTTTAACAGGTTTCCCAAACTCCTATTTACCACCTCTATTTTCCCATCATTCATGGGATGATAGGAACTACTTGAACTTTATTTGAGTTCCAAATTTCTTCCATAAAGTCCACCGAAGTGACTTAAGAACCTGGTGTCCCTATTTGAAGTAATAGTTTTTGGAACACCATGCAAATGAACAACTTCTTTGAAAAACAAATCTGCTATGCCTGTTGCATCACTTGTTTTCTTGCAAGCAAATAAAATGAACCATCTTAGAAAACCTATCAACAACCACAAAAATTGAGTCATTACCTCGTTGTGTTTTTGGTAATCCCAAAACAAAGTCCATACTCAGATCTATCCACGACCCTTTAGGAATAGGCAATGGCATATACAACCCTGTATTCTGTGCATGGCCTTTTGAGACTTGGAAAATTTGACATCTTTCCACATATCTTACCACATCTCTTTTCAACTTTGGCCAATAGTATTTGTCTGCTACCAAGGCTATCGTCTTATCTTTACCAAAATGCCTAGCCAACCCTCCACTATGCAACTCTTTCACTATATTCTCTCTCATAGACCCAACTGGAATACATAGTTGGCATCCCTTGAATAGGTAGCCATCCTGTAAAATATACTCATCCAGGACATCTCTTGCATTGTCTGACAATGGACTAATTAGTCTTTCAACAATATCCTTGAAATCAGAATCAAAAGAATACAAACCCTTTATTGCTTCAAAACCCACCACCTCATTTTCCATAGTGGTAAACAAAGTCACACGCCTACTCAATGCATCTGCAACTTGATTTTGTTTTCCGGATTTATGTTTTAGAGAAAAAGTATATCCCTGCAAAAATGATACCCACTTTGCATGCCTACTATTCAACTTCTTTTGGGTATTCACATACTTCAGGGCTATGTGGTCTGTAAATAACACAAACTCCTTAGGCACTAAGTAATGCCTCCAATGCCTTAATGCTTGTACAATTGCATAAAATTCCACATCATAAGTAGAGTAGTTCTTTCTTACCTCATTCAGTTTCTCACTAAAGAAAGCTACTAGCTTTCCTCCTTGACTTAGAACAGCCCCAATACCCACATGTGAGGCATCACAATCAACCTCAAACACTTTATCAAAATATGGTAGTGCCAAAATGGGTGCCTCTGTCACCTTCTTCTTCAAGAATTGAAAACTATCCTCAGCTACCTTTGTCCACAAAAACTCCCTTCCTTTTGTGCAATCTATTATAGGAGCTACAATACTGCTGAAATTTTTAATAAATTTTTTTGTAAAATGTTGCTAGACCATGAAAGCTCCTTACCTCTATTATACTCCGTGGAGTAGGCCATTCAATAATTGCCTTTATCTTTTCTGAGTCCATCTGTACCCCATCTACTGAAATAATAAAGCCCAAGAATACCAAACTCTCTTGCATGAATGTGCACTTCTTCATATTTGCATAGAGTTTCTCTTTCCTTAACACTTCAAATACCAACCTTAGATGCCTCAAATGTTCTTCTTTAGTTTTACTAAAGATCAAGATATCATCAAAATAAACCACAACAAACTTACCATTATACTCCCATAGCACGGTGTTCATCAATCTCATAAAAGTACTAGGTGCATTGGATAACCCGAATGGCATCACCAACCACTCATATAATCCATTTCCCATCTTGAATGTTGTTTTCCACTCATCTCCTTCTCTGATCCGAATCTGATGATAACCACTTCGAAGATCAATCTTGGTGAAATACTTAGATCCAGCAAGCACATCCATCATATCATCAAGGCGAGGTATTGGGAACCGATACTTGATTGTAATTTTATTGATCACTCTACTATCCATGCACATTCTCCATGTTCCATCCTTCTTTGGTGTTAATAAAGCTGGTGTTGCACATGGACTCATGCTCTCCCTTACAACCCCCTTTCGCACGAGCTCTACCACTTGCCTATTCAACTCTACATGCAATGTCGGGCTCATCCTATAAGCCACTTGATTTGGGAGTGAAGACCCTAGAATCAAATCAATGTGGTGTTGAATATCTCTTTTGGGTGGTAATCCATCTGGTAGCTCATTAGGAATAACATCAAAAATTCTTCTATTAATTCTGATGTTTCTATTGGTATTTGAGCACTTACAAGTTCATCCTTATTTGCAACTAGTGCATAACAAAAACCGGTTGCCTTTGCCTCCTTCACAAATTCCTTTGCAGAAATCATATTTTCAGCCTTCCCCTCTTCTTTAAGAGATAGAAAAACTATTTTTGTGCCATCTTTCCGTAAAGTATAAGTATTCTTTCCCCATCATGAATAACTTTTCTATCAAATTGCCATGGTCTTCCTAACAAGATATGACATGCATCCATAGGGATAACATCACACCAAATCTCATCCTTATAACTGCCCCCAATAGAAAAACTTATTAAACATCTCTTATCAACAAGAATAACTTCATTACCCTTCTTAAACCATGCAATACGATAAGGGTTAGGATTCTTCTCACAATGCACACCAATTTATCAACCATCTCATTTGAAACCATGTTCTCACAACTACCACCATCAATAATAACATTACATACCTTTCCTCCTGAAGTGCATCTTGTTCTGAAAATATTTGTACGCAGCCATGCATCCCCTTGACCTCCTTTCTTGGAGCAATCATCTTCCTCTTGATCATTAGAGTTTCTCCAATAGCCGGTGGGATTTCCAAGTCCCGTTCATCTTCTACTTGCTCGCCTTCAACAAGATTTACTCTTGGAGCATCTCCTTGCCTTTTTTGTCATGTGTATAAGTATTTGGTCATTCAAAAGCTCGATGCCCTTCTTCACCACATTTGTAAAAACAAATGGTCTTCGTGAGCCTCCCATCCTCTATCACCAAAGATATCCTCTCGCCTCCTCTTTTTGTTGATTCTGAAATCTTGTCTCGTATCCTCTTGCTTTTCCAATCCACGAGATGATTCTCCCCTACCTTGGCTAAAACCAGCTCATCCTCAAAGGAAGTTGAGGCCCCCCTATTCATTCCAGGTGATCTCCTAAAACTTTGACGATTTTTTTTTCCTCAGCCTTTAAGGCTAATTGATAGGCATCCTCCATGCTTTTAATCCTATGCATACTTATCTCATCTTGAATAGAAAATTTTAATCCATTAACATACCTTGCAGCCATTTGTTCCTCAATTTCTTCATGCTCTACATGAATGGACAACTTATAGAACTCATCTGTGTATTCTTGCACTTTGTTTGTAAGTTCTGTCTGAGATTCTGAAACCTCCTGTAAAGGGTTTGTGCATAATCCACAGGGAGAAATTTATCTTTCAACTTCTTCTCCATCTTACTCCACGTCCTAATTCTTTCTTTCCCCTTTCTTGACCACTCTTTCTGTAGGTGATCCCACCATAACATAGCATGACCTTTCAATTTCGTGCATGCAAATTTTACCTTCTTTTCTTCTGACATAGTCTTCCACTCAAAAAAATTTCCCATGCTAGTCAACCAGTCTATTAGCTCCTCTGGTTTTAGACTACCACCATACTCTGAAACATCAACTCTTATCCCATCATTCTTTCCTTCTAATGCTCGAAGCATCCTTTCTTCAAAAGCTAATGGTGGTGCTTGCGTTTCCTCCTCTTCACAAACTTCTTCTTCATCTGTGTCATCTCCACCTTGATTTCCTCTCTGGGTTATCATTGCAGCAAGCACAACAACTTGTCTCTGCAGATCTTGCATATTTCTATTCATCTGTGCAATACCACCTCCTCTTCCTCTTCCTCTTCCTACCATTTAAAAAAAAAAAAACTTCGAACCAGCTCTGATACCAGATAATGTAGCCAAATTAAGAACAAACCAGATATGCTACAAATATTATGAACTCCAAAAGAAAATAGATCTCCTTCTTTGTTATCAAATAATGAATTACAATGTTTCCTAAATAGGAAAACAACTCCCAACTCGAGTTTCCAAGTAAACTCTAGCTAACTCTGACTAAATCTACTCTAGGTGGTGGAAATTACTATTTTTAGCAGTTTACTAGAACTTGCTATTCTTAGTAAGTTTGCATGCTTATTCCTACGGGCACAGAAATTTCCACACATCTTCTACATCCCTAAATTAGAGGAATTTCCAACTTTCTAACTCATAATGCAATTAATAGACTAAAATTAACTAATGCTCAAAAATAGGAAAAAACCGAACTATAACTTAAATCCTAATTTTTGACCTCAAGATGGCAGATTTAGGGCCCGAAAACATGTCAAAAACTTGCCCCAACTAGTAGGGCTGGTTGCCACTGCATTCGTCTCATCGAAACACATGGTTTTAAAAAAAAAAATGGACTCAAACGGACACCCGAACTCAAGTTATGACCTTGTCAAGTTCCTGCTAATTCTGCACATCAATCATTCATGCATGGCCTCCACTTTACTCATCCATCACACAGCCTCCCCTACTTCACATTGGATTCCTAAGCCATCCGACTTTATGCTTCCTACAACTACATATCCTGTCACTTGCACCATTACATCTGATATATTTTTGGATCGCACAATCATCCTACTTCAACTTCACATGGTCCCACCACTCCTCACCGCCATCTTCATCTTTGGCAGTGAATTTTCTCACCTCACTACCTAATGAAACACTCATTTTCTTATAGTTCTTACATTACTATTGAGGTATTTATTTCAATAAGAACCTCGATTCAATATTTTCTCTATACACTTGATTGATATATCTCTTTTAATCATACACTATCACACCGTTTCCCAATACACACTCTTATTCTAAGGTTCATTCTTTATTGTTGAGGGGTCTTATATAAATGAACCTCATCCTATTACACATGCGTTGTATGGTTTCACTCTTCTCTCCCCATTCTTCATAATTCTTACATGTGATTACCTAAATTTTAACGATAATTTCAATCAAATTATTCATTCAATAGATATATCTATTACTATTTATCACATATGCATTCATTCATACTATCCAATTTTCACACATTACCTAGCTATATATGTCCTAATTAATGTCATCATCCATTTGTCAATATCATCATTTATGAAATAGAAATAAAAACTAAATATTAACAACAAAAATTACATCGCATACCAAATAACATCAACACAACATAATAATTCCAATCATCTAACTAACTAACTAACTAACTATATCTATCTATCTATCTATCTATCTATATATTGTCACAAATCATAGTGTAACACCTCTAGCATGACTGGTACCTATGATGACTTCTACTATAGAAGGTACAAATGTTGACAGTGATTTTGTCTTAAGATGGTGTACTCTTATGACTTAGGAAATCATGTTTGTAGAAGATAAGAAGTTATCTATTGGGAATAGGTACATTTTGTCATGTTTTTGCTTAATTGAAAATGAAGCAATCCATCTCTTTTATGCAGAATAAATTCACTGCTAGGGATTATGAATTTGAGTTTTAGTTTTCATAGTTTATGGGGTTTCAAACAACATTACCTTGGATCAATTCCATTGATCCAAGGTATGCTCTTAATTTTCATGTCTTGTTGTCATGATGTCTGAATTGGATAGGTGGAAGGGTTCTGGATCTTGAATGTGCAAAGGTTATGAACGAACCTCTCCATGGATCTCTACTTCGTATTTAATCAAGTAACAATTTGGTTCTTCTTTTCTATTATGGTATGATGAAGTTTTCATTGGGGACCAGGACCTAATATAACTATGTTCTAAAACTAGTAACTCTATCCTAAGGGTTAAACCTAACCTAAGTTAATATGTTCTTTTGTTAAATTGGGATGAAAAAGAATTAAGAGGGACCTAGACTAAAACTATGGACTTACCTATGGACCTATGTTGATTCTTAAATTAGTGTCTAACCTAACTAAGGGAATGGATAACCTAAGGGGGCCTATGAAATGACATGGGAAAGAGGCAAGTGGGAGGTAGTGAATTCAAGGAATTTAAGGCAATTTATTAAGCCTTATCTCTTTCTGCAGCCAAATTTGGCAAAGTCAGTTGGAAACTTAAGATGGATGAGTTGGCATTTTCACCAAAGTTTTATGAGGCATGTTTTGTTTGAATTAAGTCCACTCCAAATTTGGAGATGGTGGTGGCGGAAAATAGGAAGGACTGATAGTCCTACTCTACATTTAATTTTTGGAAATTGGTGAAACCGCCTAGGAAGAAGATAGAGGGTTTGGTTTTGTCGATTCATTTGGTTTTGAGCTAGAGCTTTGCATGTGGTTGTTTTTTTTTCAAACCTCTAGTTTGATTTTTGCATGCAATGTGTCAATGCATGAGTTTTCCTTCCTTGCATGGCGTGGAAGAAAGGGTTGGCACTGTGAGACTATAAGAAGGAGATAGAGGAATTTTTTTGTGTGGTTTTTACATTTCAAAAGGAGGATTGAAGCTCTGTTTGGATACTTCTGTGAATCGGTGAAGGAAAAGCACTATCAGGCATGATAGGCTCTATCCATTAAGTTTTATGCTTTTACTTAAATGTTCATAAAAACAACTTTGCTCTTTGGAATAGACTGGTTTTTGATTTGTTGATAAAATTACTCTACTTGAGATTTTTGTGTTGTTTTCTTGGGAATGTTTATTGACCCTGTTTGAAATGTGGATATAGTATTCTGGGTGGAGAGTTTCATACTCTTGAGTAGCTCATTTTGTTCATTTTTCCTATAGAGGCTTGAGAACAAAGTCTAGATCTGTGAATGTTCATAGTTAAAAATACTCTAACCTTGTAGGTAGCTTGGTTTTCTTATATCTGAAGATCTAGTTCTAATTGTTCTTGTTTCATCTCTATTGGAAAACTTCGGTTATTAAAACTGTTTGAAATACCTTGAATGTCATTATATCTTACATAATTCTTCAGGAAGATAAAATTGTGTGACGCCTTGCTTTAACATACTCTTATGGGTACTTGATGGAATGCTTAAAGTTGGGAAACATGTCTATTTCTTATCACATTATGTGATTGTGATTATGGGTTTTGTTGTATTCTTTCAATTGCAGACTTATGACCCTGTGATTATTAATTTGAAACGATAATTGTTAGGGGATTTTCTTGGAAATTGATTTTACGTCTGTTAAGACTTACTTGAACTCTCTTTCGGTTATTAATTGAAGACTGGAAAAGGGATAGCTGGTGTTAGCTTCTTGAATGAAATTATTGTTTACGAAAGTTTGATTTTTGAAGCAAGTAGGAGGATATGAATTATTGTTATGTTTTCTACTCATTAGGATTTTGGGTAACCAATGGAATTGTAGCATTTGGTGTTGAGATGGGAAAACCCTCTTGGGTATTGGTTCACCTGTATCTTGGTTATTGTTGTTACCTTGAACTTCTTGATAGCTCTTTTGATATTGATTTGATGTATTTTATTTGCATGTTTTGATTCATCGATCTTAGGAAATATTCTTCGTGAAAATGGAATGATGACTCCTATTTTGGTTAAAATATTTTGTATACTTATTTTCCTATATGGATCTAAGTTAGGAAGATTGTTCAGACTTACCCTATTGTTAATTCCTTCCTTTCATCTTTGTATCTTTTGGGGAAATGGTTTATTGTTATCTTATAGAAATCTAGGCTATCTTCACCATCTCCTTGAATGATGAAAGGTAATGGAATGTTTTGTTCTTCGTTTCCTTTCTTGGTTTGTTGTTCAATCAATTCAAACCGCATTAGATCTTTGTTTGGGATTTTGGTTTGAAACATTAGATAAATGACCTTGTCAATATAAGATATTGGTTTCTTATGGTTCTCTTTTAATCATACAAGAGTTATGAGGTAGTGATCTCTCTTCCTCTCCTTCATTTAATCTTCTTTCAACTTCAAACTTGGTGAAGATGTTGTCTTACTCTAGTCTATTTCATTATGCAACTTCTTGACTATCTGGTAAGAATGATTACAAAATGTTGTTAGGGAAGTATAGCTGAAGTTGAAATTAATTTGATGGAATAATGTGTTAGGCTGGAAGTAGTTGAATGGTTTAATGAGTTAGTCTAGAGTATAAACTTAACCATTATAACTACTTAAGGTAATGATTGCAATGGTGCATCTTTTTGAGATTGGAGTGTAACTCTTTTTCTTGTTGGAAGTAACCTTACATCTTTAAGTGGTCTGATTTATCTTGTTTGGTTGTTAACTTGAATTGGTTCCTAGTTCTGAGTTTGAGTATTAGGATACTCTAAACCGAGACACTTAAATGTTATGATGATTTGGTTATTTTAACTTATTTCTTATGATATTTAAGTTCAATTGTTGGCAACTCAGATTTTAGGATGAATTTAGGTTAAGGAAATATTGAGATGGAAGTATTGTTGTAAATGATCTACTGTTGAACTATGCCTAAAATATAGTTAGGATAGTTACCTTTTTTTGTTAAACGGATCTAATCGAATGAGTGATCATGAAAAGAAATGTAGAAAAGTAGTGAAATTCTGATGAAATGTTACTTATCTGAATTACTATTTAAATTCTTTTGATAAAAGACAATAGTATGGATGGTTGAAGTTGTTATATTTCATGACCTAACCTTACTTTTGATTTGTTGTATATCTATTTCTCTCTTTATCTTTTATTTGAGTATTGTAACTCCTTTTGGCTATGTCTTTCTGAATTGCTTTAGGACTGTTTCATAACAACATGAGTTATTTTTATGAAATAGTTAGTTAAAAGAACATTATTTTAATGATTTAGTGTTTATCATGCTCAGTTCAATGAACTAACCCATGCTAGCAATTTTGCAGATGGACTTCATAAGTGATGAAAGGAGAAAGATCTTTAGGAAGTTACATTTGTTTATCAAAGAGACTGGATCTTTTTATGATGAAATATGGTTCATTACTGAAATGTATTTGATGGAAAAGAAAGTTGTATCTGAAATTGATTGAAATAGTGTTGTTTGATATTAGTAATGTCTGAAGCATTTGGACTTGTAAATGTATAATTCCTCCTTGTTGAATGAAAGATGTGTGAAATTTGTTTGTACTTGATGTAATTCCTTTTGGCATGCAATGAGTGGAAATAATGAATATTACTCTATTTTACAAACAATAACATACTTTTATGGTTTGGAATGGAATAAATAGAAGTCTGAGGTGTTAGATGTACTACCCTCTCTAGTGAGGATGCAACTTATAAAGTTGACATTCTTACATTGATATCCAACTATATCATCATGTGACTATATTTAAATCAAATGTTTGTATGAGAATTAAACTTTGATAATAATTTATAATGTACAATGGGTTTATAATAGAATTTAACCCTTAATAAGGGAAAGGAAAGAAAATTCCCTTGAAATGAATCATAGTCTTAATTTAAGACCCTTTAGATATGAATCTTGATTGCTATCTGTAGTTAGTGAAGGTGTGATTTCTCATGTAGACTTCCTTAACCAAAATAGGGATGTCGGGAAAGAAAAATAAAATGGAATTAGACTTCATTTTAATGAAGTATAATATGGAAAAGGACCTTCTTAGAACTTATATAAGCTAGGGCTGAATTAAGTGAGTAAATAAATGACACTTCCATGTGTGTTGGGCCTTTTATGTAAAATTTGAATGTGGATGTTAATAGTTCAAATCATTGCATATGAATTGGATAGAAAGCAGATTTATCTAGCATAACTTCATCTAATGCAGTTTTAACTCTAAATCTTAACGATTAAGGAACCTAGTTGTTCAATAGGGTTGCTGTAATTAATTTGTAACGAGGAAATTAATAAGATTTAAATTTATACCTATGGCATGTTCATCCAGGTGGGAAACATCATATGGGTGTTGACCCACACCATCTCAGAGTAGTGCCTTTGTGATGAATAGGGTCTTCACGAGGATATTATGTTGTTGTTGACATGTTTCAACACCCTTCAAAGTTTAATCAACTAGACTAACATAAATTTTGAATTGATCACATTTCTTCCCTAGGTAGGAATAGGGGCACGATCTAGTGTTAGGTTCAACTCATATTGACTTAGGATAAATACACATGCCTAATTGACATAAGTTGATTGAGTATGTCTAAGTACCCTTAGTCGATATAAGAAGTCCTCCACAAGAGGCCATGTTTCTAACCTTGGCTAGGGTTAAAATTTGAATGAGCGGACTGACATAAGTTAGTGAATACCATTCTAGATAATGTATCAAGTAGGGTGAAGGATGTATTCCATTTGACGAGTATGTTATCTAGGAATATAAATATAAACAACATGTTTAAAATCTTTGGCCAAATTATCACAAGCTACTATTTAATTTGTCCTATGTCACCTAGTTTTTCAAGAATATCAAGATAGGCCTCTTCAAAACACTGATACCTCTAAAAGGGTAAAAAAGCAAGTATATGCAGATACGCATTCTAAAGTTAACATGAGAGATCGTATGAAACCAATTCATGAAATGAGAGATCGGTGTTTCAACGAGTCATTTACAATTGCATATGGTTTTCTATTATGAGATATATTGGATTTGGAATGTGTGTTCTAAATTATGCTAATTTAGAATAGAGAAATTTCCAATAACTTTTTTCCCTTGTTTCTAAAGTCTTAAAATGGGAATGTTACACATAGTTACAAAAATGCAATCACTAGGAGAAAGCCACCATACATCACTACATCAATAAATATCATACATCATCATCATTTTCAATATATAAAAATGTGGGATATCAAGAACTAGACACTTCACCACTCAATCTACGCCATTGGTCACGGCCACTATATCTCTCAACCTCGTCTACATAATAAAGCCACTTTCAACCGACTACTCTATAAATTGGACCTACATCTTCTTAAATCCTCAATACGCAATAATGGAATCTGTGAATCTAAGGCGAAGAAGGCCCTCCTAACTAGGATTGATGTAATGGTTCATTTGGATATAATGGCTGCTCGGAGGCTCCAATCGATGTCGAGCTCTGCCGAGATCCTATTTCTTGGTTGTTGGATACGTGGGAAGTGACTTGTGGGAGCTTCATATATATCTCCAGACAAGGTCATGAAAAGTAGTGGTAGGTCATTTAGTGGATTTTGTGGTTAGCTATGGGTGGTTTTCTGGTCTAGCCCAGAAAATATTGGATTGATTGGCTTCTATGTTTAATACGGAAAAATGTGCTATAATATCTGGCGGGAGTGGTGAAGATCTAAACACCAACGTTTGCAAGCTAGTGTCAATACTTGACTGATTTGTAGGCCCGTTGGGTTGTGGGATTTGGGGATCACAACCGTGAGTTCATGGTTGTTGTGGACCTATTATGGTCATGTGAAGAATCAATCCCTTCTCCCAACTATCCAATCGTATGCCTTTTTAGCCTCTACGTTTTAGAACTAGAAGTTGTATGATTTTCTCGAGTACCTAATAGGTGTTCTAGCAACTTGATACGTAAGCTAGTGTCTATGTCAACGAGGAGGTCTCCTGCATTAGGCTATGGAACCAAAGGATCACAACCAAATGTTTTTCTCGTTCAACCCTTGCACATCATTCAGGTGTTTTTATCAAGGCAATCTATAGTTTGGATGGTTTGACTAGAATGTGTAAGCTTTGTCGTCTTCGATATTCAATCCTCTTAGTTGCTCACTAATTGCTTGTAAGTTTGTTGTTGCTCGAAAGACCTGTATCCTAAGGTCCTGATCTATATCAGCTAAAGTCATGGGTAAATTTGGTTGAGGTACTATGGGTTCAAATATATATTCTCTAGGCTCTCTAGGTCCTGTGATTGTCATACAAAATGATTCAACTTTTAACTAACATTTAATAAACTGATTATGAAAGAGGTATTTACACTATGTAAGCATTCTTCTATTTTTGTATTTTCAATGACGTATTTCAATGAAATTGAAGAGAAGCTACTCTAGTATATCTATAAAATGAACAACTAATCTAATAACAATAATAAAACAAGCAACGTAGCCTGGTATGGCTATTTGCCTGTGCAGTTGTGATTTTATCCTAAATATCTAAGCAACTATATATTTTGAATTTGAAAGGCTCTCGATCCTACCTCAGAAGTGAGGAATGAATCACAGTTTCTCAGAAACTATCAATCCCCACAACTTCCCTAGTGATATCGAGAGTGAACTTTTAACTAAAATAAAATAATTCACTACTCTATTTGATATGTCGTAACTAGAACTTTGATAGCTCAAACCTGGCATTTACAGAATAGTGGTAAATCTAGTTGTGTGTGATTTCATCCCCTCAGTGTGATCTCCTCATTCCTTCATGTCCTCGTGAATCCAGAAAGTGTGTATATGATAGTATCAACAAAAGATAGCAATCGAACAATGGCAGCTTTGGATATAGACCGAATACAATGCGAGTAGGAGAGGGATAGCGCAAGTGAACAGAGCTTGACTATGCAATTCCTAGCGGGATTTATTACGGGAATACAACACAAGTGTACCGAGAGTTTCAAAATTATCCTTGTGACAAAACAAAACCTATAACTTTAATGGATTCTAGTCTAGAAATGAAGCTATTCTATGTTTAAACTGACTATATGCAGTAGCAATGAAACAAGACTTGAAACAAGAAGATGATATGACCTCCAAAATGCCAACAATGGAAGCAAAACATGAAACTAACAAAATTCTAAGCAAGGAATTGAAAAATCTAAAAAGAGAATTGAGAGGATGAGGGGCCATTTGCTTGAAAACAAGTTGGCTATTTATAACCAATGCATTTACCAGAGGGTAACTCCCATTTGATCTCTTTTACTATAAACAAAGGAAAAACACTATTCCTAGGGAGTAGAAAACATTAATGCAAGCCAAAGTGGTTGAAGAAAGTGTGTAAAATCCAAGATTTACATTTGACATGATCGTCGGAAGGATCTAGAAAATGTGTACAAAACCGCCACCCTGTTCAGGTAGGGTGGTGGTTACGGGACCGCCACCCTATCCTGGGTGGTGGTCATGGGACCACCACCTAGGCAGGGCATCGGTTTTCATCACTAAAGAAAAAAAATGCAAGAAGAAAGGGGAAAAAGGGAAAAACAAAGCATGTGGAGGCTGAGCGGGGCATGCGGGATACAAGTGTATACTTGGCAAGCCTTTCTGGATTCCAACACCTTACAAGGAGACCCGTATCATCATTGGGGCATGTGTAACATCGTTCGG
The DNA here is from genome assembly GCA_018340775.1 of Taxus wallichiana var. yunnanensis. Classification (NCBI taxonomy): domain Eukaryota; kingdom Viridiplantae; phylum Streptophyta; class Pinopsida; order Cupressales; family Taxaceae; genus Taxus; species Taxus wallichiana. Next base: position 678,365,988 of record CM031239.1, read on the forward strand.
TGGTGCAGTACCTACAATTTTAGGTACGTACATATTGCCCCCTCAGAGAAGCATTTTTAGCCATGAAGAGGCATAAAACGGTGGATCCGAGTATGGCGGTCCCGAAATGGGGAGTTAGGAGCTATACCTGACATGCCCATGTGCTGAAAGTCACCATCCAAGATCCCACTACCTACAAAATGAAAAAGGGGACTCAAGTGCAGATAGATAAAAACAAATTGAGAAATAAGGCTGAATTGATAAGAAAAGAGGACTTACCATCTATGCGAGGTTTAGAACTTACCTCCGTCGGTGCTCTCGACCCTGTACGAAAGACATTCAAAATCAAATTAAGAGGGCTATTTATAAAACAAAGTCATTTTACTATTCATTTGCATGGATTGATTTGATAGATTTTGAGCTCTGGGACCCACGGTGATGGTTTTTGACGAGAGTATAGTCAAAATGTTCATGGTGAGATAGCGATCATGCCTCCGAGAGTGGAACATCGACCCACAAAGTCTCAAGTTAGTTCTTCTCGATTTATTGCTTTTAAACCTAAAATGTGGAAATGATGAAATCTTTCCTTGGGGGATCATTTTTGAAAATGTTAGTTTTAAATGTGTCTTTAGGGGGCACCCATAGGGTAGGTTTCTTTTTTTGTTAAAAGGGTGTTTTTTTGCTTTTTTTAAGCTTTTTTAGGGCTTACGGCCCATTTGGTTTCACGGGATAGGACCGCCGCCCTGTGCAGGGTGGCGGTTATGGGACCACCACCTTAGAAGGTGGCAAGTTACGGAACCACCACTCTACATGGTGGCGGTGGTCCATGATGACAGAGGACAAAAAAATAATGCAAATTTTAACTTGTTTTTGCATGTATAAAATTTTTACGTGTTTTTACTAGTTTTTCAACTGGATTTCAGTACTAACTTACTCCTTTTTGTGTTTTTGGGTGTATGTAAGAAGGAGGAGTACATTAGATGGAGCCGGGAGAGGGAGTGTGATTGGCTCTCAGCAGTGTTGGAGGCACTCTCCCAGGTAGAGCGGGATACTCTCCAGAGGGCTGGTATATGGAGGATTGCATAGGTTCCTCATGTTGCACCTACTAGTCACATATTGTGTGACTTGTTCTCTTATTGGGATGCGGATCAGAACACCTTCCGATTTCTAGGAGTTAGGGGTGAGTGGTCCATCACCCTGGAGGATGTTTACCATATACTGGGGGTTCCGATCCTTGGGTGGTGGTTGTCTCTTAAGACAAATAGTATATCTAGATCACAGGTGGTTCAATGGGCCACCTATATGGGAGATGTGGTCATATCGATGGGGTCAAGAAGGGCGTGAGGATCCACTCTATTATTGAGTCAGACATTCCCTTGCTTCGCAAGGCCATCATGGGCATCCTTGCATCCAGACTGATTGGGGACAAGGGAGGGGACACCCTCTTATATTGTTGGGCCCTATTATTACACAAATTGAGGGCCATGGACGTGTCTATGCTTGGGGAGTAGATATCCTCGGGACTACCTACCATGACTTATACAGGGTAGTCCATTTACAGGGGTAGTCACTGAGCCACCCGACTCTTGTCATGAGTTGGGTGTATGAGCACATTATCCCATATGGGAGAGGTGTAGAGGTGGAGGATCCCGGGCCGTCAGGGCAGCGAGGTGGATGGGGATGATAGTTCTCAGAGCACCCCACCAGCCAGTGGCTTCCCTGACTACTGCAGACATGGAGGCCACTCCTTATCAGGCCATGGCAGGGGTATGGGGAGAGGAGACCATCACTTTGATTTCCTGTCAGACCACCAGCACCAGTTGATAGATAGGGCGGGGAAGTTGGAGATACACCCCTTTGACAGAGTTCCACAATAGTTTGGCCTCCCCTATAGTGACATGCTTCCTCCGGTGATGCCAGTGTATAGATCTATCCATGAGGCTCGGGGAGGTCCTAGAGGCCGGGGTTGGACTATTGTTACTCCTGGTACTCCTATTATGGCTAGGAGGGTGGTACATGCACGAGGGAGAGCCGGTGCTCCTCAGCACCCTTACTTTGGATTGCCGCTGGTCCCACTCATAGTAGTGATGAGCCCATTGATGTGGACTCCGAGTCTGAGGAGTTCACTAGGGGAGAGACCGAGGAGGAGATAGAGGAGATGGAGATCAGTGAGATGGGTGGTGGGGGGGATGATAGTGATCCTGAGTGGCATGATACCCAGGAGATCCTGCAGGCCGAGAGGGCGGAGCGAGCACAGAGAGGGTGACTCTGGTTTCAGAGGAGTTACTCTCTCGGGACCCAGGTGGAGATGGTGAGTCTTGTTGTAGGTCATCACATTGCCCCATGTGGGAGAGGGGCACCAATCGGTGGTGGCATCAGTGGCAGGTGCAGATCCTAGAGATCCTTCTTGGAGGCCTGGAGATCCTAGTGAGTTGTCACTCTTCTCCTAACATTTGTTTTAGTTAGACTTGTCTTAGTTTGTTATTTCTTTTTGTTTTTTTACTCTTGGTTTTATCATTGATTATTTTCTAACTTGTTTTCTCCTTTGTTTATAGTGACTTGCTGATGAGTGGCGAGACTTGATTCACCGAGTGTGTACCGATACCCTACTTCTCCCCTCGAGAAGACTCATGCTTGAGCTTTCCATGGACATGGGGAGCCCTCAGCAGCTCGGTAGGCACACCGATGTTTTTTCCTCTATCTGGTATGTGGCGAAGATCATGACTTCTCTCCACATGGAGGTGGCTAGATATAGGACAGCTTGAGCACTTGATGAGGAGGAGCCATTCTCATAGCGAGACGGCAGCTACCGGGTGTGACCGCGAGCCCTCAGTGCATTTGGAGCCTGGCGTAGCCGAGTCCTAGGCGTGGCCACACACCCTCTGAGGGATCCCATAGGGATTGAGAGACTATTTTTGTAGTATTTTGTCAGATGTCTATATGAGTGTTTTTGTACTTTTCGGGCTCATTGAGCATTTTGACCATGCCTAGTGCATGATGGCATTGTATATGAAACTTGATTTGTATATATATATATATATATATATATATATATATATATATATTTTTGGATCTAGACTCTTGGCATCTTGAATTTTGTGACTCATTTCTATATGTGTATTTAGATGTTTTTAGAATATTGTTTTCATGTTTTCAGAATGTATGCAATGGATAACAAATGATAGTAGATAGAATGTTTTACTCTGTATGTTTTTGTAATGCTGATATGAGATGATACTAACATATGGTAGTACTAAACTTTTGAACTCTTTGGGAAATGTTTGTAATTTCTTCTTATGTTGGAAAACGTGATGATGAATGCATAGTGATAAAGAGATGAACTTGCCCCAATCCCAAATCCACGCAACTAGTAAGATGCGAGGGCTCAACACCAAGAGTTAGGAAGGGCACAAGTTGTATGAGTTTGATTGAATGGAATGATGAGAGATAGAAAAACTAGTAATAAAACCAAATTTGGACCTACACACCCACCCTACTCAGAACTACTACCATGCTTAGAAAGTCACTTACTTTCTAGTTTATCTAGACTTAGATTCATAAATGGCAACTTGGTTGACAAAATCTGGTTTTGAGGATTTGATCTCTTTGGAATTTGGATATTTGTTTTCTTTTAATAGAATTTGATTTGTGTTTTTAGCATACCAAGATTTGTTAATTTGTGTGACTGGACCCCCCACACCCTGCCTCATGCCACTAGTAAGAAGCATGGGTTTGTCACCAAAGGCAAGATATAGGTGAGTAAGGGCACTTCTTTCCTTTCCCAACCTCACACCACCAGTAAGAGATGTGGGCTTATCACCGAAGGTTGATGGGGCAAAGAAGTGTGTAAAATAAAATATTTTGTTTGCTTGGTGCTTTTGATTTCATTTGATTTTGACATTTCTGATCTATGACTTTGGGATATCCTTTCATTCAAAGAGATTTAAGAGGGATAGATGTGACACCAAGAAGCTTCTAGAACAGACCATAGGCAAGGACAACTTCACCTAGTAGAAAGAAAGAGCAAAAGCCAAGTATGCAGGCCTTGGTATGGTTTCCAATGTTTGTCTGTCGAATTTGATGAGAAGATTTGAAAATAGTTGATGATGTTTGGAGAGATGTGATATGAATGCTTTTGCCAATATTTTCAAAAATTTGTAATAGATTTGTTTTAAGAGTAAGCTCCTGGACTACCATTTTTATGAAATGGACAGAATGAAGCAGCTAAGAGACTAATGCAATGTAAGTAGCTATAATGTACTAGTAATGACTTTGGTGTTTTATGCGTAAAACCACTTAAGATGCAAGGAATTGACAGTTTCACCGAATTCCTCACCTTCTAGTGTGCACAAGAGATACACACCATTTCCGTAGTCCTTCATGACTTGGTATGGGCCCAACCATTTGGGCCGGAACTTCCTTCCTTCACCGGTTTTCTTATCGATCTAGCTGTCTAGTCTTAGAACTAAATCTCCTTCATATATTTCTCACTCATAGACTTTTTTGTTGTACTACCGGCACATCCGGTCAACATAGGCTCTATGCCATTGTTCGGCATTTAACCTAGCCTCATCAAGGCTTTCTAGTTGAGAGAGGCATGCCTCCCTATAAGCTTCTTCATCCAAAATCCCTTGTAATGAGATACGAGACTAGGTATTTCAACCTCAAGTGGGAGAACTGCTTCTGCTCCAAATACCAACGAGAAAGGAGTTGCTCTCTGTTGGTGTTCTTATTGAGGTTCGATGGGCCCACAAGGCCGGATATAGTTTTAAATGCCAATCTCACTTGTTCTCCTTGACTTGTTTTGAGGAGAATAGCTTTTAACATTTTGTTTGTCACTTCAGCCTACCCATTGGCTTGAGGGTAGTAAAGAGAGGCCGTATGATGGTTTATCTTGAATTTGCTACATAACTCACGGACTTCGTCATTTTTAAAGGATGTGCCATTATCTGAGATAATGACTTGTGGGACACCATACCTATAGATAATTTGGTTCAAAATGAATTTGGCAATTACCAAACCTGGTACTTGGTGGTGAGAGGCATGGCCTCCACCCATTTGGTAAAATATTCCATGGCTGTAATTATAAAATTATGGCCATCGGTTGATGAGGGAGAGAATTTCCCTATCAAGTCTAGACCCCACATGGAGAAGGGCCACGAGTCACTATTGGTTGCAGGGATTGTGCTGGCATGTGAATCTCGTGAGAGAATTCTTGGCATTTGTGGCACTTACGTACAAATTCCACTACATCATGCTCAGAGTGGGCCAAAAATAGCCCATCCGATGTATTTTGAGTGGTGGCGTGACCACCGAAGTGGCCCCACATATCCCACTGTGGGATTCATGAAGAATCCTCTTGGATTCTTCTATGTCGACGCATCTTAGAAGCATGCCATCGAAGGCTCTACGATAGAGTACTTGGTCTAAAACAACATATTTAGCGGTAATAATGCGTAACCACCTTCTTTGTTGTGACGTGGCACCTTCTGGGTATGTATGGTCCATGATAAAATTGATGATATCAGTATACCAGGGACATGTAGAGATGGGGGGCCTGGTTTCGATGAAGTATACACACTCATCGGAAAGTCTAGATTTACCAGCTCACCTCCATCTAGTGGATTGTCAGCTAACCAATCTGCAATGATTTGTCCCTTAATGGATTTCTGGTTCATGAATGTTAACTCAAATTCTCCCATTAAGGTTATGAAATGGCCAACCTTTTTAGATAAAGATCCTTGTGTGAGAAATGTTCGTAAATGGTCTATCTTTACAATGACCCTTGTTTCCTGGTTTAACATGTAATGTCTCAAACATTTTGTTGCAAAAATTATGGCAAGGCATTCTCTCTCTTCCTATGTGTAACATGTTTCATAATCGAGCAATGTTCAGCTAATGAAATAGATCACGCGTTCTCACTTGTCATCATCTTCTTGAGCCAGCATGCAGGCAACGAGACATGAGTGGCTCATGAGTATAGGATCAAAGGGCGGTCTGGCTTGGGAGGCATTAGCATGGGTGACAACAAGAAGTGTTTAACTACTTCGAAGGCCTCATTGCATTCTTTAGTCCAATCAATGCTATAATCTTTCTTGAGTAGATTGTTGATTGGATGAATGGAAAAGCTTAAATCTGGGATGAACCTTCGGATTGCACCGAAGTTTCCCAAGAAATGACCTGATTCCAGACTCATCCGATGGTGGGATCATTTTGAGAACAACCCATATTTTTTGCTGATCAACATCAATCCCGTGAAGATATAATGTAGCCCAGAAGTTTGCCTCCTGTTACACACCAAACACACACTTCTCTGGGTTTAATGTGACACCATATTCGATTAGTCGTGAGAGGATGATACGAGCACTTCCGGATGATCACAACATTTCTTGGCTTTGGCCAACAAGTCATCCACATAGGATTCCACAATTTTATGGATAAGATCATGGAATATATAAGTCATTTCCCACTGATACGTAGCGCCGACGTTCTTAAGACCAAATGGCATGACAACGTAGCAATAAGTTCCCCAGGGAGTTATGAATGTGGTTTTGGCTTGATCCTGTTCTAATATTTTAATCTGATTGTACCCTGAGAACCCATCCATGAGGGATAATAGTTCAAATCTAGTTGTTGCATCAATGATAACATCAATGGATGGTAATGGGAAATCATCCTTGGGACAAGCTTTGTTAATATCCCAAAATCTATGCAAATGCGTATTTTCCCATTCTTTTTAGGATGGAACGATATTAGATACCCATTGTGAATAGTCAATGGGCTTGATGAATCCTACTTGGAGAAGTTTTATTACTTCCTCTTTTACCATGAGAGCCACTTTTGGCTTCATTGGTCTTGACTTCTGTTTATTGGCTTCACATCTGGTTTAGTGACAAGATTATGTACCGCGACTTGTGGTGCAATGCCCATCATTTCTTTATAATTAAATGCAAAATCCTTTTGATGTTCTTTAAGGATTTGGGTGTGTATTTCTATCTCCTCCGAGTTAACGAGGATCCCAACTTCAAAATTCTTGGTTCTTCCTCCATTCCAATGTTTATGTCAATGGTTTCTTCTATTAAAGAAGCATTACCTTCTTCAAATTCAGGTGGGGCTGGAGGTAATTCCAAGCTTTCTCCATTTTCTATCTCATAGATATCGAGATCTTTCTATGGAGGAGACTCTACCATGGGATTTCCAAAGTAGGAAGAGGAATGAGGTATTAGGGAAAGATCAACTATACGGTGAGCAAGGTGTAGCTCCACATAGGCATTTAGATATTCGAGAGTGACTCTATCATCATCAAAGTGACCTATGATAGAAAAATCATCCTCAGCTTCTCCATGAGCTAGGAGTGAGTTTGTTGGTATTTTACGCACTAATGGTTCGGTACGAAGTGATACCATGAAATTTGTATCCTCCAACTCACTGTTTGGGGTGAAACGGGAAGCTGAGGTTGCTATTGAGTCTGTGAGAAGGTTCTTCTCATGGGATTGCTTCAATTGATATGAAGTTGAATCCCTTGCTTAGATCTAACATGGCTGTTTTGTATAGTTGTAAATGTTCAGCCCTAGTTTCATATACCTCGAGAGACTTGGTTTGCAACTAGTTGTGAGTCTCCTAGCACTCTAATGTTATTGACACCCATTCTTTTAGCTAGATGAGGCCAAGGAGGAGAGCTTCATACTCAGCCCCATTGTTTGTACATTCAAAGTTTAATTTAAAGGTGAAAGGTAGGATCTTTCCCTCAGGTGAAGTAAAGATCACCCCCCCCAGCTCCAAAGTGACATCTAGCTCCATCAAAGTGGAGAGTCCAATATTTGTTTGGAAAAATTGACGTTGGGATATTTTTCATATCTATTTCTTTTTGCTTCGTTACCTCTACCATAAAAACTTCATCTGATGGAAGAGAAGCGATTCCCAGGGTGTGTCCCATACCCATGGAATCAAATGGTAGGAGAATAGGTAAGTCTTTCTCCAGCAACTCAACAATTTTTTGTGGTAGTCCCTAGTGATACTACTTTTATAGCATTGGTCTCACTTTTGAGTACTGGAACGTCCTCAGCTGGATTTGAAATTTCCAACTCAGTGGTGGGTATCAACTTTTCTTTTGGTTGTGAATTAGTTGGTTTGACAAGCTGGTTTGCTGGAAGTTCAAACTCGAGTGGATACCTGGTCTTTTCTTCAAATCAGCTAGGTGTATATCAAAGGGTTTTGGGTCACCTTGTGCCACAATATTTTCCCTAAGTGTAGAAATCTTATTTCTTGGAATAATGTGGAAGGGATTGCCTTCATGCGGTGTATCCATGGCCACCAAGGATCATATTATAATTGGTTTCCGATCTATAATATAAAACTTTGGTGAGAACCATCTTGGGTCCTAAAGTGACTGGTAAAACTATGGTTCCAATCAAGTGGCTTTGAGGCTATCATAACCTCTTAGCGTATTTCACGTCATGGAACAGTTTGTCTCTCCATATCCTAACTTTTGAAGGAAAGTGAAGGGGACTATGTTGACTGCTGCCCCATCATCAACCATTGCACATTTAACATAATTATTGTAGACCCAAACTTGTAAATGTAAAGCTGGGTCACCTCTTTCATGTAATTTCAACATCTGTTGGCATTTTGCTTATATCGAATATAAATTCAGTATCCCTATCCGGCTGCCCCGAGAGGATAAACGTCAAAATCCACATGGTTTACTTGCATTTTTAGGAGGAGGAGTGATGTTGATTAAATGGCCAAGGCCTAATGCTTCTAAGAGGGCAGCCCTATGGGCGGGAGAGTTTTTAACAAATCCAAGAAGGAGATGTGCGAGAAGGTTTTAGTTAAATCATTAATTAGATCATAGGCACCTATAGGTTTTACCAATGTTTGTTGAGTGTTGTCTAGCTCTAATGAATAACTTGGAGTTGGTTGAGAAGAATAATCCCATGTGTTCTTGTTATGGTTTCTATGGGTAGCTCGATGTCATCTAACTCCACTAAACCAACTATCTTAGTTTGAGGTCGAGTTCCTAATTGGGGTGCGACTGGTGGATTTAATGAAGTTGAAGCTTCATGATCATTGTTTCCTATCATGACACCCTTATTTGTTCCATTAGGATCTAACCTGTTGTTGTTAGAATGGTTTGGGAGTGGGTCATTGAAGATCTTGAGGGATGCATTTTGAGGGGAAACTACCCCTGCATAAGCATTTGGCATGGGTACTACAGAATTTGCTAAAAACATATCTATAAAGAGTTGTTTTTGATCTTCTGGAAAACGCTGCATGAATTTATTGTATTCACGACAAGTCCTAGTATCGTGGCCTTGAATCTTGTGGAAGCCACAATATAGATTGGGATTGTAATTTTGAGGTTATTGATTTAAAACCTGTTGTGGCCCAAAATTCTGATAAGGTTGCTTGGTTTTTAGAGTTAAAATTTTGAGGTTGTTGCCTTTGGTTTTGACTCTGATATCCAGTTGGGTTTTGATTTGGACTTTGTGTTTGGACTTGTCATTGTTGTTGTTGTTGTTGCCATGGTGGATGATTAAAATCCACCACGTTGATTGTTGGGGTAAAATTATTATTTCACTGATTATTAATAGGTGGTGAAATGTTTACAACATTTTCCCTTTTAGCTTGGTCAGTTACTCCATCTGTTGTAACCCACGGTTCTTGTTAAGGATCTTAGGTCCTTGATTAGCGTTCCCAACATTAGGATAGGCCACGGTGTTTTGATTGGGAGTGGTTAATTTCCCATTTGTCCCATATGTCTTACGACCACTATCAATCACTTGCTTGGTCGATTCGGAGAGCACTCTCGAGTACTTCATCATAAGTTCTTAGTGGGAACTTCTGACTTCTTCCTTTATCTCTCTATTGAGTGAATTAAGGAATAAATCACATAGTTCCATTTGATCCATATTTGGAGCACTCACTGATGAGTAGAGAACCGTATGCCATCTTTGGATAAAATGAGTGGTGGATTCATTATGTTCTTGTTTGATATGTAAGAACTCCCTGATTCCCATTCTTAACAATTTGTTCATGTCAAAGCTTTGATGAATTCTGACACGAGTTGTTTAAATGAGTGTATCAAGCTTCAGGTATTCTATAATACCAATCAAGGGCAATACCTTCTAGGGTCTTAGGGAATATTTTAGCGACAACCCCATCCCAAGGGAGTAACTCCCGTATGGCTGTGGCATAGGCCTTAATGTGTGCATTTGGGTCCCCTTCCCCTTTGTATTTGGGAAAATCGGGAAGAGGTCTTGGAAGCATAACACTTCGTATGGTGAAGTCTAGGGGTTCTTTCAAATATTCTGAGTAAGTCCCTACTATGTAGGCCTCAACCATCGATGGGGCTTGCTGAGGGGGTTGAGGGGAATGGGTTGTTGATATGGCATAGTATATGCATTTGTAGGAACATAAGGGAATCCTTGTGGTTGAACGAACATCCCGGAGAAGAGAACATGTCTCCTTGTGGTGACTTTGAATAAATGTTTAAGTAAGGAGGAGCATTGTTCTGGTATGGGTTGTTTGGTGCCAAGCGGGTGGTGTCATGTTTTTGACTGGAGCGGCATTTGAAAATGTTGTCCTAGTTGGTGTTTGTTGTGGATAATTATAAGGATTTTGAGGAGGCATGCCTAACGTGCCTGTTCCTGTAAGGAGGTCAACTTGACTAGGGTGATGCAGAGGGTTGGGGATTCCCACTTGCCCAAAATATGAATTTTGGTTTTCTTGAGCAAGTTCTAGCCCTCTAACCTTCTCAACTAAGGCTGAAATGACCTCCATCGGTGAAGACGCAGTGCTTTTCCTTAAGGGTGTTTGTTGTATAGCTTGAGGTTGTAAGGGGTATGATACCCTACTATGAATTGGTCATTACCCTACCAAGCTTCACCGAGGGTATTTCCCATAGGTGGAGGAATGGGGGTGTTCTCCTGGAATAGGGTATCAGATTATATTTGTAAACTCCCTATAGGTGGATACATATTTTGGAAGCGTTGTTCACTTTTAGCGAAGCGTGCCAAGTACTCCTCATCCAAAAAGGGGAGTGGGTCTGATTGTCTACTGATCTGTGGTCTGAACAAGACCCGAGGAGATGAAGTGGATTCTCCAGTAAATGTCATATTGTTAGAGCCTGATGGCTCTGGCTGTTGAGTTTGTGCAAACTGATCAAACTCCTCAATTCGGAATGAAGAACTAGAACTAGTTCTGTGAGGGGGAGTTTGAGATGACAAGTAATTACTCGAATAGTTATCAGCCCACGCAGAAAGTGAGGGTGATGGTTGTCTATTTGTTTGACTATAGTTTACTTTGAGACTTGAGAGAGGTCTGCCATATGCATCATATCCCGACATATTCGGGGTATATGAATACCCATAGAATAATGGGAAAGAGTGAAGGTGGATGGAAGAAATGAAAATAGAAAGAGAAATATTAGTTTGTTTCACGTCGGGTTCACCAATTTTGTATGATGGAAAAGTAACATGCGAGCATGGGAATCTACAAGTACCTCCTCCTCGTACCCGACCTCTCGAGGTCATGTCGAGACAATGGTGAATGTTGAATGTGGATAGATATGTATAAGCTAATCGGGTAATCTTAAATCCTCAATACGCAATAATGGAATCTATGAATCTAAGGTGAAGAAGGCCCTCCTAACCTAGATTGATGTAATGGTTCATTCGGATATAATGGCTGCTCGAGGCTCCAATCGATGTCGAGCTCTACCGAGATCCTATTTCTTGGTTGTTGGATACGTGGGAAGTGACCTATGGGAGCTTCGTATATATCTCTAGACAAGGTCATGAAAGTAGTGGTAGGTCATTTAGTGGATTTTGTGGTTAGCTATGGGTGGTTTTCTGGTCTAGCCCAGAAAATATTGGATTGATTGGCTTCTATGTTTAATATGGAAAACTGTGCTATAATATCTGGCGGGAGTGGTGAAGATCTAAACACCAGCGTTCACAAGCCGGTGTCAATACTTGACTGATTTGTAGGCCCGTTGGGTTGTGGGATTTGGGGATCACAACCATGAGTTCATGGTTGTTGTGGACCTGTTATGGTCATGTGAAGAATCAATCCCTTCTCCCAACTATCCAGTAATCGTATGCCTTTTCAGCCTTCTACGTTTAGAACTAGAAGTTGTATGATTTTCTCGAGTACCTAACAAGTGTTCTAGCAACTTGATACGTAAGCTAGTGTCTATGTCAATGAGGAGGTCTCCTATGTTAGGCTATGGAACCAAAGGATCACAACCAAATGTTTTCTCTCATTCAAACCTTGCACGGTCATTCAGGTGTTTTATCAAGGCAATCTATAGTTTGGATGGTTTGACCAGAATGTGTAAGCTTTGTCATCTTCGATATTCAATCCTCTTAGTTGCTCACTAATTGCTTGTAAGTTTGTTGTTGCTCGGAAGACCTGTATCCTAAGGTCCTGATCTATATCAGCTAAAGTCATGGGTAAATTTGGTTGAGGTACTATAGGTTCAAATATATATTCTCTAGGCTCTCTAGGTCCTGTGATTGTCATACAAAGATGATTCAACTTTAACTAACATTAATAAACTGATTATGAAAGAGGTATTACACTACGTAAGCATTCTTCTATTTTTGTATTTTCCAATGACGTATTTCAATGAAATTGAAGAGCAGCTACTCTAGTATATCTATAAAATGAACAACTAATCTAATAATAGAATAAAACAAGCAACGTAGCCTAGTATGGCTATTCACTTCCTGTGCAGTTGTGATTTTATCCTAAATATCTAAAAACTATATATTTTGAATTTGAAAGGCTCTCGATCCTACCTCAGAAGTGAGGAATGAATCATAGTTTCTTAGAAACTATCAATCCCCACATACTTCCCTGGTGATATCGAGAGTGAAATTTTAACTGAAATAAAATAATTCACTACTCTATTTGATATGTCATAACTAGAACTTTGATAGCTCAAACTTGGCATTTACAAAATAGTGGTAAATCTAGTTGTGTGTGATTTCATCCCCTCAGTGTGATCTCCTCATTCCTTTGTGTCCTCATGAATCCAGAAAAGTGTGTATGATAGTATCAACAAAAGATAGCAATCGAACAATGGCAGCTTTGGATATAGACCGAATATAATGCGAGTAGGAGAGGGATAACGCAAGTGAACAGAGCTTGACTATGTAATTCCTAGCGGGATTTATTGCGGGAATACAACACAAGTGTACCGAGAGTTTCAGAAATTATCCTTGTGACAAAACAAAACCTACAACTTTAATGGATTCTAGTCTAGAAATGAAGCTATTCTATGTTTAAACTGACACTATGTATGTAAGAAAGAATGAAACAAGACTTGAAACAAGAAGATGATATGACCTCCAAAATGCCAACAATGGAAGCAAAACCTAAAACTAACAAAATTCTAAGCAAGGAATTGAAAAAATGAACAAGAGAATTGAGAGGATGAGGGGCCATTTGCTTGAAAACAAGTTGGCTATTTATAACCAATGCATTTACTAGAGGGTAACTCCCATTTGATCTCTTTTACTATAAACAAAGGAAAAACACTATTCCCAGGGAGCAGAAAACATTAATGCAAGCCAAAGTGGTTGAAGAAAGTGTGTAAAATCCAAGATTTACGTTTGACGTGATCATTAGAAGGATATGGAAAATGCGTACAGGACCGCCGCCCCTATCTTGGGGCGGCGGTCACAGGACCACCGCCTGTCTGGGCGGTCAGGGCCACCACCTGGGGTGGTTTCATCACTAAAGACAAAAATGTAAGAAGAAAGGGGGAAAAGGGAAAACAAAGCATGCGGAGGCTGAGCGGGGCATGTATACTACTTGGCAAGCCTTTCTAGGATTTGTTATACCATCACCATTGGGGGCATGTGCATGGCCCTCTACTCCTCCAATTTGTGGTACTCTGCTACATACACGATAATCGGAAATAATAACACCCATCGGTGCGCTCCACATCATGAAATATATGCCTCGATACATCTTGTGTCATTTACTTGAATTAGCTCTATGGCCACATCCATCTCATCTACACTAGGGGGAACTAGTTGTTCTCGTGTAGGTATTTGAATCACTCACGGCTTCCTCAGTTCTCTAGTAGCTCACACTCATACATATGGCTTTGAGGGAACATCTTGAGCTAGACCAAATTGTTGCAACACTTGCTCTACCTCAAATAAATCAACCACTCCAGAAACTGGTCCTCTAGCCACATAGTACGTTAGATACACCATATCTCAACTCAATCCTTTCGACAACCCTCCATAGGCTTGATATGGCCTCCATATAATGGCCTTTGGCCCCATATGATCAAGCATAGATTTATAGGTAGTAGTATCTAGTATCCTACTATGCGTTATTGTCCACCTCACTATGAAAATCTTGGGCCTCACCCAATCAACCCATGGCTAATTGAGTGGCCTCAATATCACAATGTTCTCATAGGACCATAAACATAACAATTTGGTGTCTCCAAGTCCCCTCATGGTCCTCCCACCTAAACCGATATATATTTCTATATAAATGTGCTAGTACACATCAAGTCCATGAAAATATAGTCTCATCCTCCACTTTACGCTGACAGATATCATGCATCTCATACAAGATTCTCACACCACCACCTTTGAATGCCACTAATGAAGCAATAACTACTATGATGAACTTCCACAATTATGGAACACCGATCTCATATAACATCCAAGCTGATGTGGATCTCTATCTATACCCATGTCCCTATAAAGTGCCTCCTAGATGCTCACATATTCCTCTAATCATTCTTTACGATCATCACCTATACTCTCTCACCCACAACTATTAGTCGTAATATGTGATATAAATCCTTTAGCGTCACAATTATCTCCCGAGGAAACCAAAAAGTACAAGTGTTTTTACACTATCTCTCACATAATGTAGTAATCATAGGCATAATATGGGGTGCCTCCCTAATCTAGCCATGTGTTGCATGTCGACATGGTCCAATATATCCCACTCAACATCCGACAAAACTAAAGTCAACAACGTACTCAAATGTCGACCTCCATGGAACTCCCTCAAATGAATATCCCTTAGCACATCGCAAAACATCAACAAAATTGTGATATTAACACCTTATCTAAATGTAAATACAACAATGCATACTACCAAAACTCATCTAATTTCACATATATTACATTCTAAGGTTGAAACAACCTCATGGGTCGCCGCCACCCAAGAGTAGGATGTGGGTGCATAGGTGCGGGACACCAACTCCTACAACTAGTGCGCTGGTGCCTTAAAGGATGTTAGTGCCTTAGCCATTCTCTCCCAAGTAGAAACAACCACAAATTCAAAAACTCAAATTTTACAAAAATAACAAAAAATGAGAAATTTTCATAGAACTTTTTGAAAAAAACCATACTTACCAACTCATCTATCATCCTCACTTTGCTTTAATATGTGGCATCCTCAAGCTCAGATTTAAAATTTTGAATAAATCAAGCTTCAAATGAAGTCACTATTCACTTTTTACCATTACTATATATAACACTTTCCTTAATTTCTAATTTACTATAGTCATTATCCACGCTAATTTTTCCAACTAATACATGCATCACAATTTTTCTCACATCTTGAGCTTCACTACTTCGCTTTCTTCCCGTTTGCACCATTCAATTCATAATTTATCCTACTATCTTACTATACAAATTGTTAGAGTAGGTATTTACCTTATCTCATGGTCACCTAGGTACTTTATTTACCTTTATTTTATTTATCCTCACCCAATTATGTGTGTGGATATTTCTTTTATCTTATTTAGATATTAGGAGATATTATCTAGTTGTTAGGTATAGTTATTTTCTTGATCTATGGTATTGAATAGATCCTTGATGTCTAGTTCTCTCCTAAATCTATGGTCTTGACTAGTTCTTTGATGACTAGTTATTTCCTTGATTTATGGCTTGATCTATGACATTAACTCGATTCTTAGATTTTTATTCCTTGCCTATATAAGAAAGGCCCATTCTCATTGTATTTCAATTGAGTTCCATAATAATATATGATATTGCTGCTCATTTTTTTTCAAGGTTTATGTAAAGTTATTTGGGTGAATTAATTTCATCTTATTGATCATTTTGTTTTATTAGCATCTGTGTTCTTATCTTTGTTAGATTTGGTTATCGTTCCTTTTACACATTTTTCAATGCTATATTCCAATCTAGAACATTTTTAACTCAATATGCATTTAATTGTGTGACATATAATATGCTTCATTGTGCTCACTATTACATCATCTCACATATAATTTTGGCTCAGCATTCATTTTTACTACCACTCTCCCTTTTCCAAAATGGGGGCATACAATTGGGATCACCCTACGATCCCTCTCAAGCTACTACGTGATCACTAGACACTTCTAATGCATCGTTATCACAAATTTTCTCTTATAGTATTTGACATTTTTGTACTAATTTCTATCTCTTCCTCCTAATGACCTAATCTAGGATGAAAAAGTGAAAAATATCTCCATGAGTAGTCTATCGTATACATTCAGCCTCAAAAATGGATTCAATATTTGAATCAATTCAATCAATAAGTATAAAAATCACTTCATTATTCCTCCCATATGACCTAACTTGGGAATTAAATCACTACTTTCCCAAATGACCTAACATGGGAATCATTTTTACATCACTTCCAGATGACCTAATATGGAACCCATCTATAAATATACATATCGTGACACCCATGGATTGGGGGAAATGAGGCTTAATTTCCTTTCATATAATAATCCTAAATGGGTTATTCACAATGGATCGAAATGGAACTAAATTTTGTTTCTATCCATCTGCAGCAGTTGGACCTTTTGAGGATGTATTCATAGTTTGAGGGTAAAACTAGACCTCTCTCCCTAACACTCTTCCTCTGGTGGAAGGATGCCCAAATCCTTTAGTTTTCAAATGTAGAAAATTAGGATGGGAATTAATCACTCCTTAACCCTTCAAAATCTCAATCAATGACAATTCAAAATTTCCAAGTAACTCAAAATGAAATCATCAATTTCTCTAAGCGTTCCTTTACAATGGTTTTCCATCTCTATTTACACCACATGGACCAACACGTGATCCATGGTTCACCACAATATATGTTCTCATATTCTACATGCACTTTTGTAACAAGGATTCTATGGAATTCTCAAAGGTATGTTCCTTACTTCCTTTACACTACTTGAATTTCATTCAAATAACATAAAGGGGGAATGTAACGCCTCCAACATGACTAGTACCTATGATTACTTCTACTTTAGAAGGTACAAAAGTTGACATGTGAATTTTTATTAAGACGGTGTTTAATAGAGAAATACACCTCCTTATGTAGAATTAATTCACTACTTGAATTGAGAAATTTGGTTTCTATTTTCATAAATTCTTCTTTTAGAACAAAATTACCTTGGATCAATTACATTGATCCAAGGTATGCTTTTAATTTATGACTTTATGGTCATAACAACCAAGTCAGATAGATCAGGAGATCTCTAGATTCTAACCGTGCTTGGGAAAGGATGAAGTCTTTTGACATTCTTTTGTATATTGAATTTTGATGTCATGGTTGGTTCTTCTTTTGTTAGCATGCAATGATTTCTTTGATTGGGAACCTATTATAACTATGTCTTAATGTTAGTAACTATAGCCTAGAGCTAATTATAACCTATGTCTCTGTGATCTTTTGTTAATTAGAATGTTAAGACTTTAACTAAAGACCTACTTATGTACCTATGTTGATTTCCTAAATTAATATTAACCTAACTATGGGAATGGCTAACCTAATGGGGCCTAATGGATGACATGGTAATTGGGCTGGTCGGTGGCATCATTTTCTAGAAATTTAATTGTGAGTTAAGGTAGTCTTATCCTTTGGTGCTGCCAACTTTGGCATGGGCATGAGAAAATTTAGGGAAGGCTGAGTTGGCACCTCCACCAAGTTTGGTTGCATGCAAAATTTAAATTTAGTCATCACCAAATATGGAGATGGCGGTGGCATGGAAATGGGAGGGAACTAACAATCCTTTGCATTTAATGTTTTTGAACTTGGAAAAAACTTCCTAGGAAGGTGCATGAGGGGTTTAGTTGTTTTGATCTTTTGTTGTTTTGAGCTTGGGCTCTGTATGATGTTGTTCAGTTCTTCAAACCACCAGTTTGATTCTTGCATAGGATAGAGCTATTAATGGACAATGTGAAAACTTTAAGAAGAAAGGGGATGTGTTGAAAGTTGGGTTGACATTTCATGAAAAGGAAGAATATATTGAAGTTCTCGCTTGGAGATCTTCTCGCAAAATAGCGAAGGAGAATCTCTATCAGGTATGATAGGATCTACCCATTAAGTTGTTTTGATTTTACTTAAATTATTCATTAAAATAACTTTTCTCTTCTTGGGAACAATCTAGTTTTTGCATGGTTTTTAGATCATCTCTGCATGTGGTTTTTTTGTGTTGTTTTTTGTGAATGATTTTTGGACTCCACTTGTATGAGGAAAGTGTAATCTGGGTTTTGTTCTTCTTGATTTTATTTATTGGGTTATGCTATACTAATTCTAGATGAGCCTCGATGAAGTCAAAATTATTTTTACTCTTGTTTGAGCTTTGTTAAGCTTGTAAGTAATCTGGTTGCTTAAATTTGTGGAACTTGTTCTAAGAGATCTTGTCTCACCACTGTGAGAACACTTCAGAGGATAAATTGTGTGAATATCTTGACTCATTGTTGTTTGAAATTACATGAATGTTTTGGGAAATAAAATTCTACGACTCTAGCTTTATCATATTCTACTTTGGGTTTTTTTAGACTAATCAAAATTTGAGAATAAGTCTATTTTCTTATCACTTATGTGATTATGATTATGGGTTTTGTTTTTAACCTTCCTGTTGTAGTTGTCTTCTCCAATGGTTATTGAGGAAAGTTAAATTGTTGGTTTTTCTTGACAAGTGTTAACATTTCATGGACGTGCTAGTTCTTTCAGCTTATTATTAAAATTGTGCAATTTTTACTTTTGCTCTTTCATGAGGTTGTTCGGTTCACTAAGCCTGACTATTGGAATCCATGAGGGAAATGTACTTGGTTTCTAATCTGTTGCATTTTTGGGTAACTAATGGAAAATTATGTCATTTGATGCTAAAAGGAAAATTCCCTTGGGTATTGGTTTACTATTTTTAGTTTTTGTTATCTATTTGATATTCTAGGTAGTTCTATGGACATTGTTTTTAGTTAGCCTGTTACTTGGCATTGGGCCATCAAACTCATTTTCACTTATTTTACAAATTAAGGCTAATGTATCTTTTTGAAAAAGGAATGTGTACTTTGAGCTTTGATATATAGTTATGCTCACATATTTTCTTCAAGGATATGATTTTTATGATTTCATTTTAGACTTGTCCTTCACCATATTTTGTGTTCCTTTCTGAGTACTTGGGGAAAATAATTACTTGCTATCATTACAATATTGAAATTTTCAATATCGTATCCTTGAATGTTTCTCGGTAATGGAATGAATGTTTTTCATCATTCTTTTTTCTCCTAGTTTTTGTTTATTCTATTTGATCCATGATTAGTTCTCTGTTTGGGATATTGGTAAGGACAGTAGAGACTGAGCTTGTCTATAATTGTTTCGGTTATCTAATGGTGTCTTTTTAATCATGCTTAGAACCATGAGGAAGTAATCTCTCTCTCTCTCTTTTAATCTTCTTTCTACTTCAAACTAGTTGAAGGTGATGTCCTTCTTTGGTCTGTTCCATTATTCAAACTCCTGGACATGTTTGGTAAGATTGAGTTCAGGTTGTGTTAGGGCGATAGTTGAAGTAGATAATAAGTGGATGGATTATCGCATTTGGTTGGAAATATTTTTAGTAAATATTTGTGTTTAGTAGAAAATATTTGGATGGTTGATTTAGTTAAAGCTGATTGTTAAACCTTACCATTCTACTCTCTTGATTTAACATTGGTAATGTTGTATCTCTTTGGGATTGAGTGTAGTCCCAATTACATGCCAATTTGATCTTACCTTCTCCATGATATTTGTTTTAGTTATTGGACTTTAACTCAAATTAGATTCTAATTCTATGTTTGAGTATTAGGATACTCAAATAAGAGACACATTTTAATTAATGTTGTTTAGATCATCCTAAAATTAGTCTTATGTTTTTAATCTTGATTATTGGCATATGAGATTTTAGGAAAAATTTATGTGAATGAAATGTCGAGATGGAAGTACCGATTTTTTATCTACCGCTGAACTATGCCTAAAAGATAGTTAGGATAGTTGTCTTCTTATGTTAAATAGGTTTAACCGAGAAGGAAACATGTAGAGTAATGTATGAAAATAATATTGGGATTGTGATGAAATGTTACTTATCCAATTGTTTTTTTAATTATTTTGATGAAAGACAATTGTATGGAAGGTTGAAGTTGTTTATATCTTGACCTATTCTTAATTTTTTTATGGTTTATCAATGTTTTCTCTCTTTTATTTGAATATGGAAACTCCTTTGGCTATGACTTTCTAATTGCTCAGACTATTTCATAACAACAAAGTTCTCTTTATGAAACAGTTAGCTAAAAGCACATTGTTTTAATTTTTAGAGCTTATCATGCTCAGTTCAATGAACTAACCCGTTCTATAAATTTTGTAGATGGACTTCGTAAGTGATGAAAGGAGAAAGGTTTAATAGGAAGCTACATTTTTTTATCAAAGAGACTGGATATTTTATGATGAAATATGGTTCATTACTGAAATGTATTTGATGGAAAAGAAATTTGTACTTGAAATTGATCTTGTTATTGTTGTTTGAAATTGATCCGTAACAACTAGATTGTCTACTAGAAGGATAGTAGATTTTGGAAGCAGTTCTAAAAAAGGAAGACCTTCAAAGACGAGAACTCAAAAAAAGGAAAACAAAAAAAGATATTGTAGATGGAATTTAAACTCAATTGAGCCATCTGAAAAATTCATCCCCATATTATTTAGATGAATATCATATCTTGGAATATAAGAGGGTTGAATGGGAGCTCTAAACAAATAATACTTAAAGAGTTAAGACTTTCAAGTAGACCTAATATTTTGATTTTGCAGAAACTAAAATGAAATCAAATATCCTTGAAAATTGTAAAAATATTTTATGGGATAACTCGGAAATTGCTGTTGTTGATTCTCAGGGAGCTTCAGGTGGTTTGGCTATTTTCTAGGATAAAAATCTTCTTACTTGGTATGGTGATTTCTAACACCAACACCCATCTTGTTGTTAAGTTTCATGTTATTGATAATAATTTTACTTGGATCCTTTCAAACATCTATGCACCTAATACTGTAAATGGAAGAAGGAAGCTTTGGAATGATTTAAAGCTCTCTTTAGAAGTCATCATAAAAATGACAATTGGCTTGTTATGGGAGACTTCAAATCCCCTTTAAATCCTAGAGAAAAGAAAGGGGCAATTCTGGATATTCCAATGGCATGGATGAATTTGCTGATTTTGTCTCTGACTCAAATCTCATGGATGTGGAACTTCATGGTAATCAATTCACTTGGAAAAACAGAAGAGTGGGAAGTGACATGATTCAGGTTAGACTTGATAGAGAATTTATCTCTGCTAATTGGATCCTGCATTAGGACTTTCATCTATCCTCTTTACCAAGAATTGGATCCGATCATAATCTGATTGTTTTAAATCTTTTCAATTGGGCTAAACCAATGTCGTGCTCTTTTAAATTTGAAAATATGTGGATGGATCATGATGACATCTTTGATTGGATTAAATAATGGTGGAATTGGGATGGAGGAGGAACTGCTCAATACAGATTAATTTAGAAATTAAAAAATGTTAAAAATCAAGTTAGAATTTGGAATAAAGAAGTTTTTGGAAATATATTTGAAAGGAAAAAGGAATTAAAGAAAAATTACAAGAACTGGAATCTCAAATAACTGCAAAGGGCATGACTTGGAGGATCAGTTAGTAGAAAAAAATATTTTATCTGAGTTGCATATGGTTTGTAGTAGGGAAGAAACTTTTTGGAGGCTTAAATCTAGGGCAATTTGGTTGAAAGAGGGAGATAGAAACACAAAATTATTTCATATGACCACTATGAAACATAGAGCTTGCAATAGGATAACAGAATTTTCAAAAGGAAATGGTATTGTCATCAAAGATCCTAAGGATATAAAGGTTGAAGCTCTCAGATTTTATGAAAATATGCTCAAAGAGAATAGTGCAGATAATGAAGAGGCTGCCTCTTTTCTTTTAGAGGCCATTCCGAATGATAGAATAGATGAGAAAAGATTCAAAAACCTTTCTAAAATAGTCACTTTGGAGGAGCTGCAAAAAGCTATTTTTTCTCTTGAAGGGGATAAGGCACCAGGTCCTGATGGTTTTTCTGCAATTACTTTTCATATTTTTTGGAAATATGCTCAGATGACTTATTAAGGGAAGTGAATGAGTTCTACAGAACAGGTGATCTCCTAAAAGAGCTGAATAACACCCACATTGTGCTTGCTCCTAAAAAATGGATGCTAAAGATTTTAAGGACTTCCACCCCATTAGTCTGGTTAATGTTATCTATAGAATCTTTACTAAGATTATTACAACAAGACTCCGCATATTCTTGTAATATGATCTCAAAGAAACAAATTGGATTCATAAAAGAACAGATAATTCAAGATGGGGTGATCATGGTGCATGAAATCATTCATTCAATGGATAAGAACAAAAAGATAGCATGGTAATGAAACTTGATATGAACAAGGAATTTGAAAAAGTCTCTTGGAATTTTCTTGACAATGTGTTAGTGTAAATTCACAAAGACTCCTCGGATGTTGATAAGATTTCTAGGTTGATCACTCTAGCATCCAAGGTGATTTCACAACATCGAATCCTTTCTCCAAGTGTGGGACTTGTAAAAATGAGAAAGGAATCTCCAGAGAAGGCTGGTTCCTCTTCCTAAACTACCTGCCACAAGCTATTCCAGTGCAGGCAAGCTAATCTAATCCTAATCTAACCATGCCAAGGAGACAGAGAGAGAGAGAGAAAAGGGAAAATAGAGCCTACACTAAAATGGTGATACACCAGAGAAGGAAAATGTTGAACATCTATCAAAACTACCATGGAACAAGGAGAGGTGAGCAATGGGAAGGATGGATAAATGCATCACAAGCCCAAGGATAGATTTCACACAAAAAATGTCCCAAAACTCCATGAACACAGCTCCAAACCTGTAATGAGTATTAAAACATGCAAAAATACCTGCAATGAAGAGAGGCAAGAAGAAAACAAGTGAAAAAATGAGCAAGGATGGACAGATGCATCACGAAACACGTTTTTGTTGCTCCAGAAGTTTGCACAGAACATCATTTTAATGGTAAAAGGAAAAAATGCCATTACAGAGAAGGGGAGGAGGTTCAACTCCATTTTCAACCCTGGAGAAGAAAAGAAGGGAGGGTAGAGCTGAAAAGATGAACAACCTCTTGAAAAATGAGCCAAATCCGCTTTTACACAATGGTGCATGGGTCGAGCCTAGGAGAGAGAAAACATGTAAAAATGTGGGAGCCATTCCTCATTGAATGAAGATGCATTAAAACAACATGGGCATCCTTACAGACCCATGCCCTAACATTTTTGGCCATGCTGAAGAAGAATGCGACCCATTCTGCATTAAAACTGGTTGTTGAAACGTCACTTCTGGCCATTACCACGTGCCAGAGATGTTTCTTGATTTTATCTCTCCAAACTAAACCAAAATGCAAGATTGACCCTAGAATCATGTAGATAATTTCACCATCTTTCCATTGATATAAAGAACGCAAAAATCTGAGCTCTGGATCGAAAGTTATGGTGATTTGAAGATTTAGGGCAAAAACAGGCCAAAACAGATCGGCGGGAAAATATTTGAATTTTTCCCACACTCTGCCACTTGGATGACACGTGTCGGGCTCTGGTTCATCTACGGGTTCATCCTTTGAAAATTTCTTGCCACTTGGACATGTGGCATGACCTGATTTGTTGGCCGGGGCAGCGGGCCAAAACACTCCTTTTGGATTTTTGGTGAAACACTTAGCCAAATTTCCAACTTTTCCTCTTTTAACACGTGGCATTCTCTGATTCATCCGCAGCCTCCTTGTCTCTATTTGCATCCCTCTCACCTTTTCGTGTCCCACGCATCCCTCACGTACCTTTGGCCCGGATGTCCCAAACGAAAATCTCCTGCTTCGGCCGATTCGGGCTTCCTTGTTCCTATTTGAGGTGAAGACACGTGGCGAGATTCCATTCATTGGCGGCTCTTTCAGCTTTTCATGTCCCTCGCGTACTTTTGGCCCGGATGTCCCAAACTGTCTCGGATGAAAGTCTCCTATTTCGGCCGAATCAGCCGGTTCGTGTCCTCCGCGTACTTTTGGCTTGGATGTCCCAGACCATCTGGGACAAATATCCCCGAACCGCCCGAAATGGACTGACTTGCACCAAACCGGCTGATCCGCGTCCCACGCGTACTTTTGGCCTGGATGTCCCAAACCACACAAAAACAAGACTTAGGCAATTTTTTCCCTCTTTCGGCTGATTCAGCTTTTTTTCACGTCCCACGTGTCCCGACGTCCCAACTGTCCCGCAGACTGCCTGGACTAGGACTTAGCCGATTTTTCTTCATTTTTCGGCCCCAAGCTTGGTACAACGAACCTCGCATTTGACTTGAACCCTTCAGACCCGAAATGCCTTAAAACAGTCTTGTAACCTTGTTTTTTGCATTTCTTCCATTTTATCAACCTGTTGGGATTCCTTCTTCTTGGATGGGAGAGTTAGAAAAAGGCCGAGGGACCCCAAAAAACATGATTTTGGGCCTTGAATCAATCTACTTGCTCGGGACTAAATAATCTGATGCATGTTATCAAAATTACCTAGGGGTGAATTTTGGATAACAATTTGGTGACTCAATGGGGGGTCATCTCTGCTATATGAAGTTACCGATTACATCAAGCATCCATTGGGCATGGAGTCATGAGTTGTAACCTCTGGCAGATCTGAAATTTGAAAACCTCCTCTCTGAGCCACTTGGAAACCCACTGAAATGGAGTCATTCTCACCAAAATGCCACTGAAATGGACTGTGCAAGAGCAAAACCAGCACCACAAAAACTATGTATAGAACTGAAAATCATACATGCTCCAAATGGAACATGCAGAGTGTGCACAAGCACTTCTTCATTGAAAGAAAACCTACCTACTCTACTCTAACTGGAAGCAAAGGCAAGCTAAACAAACCCTGCAATTGGTTGTGAGAAATAGCTTCCCTTTCTCAAAAGTGGCAGCCATGCAATTGATTTGGCATTGAACATGGCTGATTGGATGGATGGAAAATCAACAAGAAGCTGGTCTTCCACCCAAATCATCAAGGTATCAGCTGAAGGAAAATTCAATACCTCTTTTAGTTGCTCTGCATTTGGATTGAAGAGGTATGACAACTGATCCTTGGTACTTTGTAGCTCACCCTCATGCTCAGAAGCAAGCATGACTGGTTGTGACTTCTCCTTTGGCTCCAATGAAGCCAAATACCTAATTGGGCAAGGTATGGTCCATTTGATATGCCCATAGCTCTGATTTTCAACTCCAAAAATGGAGTCTTCTTGTAGACCTTCTTGAATGGATGGTGTGGAAGCAATGGTAGAATCTTTGTGCCCTTTCTCTTCCTCCAATGAAGGACATGAAAGATTAAAATCTTCCAATCTTGGTTCCAAAGAGCTGCTATAAGATGCAGGCTGCTGCAAATGAATGTTCTCCTTCATGACAATAGACTCAAGTGTTTGGAATGTGGATGATGAAAGAGAGAATGGTGGAAACTCAACCGGCTCTTCTCCATCAAAACAGTCCTCCAAATCTGATAGATAAACTACCTCATGGCTGTCCTGCTGCAAATGCTCCACTTCCTCCATGGTGTCTTCTTGATCTGTAACTTGACCACCATGGTTTCTTTCACCCTCCAACATTGAGTTTGAGAGATCAAACTCCTCTTCAGTACTAGAACTTGAGAGAGGTGAAGTAGAAAGAAGAACTGAAGGTTCTCCTGTAGCCTGCTTTGTGCTCAAAGCCCTTGGATCTGTAATTTTCTCCTCCACAACTAGAATGTGCTCCTCTTCTTTTGGATCTGGAGCAGCTTCTCCTTTCTCTACTACTTGAAGACAATCTTGCTCTTGATAGAACTCTTCCTCTAGCATGAAGTTTTTCAAGTCAAACTCTTCAATCTGCTGCTCTAGAGGACAAGTTGGGACTGCAAGATCTTCTTCTTTTCTTCCTTTATGGCTGATTGTGCAACTTGAATTGAATCAGCATTCCCTTCAAATAGAGTGCCAACATGGACACTACTTTATGAGAAAACTGACTTCTGATTTGCTTCTTCTTTTAGCTCTTCTTTTCTTCTGCTGCAAAATCAGTCTTAACCACCATTTGTTCAACCTTAGCCTCTTCTGTAGGTTTAACCATCAAGGGGATCTTTGTCATCCCAAATTTGGCAGCCCAAACCCTCAAGTTGTCTGTCATTTCTTTTCTGTTGGGCTCCTCTTCTTGCTATCCTTCATGGCCGATTTTTGTAATTTCTTCTTCCCCACATGGAATTGGGAATGCAAGAGGAGGGATGGGTTGTAACTCAATTGATTTGGCAATTTTTTGTGGTGGTAGAGGAGGTGAAACCTCTTGTTTCTTTGGGGAGAGCGTATTTCTTTTAGCTCTTGTGGAGGGGATGACTGTTTGGAAGGAAAAGGGACAAAAGAATTGAGATGAGGTGGAAGACTAGGGGGTGGAGAAATGGATTCAACACTTGGGACAGCAGATGGAGAGTTTAAAACTTGACACTGCTGAGATAAAACAGATTGGGAAAGAGGAAAAAGAAAGGCATGAGATGGCGTGCTTACCCGTTGACAAGGTTGTTGAATACTCCTCTCATACACCTCTATTTCTTCAATCCACTTTGCAAGCAATGGCAGCGTTGCAATCATGAAGTCAAGCTTCTCTTGAGGGCTGTAATGCCTTGGAAAAGGTCCCACCCATGGACAGGGTGCTCCACAACCGATTCCAAATGCTTTCATTTGTGCTTGAGCCCTGGACTGCACCATCTTTACCTCCATCTTTTGGATTTTCTCCAACAGACCAGCATCTTGCATCTGATGGTCTTCATTATATGCATACTCTTGCTCTTGGAAAGCTCCATAGCCAAACTGATTTTGGCATTGCTGCTCATATGGGTATGTATGCTGATTTTGAATTTGTTCAAAATGCTGATTTGGAGGATTTAAAAAACATGTTGGAGGTGGGAAACATTGCTGCTGTTGTAAATGTGAGTTCCATGATGGAAATGAAGTCATGATTGCACAACTTCATGGAATGGAAAATAATGAAAGGGATGGAAAGAAGGATGGATGGGAATGGATGAAAAACAGGTCTGCAACTTCAGAAATGGGTTGCTGATCAGATGGAGTCGCCAGATGTGTTTGCAAGTGCCTCCAAAGGTTGAAATCTTCACAGGAACACACCAACCTGCAAAAGATGAAGTGGAAGACCTCTAAGGTCCCACCGGCATGCCAGAACTATTAGTGCGAATTCACAGCACCCCTAGATGTTGATCATATTTCTAGGTTGATCACTCTAGCATCCAGTGTGATTGCACAACATTGAATCCTTTCTCTAAGTGTGGGACTTGTAAAAATGAGAAAGGAATCTCCAGAGAAGGCTAGTTCCTCTTCCTAAACTACCTGCCACAAGCTATTCCAGTGCAGAGACAAGCTAATCTAATCCTAATCTAACCATGCCAAGGAGACAGAGAGAGAGAGAGAAAAGGAAAAAAAGCCTACACTAAAACGGTGATACACCAGAGAAGGAAAATGTTGAACATCTATCAAAACTGCCATGGAACAAGGAGAGGTGAGCAATGGGAAGGATGGATAGATGCATCACAGGCCCAAGGATAGATTTCACACAGAAAATGTCCCAAAACTCCATGAACACAACTCCAAACCTATAATGAGTATTAAAACGTGCACAAATACCTGCAATGAAGAGAGGCAAGAAGAAAACAAGCAAAAAACGAGCAAGGATGGACATATGCATCACAAAACACGTTTTTGTTGCTCCAGAAGTTTACACAGAACATCATTTTAATGGTAAAAGGAAAAAATGCCATTACAGAGAAGGGGAGGAGGTTCAAACTCCATTTTCAACCCTAGAGAAGAAAAGAAGGGAGGGCAGAGCTGAAAAGATGAACAACCACTTGAAAAATGAGCCAAATCTGGCTTTTACAAGTGCATGGGTCGAGCCCAGGAGAGAGAAAATGTAAAAAACATGGGAGCCATTCCTCATTGAATGAAGATGCATTAAAATAGCATGGGCGTCCTTATAGACCCATGCCCTAACATTTTTGGGCCGTGCTAAAGAAGAATGCGACCCATTCTGCATTAAAACTGGTTGTTGAAATGTCACTTCTGGCCATTACCACATGCCAGAGACGTTTCTTGATTTTATCTCTCCAAACTGAACCAAAATACAAGATTGACCCTAGAATCATGTAGAGAATTTCACCAGATTTCCATTGATATAAAGAACGTGAAAATCTAAGCTCTGGATCGAAAGTTATGGCGATTTGAAGATTTAGGGCAAAAAACAGGCCAAAACGGATCGGCGGGAAAATATTTGAATTTTTCCCGCTCTTCCACTGGATGACACGTGTCGAAGCTCAGTTCATCCATGGGTTCATCCTTTGAAAATTTCTTGCCACTTGGACACGTGGCATGACTTTTTATTCGTTTGCCGAGGCGGCGACCAAAAACACTCCTTTTGGATTTTTGGTGAAACACTTAGCCAAATTTCCAACTTTTCCTCTTCTGACATGTGGCATGCTCTGATTCATCCGGGGCCTCCTTGTCTCTATTTGCAGCCCTCTCACCTTTTCACGTCCCACGCGTCCCTCACATACCTTTGGCCCGGATGTCCCGAACGAAAATCTCCTGCTTCGGCCGATTCGGGCTTCCTTGTTCCTATTTGAGGTGAAGACACGTGGCGAGATTCCATTCGTTGGCGGCTCTTTCGGCTTTTCACGTCCCTCGCGTACTTTTGGCCCGGATGTCCCAAACTGTCTCGAGACGAAAGTCTCTATTTTGGCTAAATCGGCCGGTTCATGTCCTCCATGTACTTTTGGCCTTGATGTCCCAGACCATCTGGGACAAATATCCCCGAACCACCCGAAATGGACCGACTTGCGCCAAATCGGCCGATCCATGTCCCGCGTACTTTTGGCCCGATGTCCCAGACCGCGTGAAACAAGACTTAGGCAATTTTTTCCCTCTTTCGGCCGATTCGACTTTTTGCGTCCCACGCGTCCCGATGTCCCAATGCCCCAGTAGACTACGGACTAGGACTTAGCGATTTTTCTTCATTTTTCCTACCCCCACTGTACAATGAACCTCAGTACGACCCGAACCCTTCAAACCCGAAATGCCTTAACATAGTCTTGCAACCTTATTTTTTGCATTTCTTCCATTTTATCAACTGTTGGGATTCCTTCTTGCATGGGAGAGTTAGAAAAAGGCCGAGGGGACCCCAAAAACATGATTTTGGGCCTTGAATCAATCTACTTACTCGGGACTGAATAATCTGATGCATGTTATCAAAATTACCCTGGGGGTGAATTTTGGATAACACAATGTTTTGGCAAAATTTGGTTTTCATAATAAATTCAAAAGAATTATTAAGGCTTGCATTTCTACAACTAGATTTTCTAGTGGTGGTTAATGGTGAGTCATGGGCTTCTTTGCTAGTAGTAGGGGATTAAGACAGGGTGATCCTATATCCCCTTTACTCTTCATTCTAATGGCTGATAGTCTTAGTAGATCCATTACCAAAGTTGTTAATGAAGGGATTTTAAAAGGAATTAGGCCTACTTCTACAAACCAAACAACTTCACATCAGCAATTTGCTGATGACACAATTCTACTTTTGATGGCCTTTATCCTTGAAGCTAAGGCTATTAAATCTATTTTGAAATTTTATGAGGTTGCCTCAGGGAAAGAGATAAATTTTGATAAGAGTTCCATCTTCTTCTTTAATACTCCACTGGAAAGACAAAAAATAATTGCTCAAATTTTGGGGTGCAAAATCAATTCTCTACCCACAACATATCTGGGTCTTCCTCTTGGAACAAAAAAATCTACCATAGTTTGGAATGGTTTACTTGAAATATTTCAAAATAAAATGGCTAGATGGAAAGGGGCCATACTTTCTAGTGTTGGAAAATGTCTTCTAATCAAAATCACTTTGTAAAATTTACCTATTTACATTATGTCTCTATACAACATTCCTACTATTTTTAGGGACAAAATTGAAAGGATTCAAAAGCACTTTTATGGCAGGGAATGGAGGAAATATTCAGATATCACTTGGTGGCATGGGATCAAGTATGTACACCTAAAATAATAGGTGGGATAGGCATAAAGGATATTAGAAAAATGAATATGGATTTAATTGCAAAAATGGGTTGGAGAATGCTTACTAAAGAGCAACCTTGGATTGATCTAATTAAGGCCAAATATCTAGCTCAACAAAAAGTAACTTCTTTCCTTTATGATGGTCAACTACTGCAAGGGTCTACTTTTTGGAATAATTTGATATAAATCAAGGATTTCATTAATCAAGGGTATAAGTGGAAAGTGGGAAATGGCAGGGATATTCAATTTTGGTGTGATAACTAGACTAGTTTTAGTTTAAATGATAAATTTGGTTATGTCAAAGATATTCTAGAACACAAGTATGGAACTAAAGTCAAAGACTACATTGAAATGGAGGGTAATAGAAAAATATGGAAGCAACTTAAGGTGGAGAGGAATGATCTAAATTTCATAATATCCTCACTTCAAGAGCAGCTGGATAACATACCCCTGAATCAAATTGATGTCAAGGATGAACTTTTTTGGAATAACTCATGTGATGGAGAATACACTGTCAAATCAAGATACAATTCCTATTTTGAAAACATCCATTGTGATTTCAAATGGAGTAGGATTTGGATGCCTGAACTTACTCCCAAAGTAAATTTATTTTTTTGGATTGTTCTCAGAGGAAGAATACTCACAAATGAAAACCTAATCAAGAGAGGCTTTATAATGTCAAACATGTGTTGCCTATGCAAAAAGAGGCTGAGGACATCAAACATCTTTTTACATTGTGAGTTCACTTCAAAGATATGGAGTTATGATTTCTCAAAGTTCAATGTTTGTTAGATAGTGCCAAAGGAATTTCTTCAAACTTGGATATAGTGGGATCCTCCTTATAAGCATTGTATTGTTAGGAGATTATGGAAACTAGTTATGCCCCATATTATATGGAGGATTTGGAAAGACAGAAATGACATAATATTTAGAAACAATAGACAAACATGCAAGACAAGATTTACTAAGATTGGTAATGCAATTAAAGATAATATTGAAATATTTAAACCACCCAAGAACAAGAAATATCCTAAAGATGAAGAGTTTATACTTTCAAATTGGAAGATTGACATTGAAAATGTCCAGAAATGGAGAACTCCAACCATTGATAGATCTTCAATTCATTGGATCCCTCCTCCTAATTCTTGGTATAAATTCAATTTTGATGGAGCCTCTAAGGAAACCCGGGGAAGCTGCTGGTGGAGGAATAATTCAAGATCATAAAGGTTGTTTAGTTTCTGCTTATGTTGGTAGAATGGGAAATTAGACCAATCACTATGCCAAAGCTTTATCAACTTTATGGGGTCTAAGACTTGCTAAGGATTGCAACATTCAAAACATTATTGTTGAAGGGATTCCTTGAATGTTATAAATCATCTTAATCAAATGCATCCTCCAAGTTGGACTATTAAATATTTCATTCAGAATCTATTAATATATGCCACACCTTCAAAAGTATTAAAATTTTCCATACATATAGGGAGGGCAACAAGGTGGCGAAACCTTAGCTAATTATGGTACCAATAACAACTTTATCACTTAGAATAATGAGAAAAACACCCCTATTGAAGTACAGAATTCTATTACCAAGGATAAATATGAGCATCTACATCTTATGTAGAATCACTAATGAGATTTCGTGGGATTTAATGGAAAAGAAGGTTAGTATGTGTGAGAGGAGTAATTATTTTTACAGTCATCAAAATTCGCATGCTCCTTAGACTTGCAGTTGGATGATTAAAAACCGGTCTAGGAAAGAAAGAAACAACTTATTTATGGGTGGTTTTAAGCAAGGATAATCGTAGAGGAAGGAAAATGGGGAGCTCCGTGTCAGTTA
Organism: Taxus wallichiana var. yunnanensis; assembly: GCA_018340775.1. Classification (NCBI taxonomy): domain Eukaryota; kingdom Viridiplantae; phylum Streptophyta; class Pinopsida; order Cupressales; family Taxaceae; genus Taxus; species Taxus wallichiana. The sequence continues at coordinate 678,398,269 of CM031239.1, forward strand.
GATCCCAACTGTGATCCCACTTGGAAGGATAACGCTGAGTTGTGGAATCTTCTTCAAATGGGGGGTGTCACCAACTTTATCGAGAAAATCCAAGGACACGACCAGAACATTTTGGTGCATTTTTCTATGGATTGGAAAGAAAGGAAGGTTAGGTATGGAGGACAAAGAGTGTTGGTGAATGAGGAGCTCATTGCTGAGGTTATGGGTCTAGCTCTAGATGGAATCAAGTTTTTCAGCAAAAGGGTAGACAAAAATGCTGAAGTGAAGAAGTTTTCTAAAATAGGGGAGGAGCTCCTCTTTGTTATGGATGGCATTAAGGTAAGTTCCATACTGGAACCCTTTGATGAAATTACCAAAATGATGGTCCGATTTATTTCCCTTGAAGGATGGTATGTCATTTTCCCCACAAAACACTTGGTATTTCTTAATCATTTTAGGAGGAATTTTTCTATTTGTTTCCCGCACTATCTCCTAAATTCAATAGTGTTCCATTCTTGACTTCCAAAAGTGTACTAGGGCCATTCCCCTCCACCAGGGGCTCATATTTCTCCTTCACATGCATTTCCTCATAAATTTTCCTACCATTCCTGCTACCCCCGATGCCCTACCCATTCCCATTCACAATATTCCCACTATTAACCTGACCACCATTCCTAGTCTCAGAAATTCTAAAGTGACCCCATCTCCCTCTGGCCGTGTCCTTAGGAGCAACAAGGAAATGGAAATAGCTCACAATATTTTACACATCAGTAATGTAGGGTAGGATAATGTTAATCAACAAGAGAGGGAAAATATTCTCCTCATAATGGAAATGTTGAAAATGAGGTTGAAAGCATTAAAAATGATTTGCAGTAGTTAAATAAGCAAAAGGGGAAAAGAAAGATGAATGAGGATCTGGTATTGGGATAGATCAAACTGATGAAATATATAAGAAATTGAACTCCCTTGATAATAGACTTGGGAAATATAAGGATAGACACGATCACAACATGGCCATCTTCAAATCTATATGTGATTTTCTTGATCAATAGGTCAGAAGCATCATTATGCTGAGTGGAGTTCCTGAGGAAATTTGGGGTACTAAAAAGGAAAGAAACCAAGTCATCTCACAGCTAAATGTAAATGACCCCATGCATGTCAACAATTTAGCACTTTTGATCTCTCTATAAATGATCAAACCAATAATTGATAGGGCTTCAAAGAAATAACACCTTCTCGAAGGATGGATGCATTCAAAATGTTGTTTTTAGGCGATAGTATGTTTTTATATGTTGTTTAGTTATATTTAAATCCTTGTCTTGATTTTTTTAGTAGCTTCTCTTTTGAATAATGTTGGTCTTATTGTAATATCTGGATTCAAATCCTTTTTTGCTACTTTTTCATGTTTATCTAGATGTTGAGCCTCTTTTCTAATAGAGTATAGTCCCTTCAAAATTATTTTCCATTAATAAAAAAACATTGGTAATGTCTCAAGTTCTTGGAATTATAATGTATGAATCATCTTGATGAATAAAAGTTATGTGAATTTTCTTGTACTTGATGTGTAACCTTTTTGGGAATCCTCGTGAATGGAAATGTAAAGTATTTCTCTATTTTCTATCAGTAACATACTCTCTTGGTTTGGAATAGATTAAATAGAGATCAAGGGTGTTAGATGTGCTACCCTCTCTAGTGAACATGTAACTTAATAGTTGAGATTCTTGCATTATTATCCAACAATATCACTATGACTATGTTTAATCCATATGTATGAATGAAGATAAAACTTGATGTTATTTTACTATGTAGTATGAGGTTTTAAATGAACATTAACCCTCTATAAGGAAAAAGGGAAGACAATTACCATGTAATTAATCTTAGACATGTCTTAAGACCTTTTGGGAATGAATCCAAATGTTATCTTAGGATAGTGGAAGGTGTCTTCCTCTTGAATAATTCCTTAACCACAATAGGAATGTAGGAAAGGAAAATAAATGGGATTAGACTTCATTCCATTGAAGTCTACTATAAAAGAACTTACTCGAACTTATGTAAGCTAAGGCTTGGGTAAGTAAGTAAGAAACATATTTTAATGTGTGCTTGGATCTTTTATGTAAAACATAAACAACAATGTTAATGGTATAAAACATAACTTATTAAATGGTTAGGGAGAAAAATTATCTACACACCTACTTCTATTTGCAGTTTTAACTTGGAACCCTAATGTTATATGAACCTAGTTGCTCGATAGGGTCACTACAAATAATCCTTAATGAGATAATTAATAATTCATTAACCTTCTAGCTAAGGTATGTTTTCCTAGATGAGGAAACCTTATGGATATTTTGACACATGCCAACTATAGTACAATACCCTTAGGAATACTAGGGTCATCACGAGGATACTATGTTGAAGTTGACATGTTTCAACACCCTTTCGATTTTGTTCATCTAGACTAACATAAACTCTAACTTGATCATAGTTTTTCCCTAGGTAGAGATAGGGGCATGACCTAGTGTCGAGTTCAAAACATGTTGACTTAGGATAAATAGACATGCCAATCAATGCAAGTTGATTGAGTATGTTAAAATACCCTTAGTCACCGTAAGCAGTCCTCCACATTAGGCCATGTTGCTAACCTTGGCTAGGGTTAAACCTTGAACAAGTGGACTGAAAAAATTTAGTGAAGACCATTCTAGATAAAAAGATCAAGTGGGGTGAAGGACATATTCCATTTGACATGAGTATGTCATCTAGGAATATAAACATGAACAATATGTTTAAAATCTTTGGCCAAAGTATCACAAGTTGTTGGTTGTGTTGTCCTATGTCACCTAGTTTAAGAAGTGGGATTTCAAATGAATATCGGTAACATATACTTAGATAGGCCTCTTAAATAGAACACTTGATACCTTTAAAAGGGTAAAGAACCAAGTATACATGGTATACACATGATAAAGTTAACATGAGAGATCGGTATGACACCGAGTCATGAAATGAGAGATCGGTGTTTCACCGAGTCATTTATAGCTGCATATGGTATTCTGATTATGAGATTGATTGGCTATGAATGTGTGTTCTAAATTATGTTAATTTAGAATAGAGAACATTATGTAAAAAAATCCCTTGTTTCTAAAGTCTTAAAATGGGAATGTTACATCTTGGTATCAGAGTTGAAGGTTGTAGCTCTTGACCTATTGTGTCCATAATCTAATAAAACTTAAATTTTCTTGTTAACAAAAATGGTTAGAATGAGAGGAAATGCTGCAAACAACCCACCACCAGTGGAGAAGAACTACCCAAAAACTTGATGAGATCCTTGTTTCCTTGTTGGACACAAGAGATCATCTGGTTGTATTAGAATAACAAGTAATGGGAAATGAGGAGGATGAAGAAGATGTTGGTAATAACAATCAGCCACCTCCTGTGGACAACACCAATATGGGGAATTTAGGTGTTGATAACAATAATGCTGCTAATGCTAATGCAAATGCACCCAATCAACCTAAGAATAAAAAGATCAAGATTGGCAGCTGAACTCACTAATGATATAAAAGGATAAGTCCACCCAAGTTTGATGGCACTACACTAGGAGATGGAGCTGAGAACTAGCTCAATGAAATGGAGAAGTACTTTTCTATAAGGAACTTCTCAGAGGAAACTAAAGCAATATGGGGAGCTTATCAACTTTCCCATGAGGCATCTTCTTGGTGGGACAACCGTAAGGCTGAGTTAAACATTGATGAAACAAACATCACTTGGGATCAATTTAAAAATTATTTTAGGCAATGATGGCTACCACAAACTTTACTATGATAAAAAATGACTGAATTTCAAAACTTAGCTCAAGGAAAGTTAATCAGTAATGGAGTACTAGGGAGAAGTTTACTAAGCTTCTCAAGTACATACCTCAGTATCAAACTGATGAGAAGTTTAGGATATGAAAAATTCATTATGGGGTTAAATCCCATTATAGGTGGTGAAGTGGATGTTCACAACCCAACCACTATGGAAGGGGTTGTTGAAAAATCCATAAGGCAGGAGTAGAAATTGAAAGCAATCTCTGCCCATAAGGAGAAATCAGAAAGAAAGTTCCTAATTCTTCTTCATCCCTTGCACCCAAAAAGGGACCATGGAAAAATTTGGCATGAAAAACAAATTTTTGCTAATAATAACAAGAAAATACAAGCAAATAAACCTTATGCTAATGTACAAAACAATTTTGTCAAGAACAATAATAATGAAAAAAGTCCTATGGAGGACAAAATGATAAATTTAAGGCTGAAAAATAAATTTGAGCCTAAGAAAGGACCTATAGGAGGCTGCTATAATTGTGGCAAAGATCATTATGCAAATCAATGTCCTCTAAGGAAGGATGACCATAATCAATAGCATAAGATACATGTTGCAGTAGCTGAAAAAACAAGTTGAAAAGAAAGTTACACCTATAGAAGTGCCAGGTAAGTTATTTGGTATACCTGTTACTATAATTTTTGATATTGGAGCTATTGAATGCTTTATTTCTACTAAATTAGCTTCAAAATTAAAAAGAAAAGATGGAAAATGGATAAATCATGGGTTGTACATTATGGAAATAATGTTGTCCACATAGTTAGTATGTGTCTTTTTGGAGCAGTCCTTGACTTGCCTAGTTTTTCCACTTGAAGTTGATCTTTACGTTGCTCCTTTGGGGTCTTATGATGTAATCATAGGTGTTAATTAGCTTGCTAAACATAAGGAAAAGGTTGATTGTTTTGAAAAACATATTAGTTGTTTGGATGACCTGCATAAAAACAATAGACATTCAGGGGGTAAAACATGAGATTTCAGTTAGGAAATTGTCATCCATGCAACTTAAAAGGCCAAAAAAAAGGCTACATTTTGTATGTAGTAAAAATTTCTGAAAACAATGAAGGGGATAGTGACTTCTTGGAAAGATACCCATTGTTACAAAATTTCAGCAATGTGTTTCTAGGAAGAACTACCCGGTCTTCCACCCAAATGAGAGTTTGATTTCATGATTGAGATCAAGTCAGAACCGAACCTATTTCCAAGGCACCATATCGAATGACTACCATTGAATTGGTAGAGCTTAAGGCATAGTTACAAGAACTATTGTCTAAAGGTTTGATAAGACCAAGTGTCTCACCTTGGGGAGCACCGATAATTTTTGTGAAAAAGAAAGATGGAACACTTAGATTGTGCATTGATTATAGGATGTTAAACAAGGCAACAATAATCAAAAAAGATATCCACTTCCTAGAATTGATGATCTATTTGATCATGTGGTGCATCAGTATATTCTAAGATAGATCTTCGATCTGGATATCATCAGTTAAGAATCAAGGATGAATATATTCATAAAAAACTTTTAGGACAAGGTACAAACATTATGAATTCACAGTTTTACCTTTTGGTTTGAAAAATGCACCTACAAATTTTATGAATTTAATGAATAATATTTTTCAAGAATACTTGGACAAATTTGTGCTTGTATTCTTGGATGATATTCTCATATATTCTAAAAGCATTGATGAGCATCATGAGCATTTGAAGATAGTTCTGGAAATCTTAAGAAAGAGAAGATTGTATGGTAAGTTGTCCAAATGTTCTTTCTACGAGAGATGGAAGTGCACTATCTGGGACATGTCATAAGTAAAGATGGAATAGTTGTAGATCCATAAAAAAATGTTGTAATAACTGAGTGGCCTGCACCTAAGAATGTACATGAAGTTAGAAGCTTCATGGGTCTTGTTGGTTACTATAGAAAGTTTGTTAAAGACTTTTCAAGGTCATTACACCAATAACTTCATTTAAAAAAGAAAGATAAGAAATTTGTGTGGAGTGAAAAATGTGAATCTACATTTAAGACTCTAAAGAATCAACTTACATCTACACCTATTTTGGTTGTACTTGATCCTAATGGAGACTTTACTATAGTAACAGATGCTTTTGGGGAAGGGCTTGGAGGTATTTTATTGCAAAATGAGCATGTTATAGCATATGAAAGTAGAAAACTCAAGTTACATGAACTGAACTATGCTCCCCATGACCTAGAGCTTGTTGCCATTGTTCATGCACTTCAAGTATGGAGGCATTATCTTCTTGGTAGACCTTTTGAATTAAAGACTGATCATCTTGGGCTGAAGTATATTTTCACTCAGCCAAATCTGAATGCAAGACAATGAAGGTGGTTAGAATTTCTATCTCAATATGATTTTGACATAAGTTATATAAAAGGAAAGGAAAATAGAGTGGAAGATGCACTAAGTCATAGGAAACATATTTCTGCACTTATAACATTGAGAACTCAGTTTAAGGATGAAGTAAAAAGTGTTATGGAATCTGATTCTTATTTTCAGCAAGTAAAAACAACACTTGCTGCAGATCCAAATGATGTGAGATATAGAGGTTTTCACTTTGATGATGAAGGAATCTTGAGATATGATAATAGAGTATATATACCTTTGGTAAATGAATTAAGAAGGAAATTGTTAACTAAATTTCATAATTCACCTTTTTCAGACATCCCGGCATTACGAAAATGCTTGCTGATATAAAACAACAATATTTTTGGAAAGGGATGAAAAAGACGTAATTGATTTTGTGACACACTACTTAGAATGTCAGCATGTTAAGGTTGAACATATGCATCCAGTTGGTTTATTATACCCTCATAGCATACCTCAATATAAATGGCAAGTAATTAGCATGGATTTTGTTCAAGGGCTACCTATGTCAAGAAATAAGCATGATGTTATTCTTGTTGTTGTTGATAAACTAACAAAAGTGGCACATTTTATTGTTGGTAATCTTAAGGATGATTCACCTATTTTAGCAAAAATATTTGTGCATGAAATTTTTAGATTGCATGGAGTGTACCTAAATTGATCATATCGATAGAGATCCAAGAATGACATCTAGATTTTGGCAAACACTTAATGCAGCCTTAGGAACTAAACTAAATTTTAGTTCAGCATACCATCCGAAAATGGATGGGCAAACTGAAAGAGTTAATCAAGTTTTGGAAGATATGTTACAAATGTATTGCATGGATCAACAGTACAAATGGGAAGAGTACCTTCCATTAGTTAAATTTTCTTATAATAACATGTATCATCACCTCTCTTGAAAATGGCACCTTTCAAGCATTATACGGAAGGAAATGCAGAACTCCAGTAAGTTGGGATAACATAGAGGACAAAGAGGTAATTGGACCTGAGATCCTTACTGAAATGGAACAACAAGTTAAAATGATTCATGAACATTTAAAGGAAGCAACAGATAGGAAAAAAATTTATGCAGACTTAAAAAGGGTTGACAAGAAATTTGAACTTGGTGAAAAGGTCTTTTTGGGTTAAACTAAAAAAGAGTTCTATAACTTTTGGCAAGGCTACCAAGTTATCACCTCATTATGTGGGACCCTTTGAAATTGTTGAAATAATCAACCCTATAGCTTATCATTTAGCTTTACCACCTACTTTATCATGAATGCATGATGTTTTCCATATTTCTTTACTTAAGAAATACGTTTTCATTTATCACATGTGTTAAATTGGAATTCCTTGTAGGTCCAAGACCCAGAATAATCATCATGGTTAAACCCATTCGAGTGTTGAAAATCACCTAGTTGCACTTAAGAAATCATGAAATAAGTCAATGCAAGGTCTAGTGGGACCAGTTTAATGAAGAAAGTGCAACCTGGGAAAACCTCGAAGACATGAAAATTTTTTTCCACATTTATTTGAGTAGAATTGATTTTTTGATTGATAAAACTTGAAGATTTTATTCTTAGCATATCAATAAACCTACCAGTTTTGGGCAGATACTAAATTCTTTAGTATTGAAACAACTATTTTAATGTTGAATAATTATGAAAATTTGAATTTCTCAAATCTGGTTCTATTATGAACTTATGAATGAAAGAATTATATTTTGGTTATATTCTTGATTGAATTTATTTTGAAGTTAATCATCGGGATGATGATGCTTTTTAGGAGGGAGGTATGTAATGCCTCCAACATGACTAGTACCTATGATGACTTCTACTTTAGAAGGTACAAACATTGACAGTGATTTTTTCTTAAGATGGATGTACTCTTATGACTTTGGAAATCATGTTTGTAGTAGAAAATAATTCATCTATTGAGAAGGTACATTTTGTCATGTTTTTTTTTATTTAATAAAAAATCCACCTCCTTATGCATGAATTAATTCACTGCTTTGAATTGAGAAATTTGGTTTCTATTTTCATAAATTCTTCTTTTTCAAAATAATTACCTTGGATCAATTTCATTGATCCAAGGTATGCTTTTAATTCATGATTTTGGTCATAATGACCAAGTCAATTAAGTTAGATTAGGTGATCTCTAGATTCTGACTATGCTAGAGAAAGGATGAAGTCTTCAGATCCTATTGTATATTGAATTTTGATGTCATGGTTGGTTCTTCTTTTTTTAGCATGTACAATGCTTTCTTTGATCGGGAACCTATTATAACTATGTCTTAATGTTAGTAACTATAGCCTAAAGCTAAGTCTAACCTATGTCTCTATGATCTTTTGTTAATTAGAATGTTAAGACTTTAACTAAAGACCTACCTATGGACCTATGTTGATTTCCTAAATTAATGTTAACCTAACTATGGGAATGGCTAACCTAAGGGGGCCTAAGGATGACATGGAAATTGGGTTGGTCGGTGGCATCATTTTCTAGACATTTAATTGTGAGTTAAGGCAGTCTTATCCTTTGGTGCTTGCCAACTTTGGCATGGGCATGAGAAAATAGGGAAGGTTGAGTTGGCACCTCCACCGAGTTTGGTTGCATGAAAAAATTAAATTTAGTCATTGACTAAATATGGAGATGGTGGTGGCATGGAAATGGAGGGAACTGAATAGTCCTTTGCATTTAATGTTTTTGAATTTGGAAAAAAATACCTAGGAAGATGCATGAGGGGTTTAGTTGTTTTGATCTTTTGTTTTTTCAAGCTTGGGCTCTGCATGATGTTGTTTCAGTTCTTCAAACCTCCAGTTTGATTCTTGCATGACTATTATTTTTGCATAACATAGAGCTATTAATGGACACTTGTGAAAACTATAAGAAGAAGGGGAAGTGTTGAAAGTTTGTTGACGTTTCATGGAGAGGAAGAAGCTATTGAAGTTTTTCTTGGAGATCTTCTACAAATCAGTGAAGGAGAAGCTCTATCAAGCATGATAGGCTCTACCCATTAAGTTGTTTTTCTTTTACTTAAATGATTCATTAAAAGAACTCTTCTCTTCTTGGGAACAATCTAGTTTTTGCATGGTTGTTTAGATCATCTCTGCATGTGTTTTTTTTGTGTTGTTTTATGTGAATGTTTTTTGACTCCACTTGTATGAGGAAAGTGTGATCTGGGTTTCATTCTTCTTGATTTGATTTGTTGGGTTATGCTTTACTCCTTCTAGCATGAGCCTGAGATGAAGTCAAAACTATTTGTACTCTTGTTTGAGTTGTGTTAAACTTGTAAGTAACTCGGTTTCTTAAATTTGTGGAACTTGTTCTAAGAGATCTTGTCTCACCACTGTGAGAACACTTCAGAGGATAAACTGTTTGAATATCTTGACTATTGTTTGATCTTGCATGAATCTTTTTGGGGAATAAAATTTTATGACTCTAGCTTTAGCATATTCTTTTAGGTTATGATGGAATGATCAAAATTTGAGAATGTGTTTTCTTATCACTTCTATGATTGTGATTATGGGTTTTGTTTTTAATCTCCCTGTTGTAGTCATCTGCTCCAATGGTTATTGAGGAAAGTTAAATTGTTGGGTTTTTTTCTTGAAAGTGTTTAACATTTCATGGACTTGTTAGTTCTTTCGGCTATTATTAAAGTCTGCTATATTTACTTTTACTCTTTCATGAAATTGTTTGGTTCACTAAGCCTAATTATTGGAATCCATGAGGGAAATGTACTCATTTTCTACTCTGTTGAGTTTTTGGGTAACTAATGAAAATTATGGCATTTGATGCTAAGAGGGAAAAATCCCTTGGGTATTGGTTTACTATTTTTTTTTTTGTTGTCTATTTGATCTTCTGGGTAGTTCTATGGACATTGTTTTTAGTTAGTTTGTTTCTTGGCCTTGGGCCATCAAACTCATTTTCAGTTCTTTTACAAACTAAGGCTAATGTATCTATGTGAAAAAATGAATGTGTACTTGGGCTTTGATATATCATTATGCTCACATATTTTCTTCAAGGATCTAAGTTTTTATGAGTTTGTTTTCAGACTTATCCTTCTGTCATCTTTTTCGTTCCTTTCTGAGTACTTGGGGAAAATAATTACTTGTTGTCTTTGTGGATATTAAAGTATCAATATCGTATCCTTGAATGTTGATGGGTAATGGAATGAATTTTTTTTCATCATTCTTTCTTCTCTCTAGGTTTTTTTACATTCAATTGATCCTTGATTAGTTCTCTATTTGGGATTTTGGTATGGGATAGTAGAGATTGAGCTTGTCAATAATTGTTCTTGGTTATCTAATGGTCTCTTCCTAATCATGCTTAGAACTATGAGGAAGTAATCTCTCTCTCTCTCTCTCTCTCTTTTAATCTTCTTCTTCTTCAAACTAGATGAAGGTGTTGTCCTTCTTTGATCTATTCATTATTTTTATTTCAACTCTTGGACCTGTTTGGTAAGATTGAGTTCAGGTTGTGCTAGGGAAGTATAGCTGAAGTAGAGAATAATTGGATGGATTATTGCATTTGGTTGGAAATATTTTGAGTAAATATTTGTGTTTAGTAGAAAATATTTGGATGGATGATTGAGTTGAAGCTGATTGTTAAACCTTACCATTCTACTCTCTTGACTTAACAATGGTAATGTTGTATCTTTTTGGGGATTGAGTGTAGTCCCAATTGCATGCTAATTTGATCTTACCCTTTGATGATGTCTTTTTTTTAGTTGTTGAATTTAACTTAAATTGGATTCTAATTCTGAATTTGAGTATTAGGATACTCAAATTAGAGACACATTTTAAGTTATGTTGTTTGGATCATCCTAAACTTATTCTTATGTTTTTAATTTTGATTATTGGCATCTCAGATTTTAGGATGAATTTAGGTGAATGAAATGTCGAGATGGAAGTACTTGTTGTTTTTTTATCTACTATTGAACTATGCCTAAAATATAGTTAGGATAGTTATCTTCTTATGTTAAATAGGTTTAACTTGAGAAGGAAACATGTAAAGTAATGTATGAAAATAATATTGGGATTGTGATGAAATGTTACTTATCTGAATTATTGTTTTAATTATTTTTATGAAAGACAATAGTATGGAAGGTTGAAGTTGTTTATATCATGACCTATTCTTACTTTTGTTATGGTTTATCACTTTTTCTCTCTCTTTTTATTTGAGTATGGTAACTCCTTTTGGCTATGTCTTTCTAAATTGCTCAAGACTATTTCATAACAACAAAGTTCTCTTTTATGAAACAGTTAGCTAAAAGCACATCATTTTAATGTTTAGTGCTTATCATGCTCAGTTCAATGAACTGACCCATGCTAGCAATTTTGCAGATGGACTTCATAAGTGATGAAAGGAGAAAATATTTATAGGAAGTTACATTTGTTTACAAAGAGACTGGATCTTTTATGATGAAATATGGTTCATTATTGAAATGTATTTGATGGAAAAAGAAATTTGTACTTGTAATTGATCTTGTTATTGTTGTTTGACATTAGAATGTCTGAAGTGTTTGGACTTATAATGTATGAATCCTCTTGATGAATGAAAGATATGTGAAATTTATTGTACTTGATGTGTAACCTTTTTGGGTATTCTGTGAATGGAAATGTTAAGTATTTCTCTATTTTTCTATCAGTAACATACTCTCTTGGTTTGGAATAGATTAAATAGAGATCAGGGGTGCTAGATGTGCTACCCTCTCTAGTGAAAATGTAACTTAATAAGTTGTCATTCTTGCATTGTTATCCAACTATAACACTATGACTATGTTTAATTCAAATGTTTGAATGAAGAATAAAACTTGATGTTAATTTACAATGTACTATGAGGTTTTAAATGAACATTAACCCTCTATAAGGAAAAAGGGAAGACAACTACCATGTAATTAATCATAGACTTGTCTTAAGACCTTTTGGGAATGAATCCAAATGTTATCTTTGGATAGTGGAAGGTGTGCTTCCTCTTGAAGAATTCCTTAACTAGAATAGGAATGTAGGAAAGGAAAATAAATGGGATTAGACTTCATTCCATTGAAGTCTAATATAAAAAGAACTTACTCAAAACTTATGTAAGCTAAGGCTTGGGTAAGTAAGTAAGAAAACATCTCTTTAATGTGTGTTGGATCTGTTATGTAAAACATAAATCAGAATGTTAATGGTATAAAAACATAACTTATGAAATGATTAGGGAGAAGATGTATCTACATACCTACTTCTAATTGTAGTTTTAACTTGGAACCCTAATGTTCAATGAACCTAGTTGCTCGGTAGGGTTACTTGCAATTAATCCTTAATGAGATAATTAATAAGTCATTAAATTTCTATCTAAGGTATGTTTTCCTAGATGAGGAAACCTCATATGGATGTTGACACATGCCAACTATGTAGTGTAGTACCTTCGGAAGACTAGGGTCTTCACGAGGATACTATGTTGTAGTTGACATGTTTCAACACCCTTTTGAGTTTATTCATCTAGACTAACATAAATTCTGACTTGATCACAGTTCTTCCCTAGGTAGAGATAGGGGCATGACCTAGTGTCGAGGTCAACTCACGTTGACTTAGGATAAATAGACATGCCCAATCGACACAAGTCGATTGAGTATGTCTAAATACCCTTAGTCACCATAAGTAGTCCTCCACACTAGGCCATGTTGCTAACCTTGGCTAGGGTTAAACCTTGAACAAGTGGACTGACAGAAGTCAGTGAAGACCATTCTAGATAACAGATCAAGTAGGGTGAAGGATGTATCCATTTGATGAGTATGTCATCTAGGAATATAAACATGAACAATATGTTTAAAATATTTGGCCAAAGTATCACAAGTTTTGGTTGCATTGTCCTATGTCACCTAGTTTAAGAAGTGGGATTTCATATGAATATCGGTAATAGATACTCATATAGGCCTCTTAAATAGAACACTTGATACCTTTAAAAGGGTAAAAGAACCAAGTATACATGGTATACACATGATAAATTAACATGAGAGATCGGTATGACACCGAGTCATGAAATGAGAGATTGGTGTTTCACCGAGTCATTTACAGCTGCATATGGTATTTTGTTATGAGATTGATGTGACATACTTTCTATTTCATCTTTTTTCTTCAGTTATTTAGATTTTTATCTATCATACATGTCACTTCTACACCCAATTATGGCAAGGTCGTAGGGATCCTTGTCTATCATTCTAATTACATTTGTTGTCAGCTATCTCAGGGACACTAGCACCCGAAGTACTAGACACTAGTACCCATGCGCTCTGTCCAACCTAATCACTCATGTCCTCTTTGTTCTTGTTCAAATTTTCTACATTTGTGATCAGCCTTTTCAGGTTTATTACTCCTATCCCATGGTCCTAGTCAAAATGTTGTGTCACTAGTGTCTAAATTCAAGCAAGAGATCCATATACAAAACAACATACATACCATTATAAGGGAAGGAAATTTTATCAAGGGCTAACTATATCCATAATATTAAAGGGACTACATCTTGGGATCATTACTCTACATACACTACATAGGAAGGGAAAGTTTCTAAATTCCATCCCACACATTTGCATTCTATCTGGCTACATCATGTTATTTTGGCATCATCGTGTGAGGGAAACATAGGAACAATATTGTACACATAAGCACATAGAACTACATGATTTTGAGATGTAGTACGTTGCTCGGTCATAAGTTCACTTTGTTAGGTGACTTTGTTAGGTCGATTTGAATCCCCATTTACATCTTTATTTTTTTAGCATTTGATGTAGTTTGGTTTTTTTATAGGATATCATTTATTTTGTAGGTTATTAGAAAATTTGGTGATCATCCAACAACCTACTGAAGCTCAAAAGTGAAGGGTATCCAATCCTTAGTGACATAATAATAATCAAGTTCGACCCTCTATGCGGTGAAAAGGAATGTAAAAATGTCTTTGCACCCAGCGCCCTCGCCCTACCCAAGAACCCCTATTCAAGACATTTTGTGAGCTCAAGAATTCATATCAAACATTTCCTTTACCCCGCCCAACCTATTCATTAATTTTTTCTAGTTTGGGTATACTTCGGGATAAGTGAAAATCATATAAGTGTTTTATCTCTTTCATTTTACATGTTTGAATTACTTAGAATATTTTCTTTTATTGTATATCATTGTAGTGACTCTAAAATTAGATTTAATAATTAAATTCATATTTTATTAAATCAAAGGGAGATTCGGTGGAGGTAATGGCATGCGTAGTGGAATACCTTTAATGGTGAAAAATTTCTTTATTATGAATAAACTTAAGGCTTAAATAGAGAATGGAAGGGATAACTTGGGAAAACCGAAGCCAATGAATACCTAAGAACATGTCACAATGCTTGATTTTAGATGTAATGAGGAATGATGTTGGTATGGTAAGGGACCCAAAAGTATTGGGAAGGATGACATGTATCGTAAGAATTGGGGACTGGAAATGTGATTTGAGAGATTGGAAAGTTTGGTAGCTAATAAGAGTTCTAAAGAGAATATATTGGAAAGGGTCGAGGGATGGACCGTAGTGTTTTTGACTATATGAGAACCAATAGAAGCATTGATAAGAAAAAATCAAAAGAAAATGTAGCATGGTAGTTATGGTCTTAGAATGTAATAATTGGTGGTGGCATATCAGAAGTATTAATAAGAAAATCAAGTGGTTATTATGAGGAAGGAGGAATCGTGTTATATGTGTGATTGGTAGAGGAATCGGTAGCGAGGTTTTCATGATTATATAATGGGTCATTAAATATTTTAAGATTTTGATTATCGTTTACGAGGTTTAGAAGTAGACGACTCAAGAATATCAATTTCATTTTTGTCGATACAATCTTGAAAGAGATGTTTGAGCTTAAAATAACAATCGGTAGAATTTCCATTACAATGGTGATAATTACAATGTTCATTTTCAACATAATTATTTCCATGTGGTCGAGAAGGATCTAGATCGAGAGGTGGAGGGAGAGTAATCAAATTTCTTTCAATGAGTTGTGGTAATCAGAGCTGAGGTGCTTAAGGTATCCTAGTGAAGGTGAAACTTGTGGATTGTAATTAAAGTTTGGCAAGTGTAGAAACAATGGTTACAATAACTTTAGAATTAGTAGGCTTAGTGGATGGTTTGAATGTAGATTTGGCTTGAAACTTGTTGGAAGATGAAGTGGAAGAAGTATCATAATACTTAAATTTTTATCATAGATAGTAATTTTATTTTGATTAATATGAGTATATGACACAATCGAGAAAAAGAAGGAGAAGTCTTAAAAATGACACACTCTTGGAGTGGAGGAAAAAGGCTTTGAATGAATAGATCTTGCAATTCCAAATCAACTAGAACATTGGTCATTTTGGCAAGGTTATTCTTATACCACAAAACATAGTCTGCAAGATGTTCATTAGATCCTTGTTTGATTTCAGCTAGTTATGCATAGGATATCTTAGTGCAGATATTCATCACAAAATTAACAAGGAATTTGTTGAGTAGAGATGTAAAATATGTTACCGAATGGACAGGTAGATCATATAACCAACTCATAGAATAAACATGTAAGATTCAAGGAAAATGATGATATTGTTTAATTCCTTTTCTAAACAACTCATATTCTGTAATTTGTAGAACCATTTGAAGCCTTTTACTTGTATTTCTTGTTATATTGTTGAACACTACTAGTGAAACCTGAACTTATGGCATTAATAATAATTAATATAATTATTTCTATTTAATTTAATTTTTGTTATTTTGAGTATGAATTTATTCTTATGGTTATAATAAGTTATTTGAATGATGATATGTGTGATGTTACTCTTATTTGCAAGTAACTTGTTATATGCAGCAACTTGTCCACAAAAAAGGGAATCACCTACATCCAAAGGACCTATCGATAGCCAAAGAAGATCAATTACAACAAGGGAACATGAAGGCCAACACTCCAAATATACATGTCATGGAAGAGGTAGTTACAAACTAGAACATGAAATTGAGATAACTCAACTCTAGACTTGGTGATTCATTGCAACTAAATAAGGAACTGATTGATTGAACTAATTGGTCACTTAAGTTATGTGTTTGACATCTAAACACTCATTGATTAATTCTGTTACATGCATCAAATCTCTAGATGATCTATTTGAGATATTTTACTTGATTTGTTTGAACTCCTATTCAAACTCTAATTCCCACACTTTTTTGTACTTAAAATAATATAAAAGAAAGAGATTGAAGGCTAGAAATGGTAGTAGTGAGTAGGGAATATACCCATGTTATTTTGTGTCCAAATGTAATGTTCATGCCAAATTAATAATAATCTGAGTTATGTTCAGTAACTTTTAGGTACAAGCCTTAGGAGGGATTAACACCCAAGGAAGGGCCACTTGTGGTTTTCTAACCCCCTCCATAGTTTTTTTCTTTGTTTTGTTACATGGATATATTAGCAAGTAATTCATTCCTTTACCTGTATTCTAAATTCACAAGCTCTGTTTTAGTTATAGTATTTGAAATCCATTTACTTTCAGTCTGAGTTTAGTTTTTTCAAGCATTTTACTTTCAAGATTTGTTATTTGAAGAATCGCAGGTGACAATGATAAATTATTTTACCTCCTAAATACCTAAAACTATGCATATAAGACTAGAATTATTGAAAGTTTACATCCCTTGGTTTGATGATTAAATGACTATAGATTAGTGAATAACATATTAATTGTTGCAAGTTAATTTGCACCACCATTTTTGGCATTATTTTCGGGATACTGCCAAGTTATAAGGTTTTTGAGAGGTTTTTATTTCATACAAGAAATATAGGTTTTAGTACATTCACCTCCAAACAACCCCCATTAATTTCCATTGATTGAGTTGAGCTAGTTGATGTATGCACCGTCTAAGAGATGCCCATGGTATATTTTTACCTAATCCACAAGTAGCACAAATCTCTTCATATTATTCGAGGATTTTATGAAGATATAAAATATTTGTAAAAGGTTTTCTATTAGAAAATCCCTTTCCAAGTGAAATTTTAGAAGCTACTCTTGAGCATCTAGAAATGGAAGAAGAAGTAGACCAAAATGTTGAAAATGGGGAAACTACCTTTGAGTTTCCCATTACCAACAATGATGAAGCTCTTTGCTATGAAGAATATTTCTCCCTCATCCTTTCCTAAATTTCATGGATCCATGAATGAAGACCCAAACACCTTTCTATTTGAGTTTGAAATTTTGTGTAGGAGTTATGATTATACCACTGATGCACATAAAAAAATTATTTCCTTCTACACTCAAGGATGCAACATTGATATGGTTTGTGGGTTTAGGAATAAATGTCGTTACCACTTTGGCATGGATGAAGGAGAAGTTATATCAAAAAGTACCAAGATTATTGCATACCAAGTAGCAGAGGAGGTGATGAAATCTACAAGATGACACAGAAGGAGGATGAACCATTAGAAGACTATCTAGAAATATTCTTGTTTTGCATTCAGAAGATAAGGCACACAAGACTACCTCCTGAATCTCTCAAATTACTCTTTTTGAAGGGACTCAGTGAGGAGGACATGGATGCTCTAGATCTGATAGGAGCTGGAGAAATTTCAAAATCTACCTTTGAGGATATTTTTAAACCTACATGAATTACTCCAAAGCCACTATGAAGAGAATAAGACATGTAAGATCAAGAGGTGGATCAACTACCAAAACAATTAGGGACATATCCAAGTTAGAGATTGTTAACATGTTCAAGAACATAAAGAAGGATATTTTCAATGACATGACTACCCAATTATATGATCTACATGCCAAGAAGAAAAGATAAGATGTAGAGGTAACACTCAAAAAAATTTCCATGCATGTAAAAAAAATAAAAATTGACTACAGATGCAGAGGATTGGACAACATTGCAAAAGAGAGGGAGGCTTCACCTAAATTTAAGATGTTGGAGACAGAGGATGGAAAAATCTTCCATGTTTCTTAAAGAAAAACTTTGTGGCAAAAATATAAATATGTATGTCACAAGACCCTATGCCAATGTTTCAAAATTGGTCTAATAATCCATATATGTAACCCCCACCTTGGGCTAATCTGCAACAAGGCTGGGATCCATACCCTATCAATTACCAACAACAGTGACAACCTCAATTTTCAAGCCAACAATAATGGAAACAACCCCTTAAATCATGGAAACAACCTTAGAGAGGAGGGAAGACATGGAACAACCCACCTCCTAATTACCAACAATATTACCAGTAACCTCCTTATCCGCAACAACAAGCTCTAATGCCAAATCCCCAACTTGGCTCTCAGCCAAAAGTAACTTAGCTACCAACTCAACCAACACCTAACCCTAAAAATAAAAATGCTATCCAGACTATTCCAATGAACCATTCAATACCCTACCAATTGCGTTGATGTTAATAATATCCATTTATGCTCAGGTAGAGAACTTCCTCCACCAAATGGACCCACCATAATGAAGATTACAAATGAAACAAAGTTGTTGCAAAAATATAAATAACAAAGTGAGAACACACTGTAAGATGATCCACAACAACTTGAAAAGAGTTCTAGCTAAGGTAAATTAGAAACTACTGAACCATTATTTCTAGAGAGATTATAAGAAAATAATATTGACCTCAAATGAGAAATTGATTTTGATTTTATTGATCGTGAGAGTTATTTGAGTCAAAATTCCTATTATTCAATCCATCGAGGATGTTTCCATCTAAAAATGTTGGTTAAGAATATATGCATTAAAAAATAGGAAAAAGATAAAATATCCATCTATTGTATAAGTTATTGGACAATTGTTTGATATCATGCTTGGGAATTAAGTTTTCCCGTGTACATAGATCCGTAGTCCTTTGGTAAATTTTACAATTAATTTCATAACAATAAAGAATACTCGATTGACTTGGGGAAACCATTAACTTGATGAAAAATAAAATCATGGATGATTTGAAATTGGAAGTACTAAGTCCAACAACTACATTCTTACAACTTGCATATAAATCAACAATGAAACCTGAAGGAGTACTTGAAGACATATTTTTGGTGGCAGAATTTTGGGAGTGCCATGTTGAATTTATTGTTCTTAAACCAAAAGCAAGTTTAGGAGGATACCCTATCATCCTAGAAAAGCCATGGTTGGCCATTATTGATGCATTCATAGGTTACAAGTCTGGAAAAATGATTATTTCTAATGGAAGTGGCACTAAAAATATAATGCTTTATCCTCCTTCCCAACTATTAAATGATGAAGATCAAACCATTTGGGTAGATGAACCAAAAATATATCATAACTCTATACAACAACTCATGATGTTAGATAATTCTTGTACAATTAAAGGACAAGAAGAATATGTTATTCTTTCCAATGTATTTTAGGATAACTATGGAAGAAATGAAGAAGTAGATGAAAAATTAAGGTTTTTAAACCGTCCCTTAAACCAAGTTCTACCATAGAAAAACACCAAGGAAATTCTTAGTAATAGTTGTATTATCCATCAAAAATTCCCCATGATTGCATACTGAATTATGTAAGCAACAATATATATTCAATGCTTGATGTCTCCAAGAAAGTGGAAATTAATCGGGAAGCCATAAAGAAGAATAAACCTAGAAGTTAGAGACATTGTGAAAGAAGAATTGAAGAAGGTACTTGAATGCTGGATTTATATATCCAATTTTAGATAGTCAATG
Source organism: Taxus wallichiana var. yunnanensis (assembly GCA_018340775.1). Lineage (NCBI taxonomy): Eukaryota > Viridiplantae > Streptophyta > Pinopsida > Cupressales > Taxaceae > Taxus > Taxus wallichiana. Next base: position 678,418,157 of record CM031239.1, read on the forward strand.
GGTGTCACCCCTTGTCATTGTGCTAAAGAATAATGAAAAATGGAGGATCTATGTACATTATAGAGAGTTGAAGGCAAAACAAAGAAGGATAATTTTCTAGCCACTTTCATTAATCAAGTCTTTGAACACTTTGGCTAGTAAAAAGTAATTTTATTTCCTTCATGGATATAATGGCTATAGCTAGATTCAAATTGCATGAGAAGAATATGACAAAAATACTTTCTCATGCTCATGGGGAACGTATGATTACTCGATTATTACTTTTGGATTATAAAATTCACCTTCTACATTCCAAAGGAAATCTTGAGTATATTCTCATATCTAACAGATGGTCACATGGAGGTATACATGGATGATTTCATAGTACATGATAGTAGTATTGAAGAAGTTATGTATAATTTGGACAAAGTATTAAAGAGATGAAAAGAACACAACTTGTATTTGAAATGAAAAATGCTACATTATGATGTATGAAGGTATAGTGTTGGGAAACTATCTTTCCTCTCAAGGAATACAAGTTAATCCAACAAAGGTATTTGTCATCATAAATATTCCAACACCAAAGAAACAAAAGGATGTTAGGAGATTCCTAGGCCATGCTAGTTATCATAACAAATTTATACAAGATTTTAGTAAGATTGTAGCACCATTGTTTGTACTACTAGGAAAGGATGTTTCCTTTGAGTGGATTGAAAAATGTGAGACTGCATTCCAAAATTTAAAGCAATGTTAACTACTGCCCCTATATTAAGAGGACCTAATTGAAACTTCCCATTCCACATCCATACTAATTCATCATACCATGTTGTTGGAGTTGTTTTAAGAAAAAAATTATGGAGTTATAAACTATGAAATTTATTAGGTGAGAAATAACTTGAAGCATGTTGAGATCAATTACATAGTAAAAAAATGAGCTCTTAGCAGTTGTGTATGCTATCAATAAGTTCAGGCACTACATCATAGGTTATCCAATGTTCATTCAAAATGATCATGCAACAATTAAATAAATATTTAGAATTCATGGCGACGAGGAGGAAACCATGAGGAAAAGTTTGGTATCATATCGAGAATGTTTTTGAGTGATTAGATAATTTAAGACATGTGGTGATTGCATAAAGTGGGACAAAAATTAGTGAGCTTTTCAAGTCATTCTTGATCAACATTAGTGTCCTCATCATATGAGTGTTCACTATTAGAAGCTTCAATGTTATTAATAAGAATGTGGATTGAGTTAATAAGGAGGTTATCAGAGTCAAACATTAGTTTAGAGAGCTTACGGGTAGATGGTGGAAGCTCAATGTGCTCAATATGACCAAAACAACCACTATGGGTGATGGGCATAATTTGTGGTATAGTAGCATAATAGTACGTGTGTGATTTTATGTCTACATTTTCCCCCTTTATGATATTTGAATGAAATTAAAGTAGTGTAAAGGAAGTAAGGAACATACTTGTGAGAAGTCTAGAAAATCCCTATTGTAAAAGTATGTGTAGAATATAAGAACATATAGTGTGGTGAACTATGGATTAGCATGTCGATCCATGTGGCATAAATAGAGACGACGAACCATTGCAAGGATCACTTAGAGAACTTGATGATTTATTATTGAGTGATTTTGAGTTTTTAAATTGTTGTTGATGGATATTTTTAAAGGGTAGGGAGTGATCAATCCTTAACCTAATTTTGAATGTTTGAAAAACTAAAGGATTTGGGTGTCCTGCCGTGAGAGGAAGAGTGTTAGGGAGAGAGGTCTAGTTATACCCTCCAACTATGACTACACCATAAAAAGTTCCAACCATTGCAGATGGCTAGAGACCAAATTTATAGTAGCATTGTAGATGGATAGAGAAAAATCACGCACATACTATTATGCTACTACACCACATATTTTCCCCATCATCCATAGTGGTTTTTTTGGTCATATTGAGCACATTGGGCTTCAGTAATCTTCCCATGAGATCTCTAAACAAATTTTTGAATCTGATAACCCCACGATTAACTCAATCCACATTCCTCTTGATAACATTAAATATTTTGACAAAGAACACTTGTACGATGAGGACACTAATGTTGATCAATAACGACTTGACAAGCCCACTAATTTTTTTCTACTTTACTGCATCACCCCATGCATATTATACATGTTATAAATTCTCTAATCACTGCGCCAAACATTCTTGAGATGATACTAAACTTTCCCTCATGGTTTCCTCCTTTGTCACCATGACTTTTACCCAACCTTCCACCATTCTTGTTTCTATTACTATAACCACCGCTCCTCTCATTCCTCTCAATACTTCCCATACACAACCTGGCTCCTCTTCGAGGCACTCATGCTCTTGATTCATCATAATATTATTTACAAACCCTTATCCAATTCAACAAGCCTCTTCATCCTCCTCTCCATCTCTAGATTCCTCACTCCTCCTTCATATATTTTTGCACCTATCATCTCCTCTTATTTTCTTCCTCCTAACTTCTTCGCACCTAAACTTCCTACCTTCAATGGCCATGGTGACCCTTAGGAACAGCTTCGCTCCTTTCACATTATGTGTTTTGACTATGTTGATGACCTTCCACTATTGCAAAAATAAATTCCTTGAATCTTACATGATTATTCTATGCATTGGTTCTATGATCTACATGTCCATTTGGTAACATGTTTTAGATCTCTAGTTGATGAACTCCTTGATCATTTTTCTATGAATATCAGCACTAATATATCCTATCCACAACTAGCTAAAATCAAAAAGGATCTAATAAACATCATGTATATTGTGTTTTTGGTATAAGAATAACCTTTCCAAAATGACCAATGCTCTAGCTGATTTTGAATTGCAAGATCTATTCATTCAAATCCTTTTGTCTCCACTCCAAGATTGTGTCATTTTAGAGGATTCTCTTTTCTTTTGATCAATTATATCACAGGCTCAAATTATGTGAAAGAAAACTGCTTTAGAACTATTTGCAAATTAAAGTATTATGATACTTCATCCACTTCATCTTCCAAAAATTTCAAGCCAAATCTACATTTAAACCATCCACTAAGACTACCAATTCTAAAGCTATTTTCAATGGTTTTCTACCCCGCTAAAATTTAATTACAATCCACATGGTGTACCTTCACTAGAGCCACATTAAGCACCTTGGCTCTATTACCAGAAATCATTGAAAGAAATCATATTACTCACCCTCCACCTCTCAATTTAGCTCCTTCTCGACCATATGGACGTAATTATACTTAAAACACACACTATAATTATCACCATTATAAAGGAAATTATATTGATCATTGTTTTAAGATCAAACATCTCATTCAAGATCTTATTGACAAAAAATGCAATCAATCTTCCTGAGCCGTATACTTCTAAATAGGTAAACGATAATCAAAATTCTAAAATATTTAATGACCCATTACATAATCATGACAAGCTAGCTACTAATTCCTCTACTAGTCACACACATCACATGGTGCCTCCTCCTAATTGTAATGACTTTATTTTCTTATTAATATTGTTAATATGCCACTTTGCTAATTATTACATTCTCAAATCATGATTACCATGCTAAATTTTATTTCAATTCATTGCATATTGATGCTTCTATTTGTGCTCATATATTCAACAACACTACGGTCCATCCCTTGGCCCTTTCCAATGCATGTTATCTTGCACTCTTATTAGCTATCAAATTTCTAATCTCTCAAATCACATTTTGAGTCCCCAATTCTTGCATACATGTCATCCTTCCCATTCTTTATTTGGGTCCCTTACCATAAAAACATCATTCTTTGTTACATCTGAAATCAAGTGTTTTGACATGTTCATAGGTTGTCCTTGGCTTTAAGTTTCCCATTTTATGTTGAGTTTTGGAGCTCAATTACTTTGGATTAGCATGCAATATGAATTTTTTTTGGAAAACATAGTAACCACCATCACTTATGGAGGGACTAGCATCGGTCACCTATGACCAACATCAGTCAGGAAAGGAGAAACTAACATCGGTTAGGGCTAACCGACATCGGTTACCTGTGCGGGAGTGTTTTATTTAACTCTCGGGAATTAGATCTATTTTTAGTATTAAAGTATATCTATTGATTGTAATTAGATGGATAATTTCCTTAAGTTTGTATATGCCTATATAAACATGGAAGCTAGGGTTTAGAAATAATAATTAAGAAGAATTTGCAAAAATTGATGATTATTATGAGAATAATTGTGAGAGAGAGAATTCTTAGAGAAGAAGCAAAATCTTGAGAGTAAGAAAGTATTGTACATCTGAGAGGTGTGGAAGATTGTAAATCTTCAATTGTATATCTTTTGAAAGCTTTGGATAATAGATTGGCTTGTTTCTTGGTGGACGTAGCCCACACTAGGTGAACCATGTTAAATATGGTGTTTATTTATATTTCTTATTATGTATATTTCTTCTGGTAGAATATCCACTTTTATTTACATGTATGCTTAGATATGATATATTATTTATATAACGATTTGTTTGTTTTTTGTGTTGACAATTTACCAAGAGGGTTTTACGATTGATTAGAAATAATGAAAAATAAAAAAATACAAGGTAGAGAAGTTTGATCAAAATTATCAACTATGGAAGATGCGATTGAGGATTATCTATATAAAAGAGATTTGTATTTACTGTTGGATTATAATTCTATACCTACGAAGATGACTGATGAAGAATGGAAGATTCTTGATAGAAAGGCTTTGGGATCTATAAGATTGAACCTAGAAGCATCTGTGGCTTCCAATATTACAAAAGTGACTTCTATGTTAGGGTTAATGAAATCTCTTGCTAATTTATATGAAAAACCTAATGCTTCAAATAAATTTTATTTGATGAAGAAACTATTTAGTTCTAAGATGCATGAAGGTGGATCTGCATCTATTCATTTGAATGATTTCTAATCTATTATAAATCAGTTAAAATTAGTTGATATTCCATTTGATGATGAAGTGAAAGAAATTTTATTATTATGTTATTTTCCTGATAGTTGGGATAACTTGGTAATGGTTGTTAGTAATACAACACATAATAATAATATTGTGAAGTTTGATGATGTGGTTAGTATAATATTGAATGAATAAATTCGCGGGAAGAGTACAAAGGAATCATCATCCGGGAATGCGTTGAATGTAGAAATAAAGGGCGAGGTAGAAGGAGAGATCCAAGAGTAAGAGTAATGGGAAATCAAATTCAAGGGATAACGAGATCTAAATCTAGAGGTAAGGGAATTATTTGTTGGAAATGTGGAAAGAAAGGACATGCGAAGAAATATTATTGGTCAAAGGGCAATAAGAACCAATAACTAGACAAAGGTAAAGAAACAAATCTTATTGTAGCGAGAGGTAATGCAAGATGATCTTATTCTTTCTTTAGATAATAGAATTGAATCATGGGTATTGAAATATGTGAGGCATGTGCCAAGCCTAAGAGGAATCTTATTTTTGTAGGGGCAACTAGGTGAATCTAGTTACATGGTTACATTTACAGAGACTCTTGGAAAGTCACCAAGGGTGATTTTGTTGTGGTAAGAGGTAAGAAGGTAAGAACGTTATATTTATCTACCTTTATTACTGATTCTTTTTTTGCATTATCTACTTTAAATTCATATGCATGCATGTGGCATAATCGGTTGGGCCATGTGATTTAAACAGGGAATGTAGATCTTAAAGGCTAATGGTAAGTTATTAGATTTGAAATATTTATATCTTGATTTGTGTGAGCATTATGTCTTTAGAAAGTAAAAGAGAGTGATATTTCTCAAATTTGGGGAAACTAAGGAGCATAAATTGGAGCTTTACACTCGGATGTGTCGGGACCAAATCGGGTAGCTTCTCATGGAAGATCATAGTATTATGTTACTTTCATTTATGGGTTTATTGTATTAAAAGTAAATTTGATGTTTTTGAGACTTTTAAAATATGGAAATTCCTTATTGAGAATGAATCAAATTCAAAGTTAAAGTGCCTTAGATCTAAAAATGGTGGTGAATACTTAGCAATCATTTCAATGATTATTGTTTAGTGAATGGGATACTTAGAGAAAGAATGGTTCCAAAAACACCACAAGAGACTGGTGTTGTAGAGAGAATGAACATGACAATAATGGAATGTCCTATAAGTATAAGGATACATTACGGATTGCCCTTGTAGTTTTGGATGTAATCGGTTGATACATGGTTTATTTGATTAACCATGGGCCTTCAAGTTCACTAGATGGAGGAATACCAGAGGAAGCTTGGATCGGAAAAGAGGTAGATGTTTCTTTTCTTAAATTTTTTGGTTTATAAGCTTTTGTGCATGTTAATAAGGAAAATAGGAAAAATTTGGATGCAAAATCCAAGAGATGCACTTTCATTGGTTATGGATCGATGATTTCGATAAGGATTTAAAGAATTCTCAAAATTATTAGGAGTCATGATATTGAATGGAATGAAAAGAGAATGTACAGGGATCAAATTTTTGTACCTAAGGATGAACTGGTTGAAAAGTTTGTGAATGAAAATTAACTCTTAGATTTAAAAGTAATACCAATAGGGTTAAATAATAACCAATGTCATTTGACCCCTAACCTACATCAACCAACAGAACCCGATTATCGATTATAGAAGATCCAAAGTAGCATCGATTAGTAGAACCAATGTTTGTTATAGGTGATCGGTGAAGTCACCGATAGATTTGGATACAAATGTCTAAGAGGTCTAGAATGATCCTCCGGTACCCCAAACTCTTGTGAGAAGGTCACAAAGGGTAAGTAAACATCCAGAAAGATTTACACCTTCTCTATTTTATTTATTATTGATTGATAATGGTGAACCAAATTTTTTTGAAGAAGCAATGCAGGATAATACCCACATCAAGTGGAATCATGGCATGGATGAGGAGATGGACTCTTTAGCAATAAACTAGACTTTAAATTTTTTAAATTGCCAACATGGTAAGAAGACAATTCAGAATAAGTGGGTTTACGGGATCAAGGAAGATGAGGGTGGATAGAAATATAAGGAAAGGATTGTAGTGAAGGGATTTGCACGAAAAAGAAGGTATTGACTTTAGTGAAATATTTTCTCCTATTATAAAGATGACTTCTATTCATATTGTATTGAGTTTAGTCGCAGTAGAGGATTTGCATTTAGAGTAACTAGATGTAAATACGGATTTCCTTCATGGTGATTTGGATGAAGAGATTTATATGCAGCAGCTACTTGGGTATGAAGTCAAGGGTAAGGAGAAATTAGTGTGCAGGTTGAAAAAGAGCCTATATGGGCTCAAACAAGCTCCAAGGAAATGGTACATGAGGTTTGATAGTTTTATGCATGAGCATGGTTACTTGAGATGTGAATTTGACCATTGTGTTTATTTCAAGAAGCTTGAAAATGGGAGCTATATTATTTTGTTACTGTATGTGGATGATATGTTTATTGCATGATCTAGTATGTAGGACATTGGTGAGCTTAAGGGAAAGTTAGCTCACACATTTTCTATGAAGGATTTAGGAGCTGCAAAAATAATCCTTGACATGCAAATACATAGAGATAGGAAAAACAAGAAATTTTATTTGTCTCGGGAGGATTATATCTATAGGGTGTTAGAAAGGTTCAAGATGCAGAATGAAAAACCTGTTAGTACACCTATGGCTAGACACTTAAAATTGAGAAAAGATCAGTTTCCTTCATCACATGAGGAGGTCAAGTACATGACATGAGTGCCTTATGCTTAAGCACTTGGGATTCTCATGTATGTTATGGTTTGTACCATACTAGACATTGCACAGGAAGTGGGAGTTGTGAGTAGATATATGGCCAATCTAGGTAAAGAGTATTAGAAATTAGTCTAATTGATACTCAGGTATTTAAAAGGGACATCTAGCATGTAGTTATGCTATGGAGGTTCGTATATTTCATTATGTGGCTATGTTGATTCGGATATGGCTAGAGATCTGGATGGTAGAAGGAGCACTACTAGATATATTTTCATAGTAGATGGGATAGTTAGTTAGTGGATTTCAAGATTTCGAAGGTTGTGGATTTTTCTACTATATAGGAGAGTATGTTGTAGCTACGAGGCTAGCAAGGGGATGATATGGATGAGTAGGTTCATGAAAGATTTGGGAAAGGAGAGAGATGATTGCAAACTATTTAGTGACAATTAGAGTGTAATTCATTTAGGAAAGAACTCGGTGTTTCATTCGAGAATGAAACACATTCAATTGAGGTATCACTTCATACTCAAGATATTGGAGGATGCGTGATTGAATCTAGAAAAGATTCATATAAGTGAGAACCCTATGGATATGATAACAAATCCATTAGAAAAGGAGAAGTTGGAGCCACACTCCACTTACGCCGGTCTTCAATTTTGAGACTTGAAGAGGAAGAAACAAATCTAAGGATCCAGAATGATATTGTACATCCAAATGTGCCCCCTGCTCATTTTGTGGCTAACTCCCTTTCATTCTTTCCTTCTATTGTGCCTCAGTCATAAATTTTTACTTTTTAGGCACTCAAAACCTTCTAGAAATGACACCATTGGATAGAGCTCTTTCTCAACTTTCCAGAAAGGTAAATTTTCCTCCTAACTCCACGTATTTTTCAAGTTATGGCTCAATGAGTTTTGTGGGAAATTTTCCCTAGAGGCCCGCACCAATCGGGGGAGCGCCACGTGTCCAAGGGCGAAAAAACACCAAGCGACCCAAAGGAAAAAATGGTCAGGAAGGGCCCGTGCCCAATCAGAACATGCCATGTGGCACCTGGAGTGGTGGAGCGTGGGAAAATTTGAAAAATGTTCCAAAGACCAAACGGGTAAAAATTCAAACTTTTTGCCCGCCGATCCGATTTTGGCCTGTTTTTTCCCTAAAACTTCAAATGGCCATAACTTTCGATCCAGAGCTCGATTTTCATGTTCTTTATATCAATGGAAATATGGTGAAATTCTCTACAAGATTCCATGGTCAATTTTGAATTTTGGTTCAGTTTGGAGGGAGAAAATCAAAAAACTGCTTCTGGTATGCACCCATGGATAGAACTGACGTTTCAACAACCAATTTTAATGCAAAATGGGTCGCATTCTTCTCCAACATGGTCAAAAATGTCAGGGCATGGGTTTGTAAGGACCTCCATGCTATTTTTAATGCATTTTGGTCAATGGGGAATGGCTCCCACATTTTTTCACATTTTCTCTCTCCTGGGCTCGACCCATGCACTGTAAAAGCCAGATTTGGCTCATTTTTCAAAGGGTGGAACACTTTTTTACACAGCAAGCTTCTGTTTTCACCTTCAGCAAGTGATTTTTTGCAAGGATCAGACCTTTCAGGATTGTAATAGTTTTCTACCTCTTTGGTGTTGGAATGCAAGGATTTTGATGTTGAAAATCACAATACAGGCTCTGTGAATGCTTTCAGTCCTTTGTATGTGTTGTTTGTTTCATTTCAAACCTTTGATTACAGCTTATCAACCTGTGCATGATGTTTTATGTTGCAATTTCTGATTTGTGTCTATTTGCATGAGCAAAAATGTTCACCACTCCTTTGGTGTATCACCCTTATTAGTTTAGTTTCAATTTTTGCATCTCTTATCCCTGTCTCCTTGCAAATTAGGATAAAATTAGGATCTGAACCTCTGCAGTTGTGCAAATAATAGATCTAATCAGAGGAGTTTGAGGAACCAGCCTCTAATCTAGAGATTCCTCTCTCATTTTACAAGTCCCACACTTGGAGAGAGGTTTCAATGTTGTGCAATCACACTGGATGCCTAAAACATCAACTTAGAAACCTGATTTGCATCCAGGGGTGCTGCTGATTTGCAACAACAATTTTGGCATGCCCGGTGGGACCTTAGAGGTCTTCCACTTCATCTTTTGTAGGTTGGTGTGTTCCTGTGAAGATTTCAGCCTTTGGAGGCACTTGCAAACACATCTGGCGACTCCATCTGATCAGCAACCCATTTCTGAAGTTGCAGACCTATTTTTCATCCATTTCCATCCATTATTCTTTCCATCTCTTTCATTCTTTTCCATTCCATGAAGTTGTGCAATCATGACTTCATTTCCATCATGGAACTCACATTTACAACAACAAGCAATGTTTCCCACCTCCAACATGTTTTTTAAATCCTCCAAATCAGCATTTTGAACAAATTCAAAATCAGCATACATACCCATATGAGCAGCAATGCCAAAATCAGTTTGGCTATGGAGCTTTCCAAGAGCAAGGGTGTGCATACAATGAAGACAATCAGATGCAAGATGCTGGTCTGTTGGAGAAAATCCAAAAGATGGAGGTAAACATGGTGCAATCCAGGGCTCAAGCACAAATGAAAGCATTTGGAATCGGTTGTGGAGCACCCTGTCCATGGGTGGGACCTTTCCCAAGGCATTACAACCCTCAAGAGAAGCTTGACTTCATGATTGCAATGCTGCCATTGCTTGCAAAGTGGATTGAAGGAATAGAGGTGTATGAGAGGAGTATTCAAAACTTGTCAATGGGTAAGCACACCATCTCATGCCTTTTCTTTTCCTCTTTCCCAATCTGTTTTATCTCAGCAGTGTCAAGTTTTAAACTCTCCATCTGCTGTCCCAAGTGTTGAATCCATTTCTCCACCCCCTAGTCTTCCACCTCATCTCAATTCTTCTATCCTTTTCCCTTCCAAACAGTCATCCCCTCCACAAGAGCTAAATGAAACACCCTCTCCTCCAAAGAAACAAGAGGTTTTACCTCCTCCACCACCACAAAAAATTGCAAAAATCAGTCATGAAGGACAGCAAAAAGAGAAGCCAAACAAGGATGAAGAAATTCAAATTTTGAAGAGTTGGGCTCTTAAATTTGGGATGAAGAAGATCCCTTTGCTGATGAAACCTTCAGAAGAGGTTGGAGTTAAAGAACAAATGGTGGTCAGGACTGATTTTGTTGCAGCAGAAGAAGAGCAAAAAGGAGTTGCAGATCAGCAATCAATTTGTTCAGAATATAGTGTCCATGTTGGCACCCTATTTGAAGGAAATGCTGATCCAATTCAAATTGCAAAAATCAGTCATGAGGGACAGCAAGAGGAAGGAGAAGCTGCTCCAAATCCAAAAGAAGAGGAGCACATTCCAGCTGTGGGGGAGAAAAGTGCAGATCCAAAGGCTTTGAGCACAAAGCAGGTTATAGAAGAACCTTCAGTTCTTCTCTCTACTTCATCTCTCTCAAGTTCTAGTACTGAAGAAGAGTTTGATCCCTCAAACTCAATGCTGGAGGATGAAAGAAACCATGGTGATCAAGTTGCAGATCAAGAGAATGCCATGGGAGAGGTTGAACATTTGCAGCAGGACAGCAATGAGGCAGTTTACCTGTCTGATTTGGAGGACTGTTTTGATGAAGAAGAACCGGTTGAGTTTCCACCATTCTCTCTTTCATCATCCATCTTCCAAACACAAGAGCCTGCTGTCATGGAGGAGAGTATTCATTTGCAGCAGCCTGCATCTTATAGAAGCTCTTTGGAACCAAGATTGGAAGATTTTAATCTTTCATGTCCTTCATTGGAGGAAGAGAAAGGGCAGAAGGGTTCTACCATTGCTTCCACACCATCCATTCAAGGTCTACAAGAGAACTCCATTCTTGGAATTGAAAATCAGAATTATGGGCATACTCAATGGATCAGACCTTGCCCAATCAGGTATTTGGCTTCATTGGAGCCAAAGGAGAAGCCACAACTAGTCATGCTTGCTTCTAAGCATGAGGATGAGCTGCAAAGTTCCAAGGATCAGCTGTCATACCTCTCCAATCCAAATGCAGAGCAACTAAAAGAGGTATTGGATTTGTTTTTAGTTGACACCTTGCTAATTTGGGTAGAAGACCAGCTTCTTGTTGATTTTCCACTCATCCAATCAGCCATACTCAGCTCCAAATCATTTGCATGGCTGCCAATTTTGAAGAAAGGAAGCTATTTTGCACAACCAGTTGCAGGGTTCGTTTAGCTCACCTTTGCTTCCAGTTAGAGTAGAGTAGGTAGGTTTGCTTTCAGTAGAAGAAGTGCTTGTGCACACTCTGCATGTTCCATTTGGAGCATGTATGATTTTCAGTTTGTACATAGTTTTGGTGCTGCTGGTTTCGCTCTTGCACAGTTCGTTTTGATGGCATTTTGGTGGGAACAACTCCATGTCCAGTGGGATTCAAGTGGTTCAGAGGGAAGTTTTCAAAGTTCAGATCAGTTTTCAGGCTACTACTCATGACTCCATGCCCAATGGATTGCTTCAGGCTACTGATCATTCATCCAGCAGGTAGATGACCCCTCTGAGTCACCAAAATTGTTATCCAAATGTGCCCCCTGCTCATTTTGTGGCTAACTCCCTTTCATTCTTTCCTTCTATTGTGCCTCAGTCATAAATTTTTACTTTTTAGGCACTCAAAACCTTCTAGAAATGACACCATTGGATAGAGCTCTTTCTCATCTTTCCAGAAAGGTAAATTTTTCCTCCTAACTCCACGTATTTTTCAAGTTATGGCTCAGCGGAGTTTTGGTGGGAAATTTTTCCCTAGAAGGCCCGCAGCCAATCAGAGGCGCCACGTGTCCAAGGGCGAAAAAACACCAAGCGACCCGAAGGAAAAATGGTCGAAGGGCCCACCCCAATCAAAATGTGCCATGTGGCACCTGAGTGGCGGAGCACGGGGAAAATTTGAAAAATGTTCCAAAGACCAAACGGGTAAAAATTCAAACTTTTTGCCCGCCGATCCGATTTTGGCCTGTTTTTGCCCTAAAACTTCAAATCGCCATAACTTTCGATCCAGAGCTCATATTTTCACGTTCTTTATATCAATGGAAAGATGGTGAAATTATCTACAAGATTCCATGGTCAATTTTGAATTTTGGTTCAGTTTGGAGGGAGAAAATCAAAAACACTTCTGGTATGCGCCCATGGACAGAACTGACGTTTCAACAACCAATTTTAATGCAAAATGGGTCGCATTCTTCTCCAGCATGGTCAAAAATGTCAGGGCATGGGTTTGTAAGGACCTCCATGCTATTTTTAATGCATTTTGGTCAATGGGGAATGGCTCCCACGTTTTTTCACATTTTCTCTCTCCTGGGCTCGACCCATGCACTGTAAAAGCCAGATTTGGCTCATTTTTCAAAGGGTGGAACACTTTTTTGCACAGCAAGCTTCTGTTTTCACCTTCAACAAGTGATTTTTGCAAGGATCAGACCTTTTCAGGGATTGTAACAGTTTTCTACCTCTTTGGTGTTGGAATGCAAGGATTTTGATGTTGAAAATCACAATACAGGCTCTGTGAATGCTTTCAGTCCTTTGTATGTGTTGTTTGTTTCATTTCAAACCTTTGATTACAGCTTATCAACCTATGCATGATGTTTTATGTTGCAATTTCTGATTTGTGTCTATTTGCATGAGCAAAAATGTTCACCACTCCTTTGGTGTATCACCCTTATTAGTTTAGTTTCAATTTTTGCATCTCTTATCCCTGTCTCCTTGCAATCTAGGATAAAATTAGGATCTGAACCTCTGCAGTTGTGCAAATAATAGATCTAATCAGAGGAGTTTGAGGAACCAGCCTCTAATCTAGAGATTCCTCTCTCATTTTTACAAGTCCCACACTTGGAGAGAGGTTTCAATGTTGTGCAATCACACTGGATGCCTAAAACATCAATTTAGAAACCTGATTTGCATCCAGGGGTGCTGCTGATTTGCAACAATAGTTTTGGCACACCGGTGGGACCTTAGAGGTCTTCCACTTCATCTTTTGTAGGTTGGTGTGTTCCTGTGAAGATTTCAGCCTTTGGAGGCACTTGCAAACACATCTGGCGACTCCATCCGATCAAAGCAACCCATTTCTGAAGTTGCAGACCTATTTTTCATCCATTTCCATCCATTATTCTTTCCATCTCTTTCATTCTTTTCCATTCCATGAAGTTGTGCAATCATGACTTCATTTCCATCATGGAACTCACATTTACAACAGCAGCAATGTTTCCCACCTCCAACATGTTTTTTAAATCCTCCAAATCAGCATTTTGAACAAATTCAAAATGCCAGAATCAGTTTGGCTATGGAGCTTTCCAAGAGCAAGGGTGTGCATACAATGAAGACAATCAGATGCAAGATGCTGGTCTGTTGGAGAAAATCCAAAAGATGGAGGTAAACATGGTGCAATCCAGGGCTCAAGCACAAATGAAAGCATTTGGAATCGGTTATGGAGCACCCTTGTCCATGGGTGGGACCTTTCCCAAGGCATTACAACCCTCAAGAGAAGCTTGACTTCATGATTGCAATGCTGCCATTGCTTGCAAAGTGGATTGAAGGAATAGAGGTGTATGAGAGGAGTATTCAACAACCTTGTCAATGGGTAAGCACACCATCTCATGCCTTTTCTTTTCCTCTTTCCCAATCTGTTTTATCTCAAAGAAAGGTCAAGTTTTAAACTCTCCATCTCGTTGTCCCAAGTGTTGAATCCATTTCTCCACCCCCTAGTCTTCCACCTCATCTCAATTCTTCTATCCTTTTCCCTTCCAAACAAACATCCCCCACAAGAGCTAAATGAAACACCCTCTCCTCCAAAGAAACAAGAGGTTTTACCTCCTCCACCACCACAAAAAATTGCAAAAATCAGTCATGAAGGACAACAAAAAGAGAAGCCAAACAAGGATGAAGAAATTCAAATTTTGAAGAGTTGGGCTCTTAAATTTGGGATGAAGAAGATCCCTTTGCTGATGAAACCTTTAGAAGAGGTTGGAGTTAAAGAACAAATGGTGGTCAGGACTGATTTTGTTGCAGCAGAAGAAGAGCAAAAAGGAGTTGCAGATCAGCAATCAATTTGTTCAGAATATAGTGTCCATGTTGGCACCCTATTTGAAGGAAATGCTGATCCAATTCAAATTGCAAAAATCAGTCATGAGGGACAGCAAGAGGAAGGAGAAGCTGCTCCAAATCCAAAAGAAGAGGAGCACATTCCAGCTATGGGGGAGAAAAGTGCAGATCCAAAGGCTTTGAGCACAAAGCAGGTTATAGAAGAACCTTCAGTTCTTCTCTCTACTTCATCTCTCTCAAGTTCTAGTACTGAAGAAGAGTTTGATCCCTCAAACTCAATGCTGGAGGATGAAAGAAACCATGGTGATCAAGTTGTAGATCAAGAGAATGCCATGGGAGAGGTTGAACATTTGCAGCAGGACAGCAATGAGGCAGTTTACCTGTCTGATTTGGAGGACTGTTTTGATGAAGAAGAACCGGTTGAGTTTCCACCATTCTCTCTTTCATCATCCATCTTCCAAACACAAGAGCCTACTCGTCATGGAGGAGAGAGTATTCATTTGCAGCAGCCTGCATCTTATAGAAGCTCTTTGGAACCAAGATTGGAAGATTTTAATCTTTCATGTCCTTCATTGGAGGAAGAGAAAGGGCAGAAGGGTTCTACCATTGCTTCCACACCATCCATTCAAGGTCTACAAGAGAACTCCATTCTTGGAATTGAAAATCAGAATTATGGGCATACTCAATGGATCAGACCTTTCCCAATCAGGTATTTGGCTTCATTGGAGCCAAAGGAGAAGCCACAACCAGTCATGCTTGCTTCTAAGCATGAGGATGAGCTGCAAAGTTCCAAGGATCAGCTGTCATACCTCTCCAATCCAAATGCAGAGCAACTAAAAGAGGTATTGATTTGTTTTTAGTTGACACCTTGCTAATTTGGGTAGAAGACCAGCTTCTTGTTGATTTTCCACTCATCCAATCAGCCATACTCAGCTCCAAATCATTTGCATGGCTGCCAATTTTGAAGAAAGGAAGCTATTTTGCACAACCAGTTGCAGGTTCGTTTAGCTCACCTTTGCTTCCAGTTAGAGTAGAGTAGGTAGGTTTGCTTTTAGAGAAGAAGTGCTTGTGCACACTCGCATGTTCCATTTGGAGCATGTATGATTTTTAGTTTGTACATAGTTTTGGTGCTGCTGGTTTCACTCTTGCATAGCTTGCTTTGATGGCATTTTGGTGGGAACAACTCCATGTCCAGTGGGATTCAAGCGGTTCAGAGGGAAGTTTTCAAAGTTCAGATCAGTTTTCAGGCTACTACTCATGACTCCATGCCCAATGGATTGCTTCAGGCTACTGATCATTCATCCAGCAGGTAGATGACCCCTCTGAGTCACCAAAATTGTTATCCAAATGTGCCCCCTGCTCATTTTGTGGCTAACTCCCTTTCATTCTTTCCTTCTATTGTGCCTCAGTCATAAATTTTTACTTTTTAGGCACTCAAAACCTTCTAGAAATGACACCATTGGATAGAGATCTTTCTCAAATTTCCAGAAAGGTAAATTTTTCCTCCTAACTCCACGTATTTTTCAAGTTATGGCTCAATGGAGTTTTGTGGGAAATTTTCCTCGAAGGCCCGCAGCCAATCAGAGCCGCCACGTGTCCAAGGGCGAAAAACACCAAGCGACCCGAAGGAAAAAAATGGTCGTGAAGGGCCACACTCCAATCAAAATGTGCCATGTGGCACCTGGAGTGGTGAGCAAAAATTTGAAAATGTTCCAAAGACCAAACGGGTAAAAATTCAAACTTTTTGCCCGCCGATCCGATTTTGGCCTGTTTTTGCCCTAAAACTTCAAATCACCATAACTTTCGATCCAGAGCTCATATTTTCACGTTATTTATATCAATGGAAAGCTGGTGAAATTATCTACAAGATTCCATGGTCAATTTTGAATTTTGGTTCAGTTTGGAGGGAGAAAATCAAAAATGCTTCTGGTACGCGCCCATGGACAGAACTGACGTTTCAACAACCAATTTTAATGCAAAATGGGTCGCATTCTTCTCCAAAGATGGTCAAAAATGTCGTGGCATGGGTTTGTAAGGACCTCCATGCTATTTTTAATGCATTTTGGTCAATGGGGAATGGCTCCCACATTTTTTCACGTTTTCTCTCTCCTGGGCTCGACCCATGCACTGTAAAAGCTAGATTTGGCTCATTTTTCAAAGGGGGAACACTTTTTTTACAAAAAGCTTCTGTTTTTCACCTTCAACAAGTGATTTTTTGCAAGGATCGACCTTTTCAGGATTGTAATAGTTTTTTCTACCTCTTTGGTGTTGGAATGCAAGGATTTTGATGTTGAAAATCACAATACAGCTCATGAATGCTTTCACCTTTTCAGATGTGTTGTTTGTTTCATTTCAAACCTTTGATTACAAATTTATCAACCTATGCATGATGTTTTATGTTGCAATTTCTGATTTTGTGTCTATTTACATGAGCAAAAATGTTCACCACTCCTTTGGTGTATCACCCTTATTAGTTTAGTTTCAATTTTTGCATCTCTTATCCCCGTCTCCTTGCAAATCTAGGATAAAATTAGGATCTCGAACCTCTATAGTTGTGCAAATAATAGATCTAATCGTGAGGAGTTTGAGGAACCAGCCTCTAATCTGAGATTCCTCTCTCATTTTTACAAGTCCCACACTTGGAGAGAGGTTTCAATGTTGTGCAATCACACCGGATGCCTAAAACATCAATTTAGAAGAATAATTATGAGAGAGAGAATTCTCGGAGAAGAAGAAAATATTGAGAGTAAGAAAGTACTGTAAATCGAGAGGTGTGGAAGATTGTAAATCTTCAATCAGTATATCTTGTAAAGCTTTGGTTAATAGATTGGAGTTTGTTTCTTGGTGTACGAGCCTACATCGGGTGAACCACATTAAATTTGGTGTTAATAGATTGGCTAGTTTCTTCGTGGACATAAACATTTCCACACTAGTATGTATATTCTCACTTTATGTATGCTTAGATTCTGATATATTGTTGCCGTATTAACCGATGTGCTAACCTCCAAAATTTATCCATTCCATGCTCTATTTATTTCTCATGTTTATTCATAATAAATAAATTTTTCACCATTAAAGGTATTCCACTACGCATGTCATTACTTTCACCTACTCTCCCTTGATTTAATAAAATCTAAATATTATTATTAAATCTAATTTTAGAGTCACTATAATGATATATAATAAAAAGACAAATTCTAAGTAATTTAAAGATGTAAAATGAAAGATATAGGACACTTTATATGATTTTTTCTTATCCCAAAGCATACCCGAACCGGAAAACCATGAATAGGTCGGGTAGGGTATTGAAATGTTCAATATGAATTCTAGATCCTATAGAATTTCCTGAGATAGGGTTCCTAGGTAGAGTGGAGCCTAGATTCGAAAGACCTTTTCACTCCGTGATGCATAGTTGTCGTCAAACTTGATTTTTCAAAATGTCATTAGGGTTCACTACCCTTCACTATTGATATCCTATAGGTCACTAGATGATCACCAAATTTTCTAATAACTTGTAAAATAGATGATATCCTACAAAACCCCCAAACTACATTAAATCATAAAAAATAAAGATGAAAATGGGGATTCGAACTAACCCTCAAGTGGTCACCTAATTTTATTAGTGAACTTATGAGTGAATGCTACACTACATCGAAGACTCCATGTAGTTCTATGTGCTTGTGTGTGTAATAATGTTCTTAGGTTTCCTCACACTGGTGACACCAAGATAGTGGACGATGCATAGCTAAATAGAATGCAAATGTGTGAGATGGAATTCAAAAACTCCCCTTCATATGTAGAGTATGCATAAGTAATGATCCCAAGTTTCAAATCCATTTGATAGTATGAGATAGATAGGCATTGATAAATTTTTCTTCCCTTATAATGGTATGTATGTTGTGTTTGTATAATTGGATCTCTTGCTTTAATTTAGAACACTAGTAATACAACATTATGACTAGGACCTTGGGATGAGTAATAAAAAGGAAAAGGATGACCAAAAATGTAAAAAATGTGAACAAGAACAAAGAGGATAAGAGTGCCTGCTTGGACAGAGTGCACTGGTACTACTAGGTCCGGGGACATGGTTGCTAGTGTCCTGAGATAATTGATGACAAATGTGAGGAGATTGAGATAGGGATCCCTATGACCGACTAGCATTGGGTGTAGAAGTGATAGATGTGAGTGATAAAAATATAAAAATAGCCAAAGAAAATAGATGGACTGGGAATTATGTCAAAAGTGAATAATTTTCTTACTCAATATCTATATATAAAACAAAATACTTGGAATTATAGTGGCATAGTAGTATATGCGTGATTTTTTGTCTACGTTTTCCCCCTTTATGCTATTTGAATGAATTTCAAGTAGTGTAAAGGAAGTAAGGAACATACTTCCGATAAGTCCAAGAAGCCCTATTGCGAAGTACACATAGAATATGAGAATATATAGTGTGGCAAACCATGGATCAGCATGTTGATTCATGTGATGTAAATAGATACAACTAACTATTGTAATGAGCACTTAAAGAACTTGATGATTTCATTTTTAGTGATTTGGAGATTTTTGTTGTCATTGATGGTGATTTTGAAGGGGTGGGGAGTGATTTCATTCCCAACTTGATTTTGTATGTTTGAAAAAATGAACGATTTGGGTGTCCTACCACCAAGGAATAATGTTAGGAAGAGAGGTCTAGTTTTACACTCCAACTTCAAAATTCCACTTTCATTAAAATTTTGAGTTTAAGTGTCTTCTCGTCATTGACTCAATGTTAAAAGTCGAGAAATTGAGAAAATCTACGTTTTTGGGTCATTTTGTGTGTTTTTCGGGCCTGTCGGACATTTTTGTCCCGCGTGTCCCAAGTTCAATTGGGCCTCTCTGCCCCGATCGGCGGCTTTCGCTTCGAAGTTTGTCTTTTTCGGCCCGCTGTCAACTTTTTTGTCCCAAATGTCCCAAGTTCAATTGGGCAAGTTGTTCCATTTTCTACCGAATCACCCAACCGCAGTGACTTCACGCTTTCACGTCCCAAATGTCCCAAGTTCACCTGGACCCGTTGTCACGTTTCGTCCGATCCGGCCGAGTCACGTACTTCACGCACTTTTGTCCCGCATGTCCCAAAAGGCATTTGTGCGTCTTTTCCCCGCTTCGCCCGAATCGCCGAGCCGCGTGCTTCGCGCATTCACGTCCCACATGTCCCAAATGAACCAAGTGCCATTCGTGCTAATTTTTCCCGCTCTACCCGAATATCTTGCTTATTCAAATTGGTAGGTATGTATTAAATGCGCATTCATTACCTTTCTCTCTCCTAATCGGCTATATAACGAGCGAACCCCCTATGCATTTTTCACACTGCTTCCATGCTATCCTTTGCTCGAACCCTTGCAATCTAAATTCCTGCGCGCGTATCCCTTCCCTCTGTAATTCCTTCCCGAGTCTAGCTTTGGGCTCTCGCCTCCGAATTACTATCAATATGAAGATCAAATTTCAGGACAGAACAAATCTCACCACTAGAGAGTCTGCTGCTCCCAATATCGGGGACAAGAAGCTCGCCATCTTGACTTTGGTGATTTTTGGGCAAGGATGGCAGATGCAAACCCTACACCAATGGCATAGATGATTCACGACAAAGGGTTTGGCTTTCACTGAGGTTTCCCAATCTCGGGTGCAATGTGCTGATACAGTGCTTTCATGCGGAGCTCACTTCGACCCTGATTCGAGTGAATTGACCAACGTACACGGGGAACTCATCGCCAAACTGGACGCTGCCGCCATTAGCACTGCACTGAGGATTCCAGAAATGGATAATGCCATAGTTGTTTCCCAGAATCAAGCACAGGCCCTGTTCAATCAAGACAATGACAAATACAAGGCGCGGGTGGTGAAGTCCTGGCTAAAGAACCCTAAGAAGGGAGCATCTCGTCTATCCAAGACTCTTTTCCGGCTGATTTCAATGAAGAATTGTCGATTTTATAATCCTACTGCTCGGTTATGGGCTTACCCTCTACTAACGAATTCCATTTCTGGATGTGCCCGCTCATCAACATGGTGTGCGAGGGAACTCAAAATATCAACCTAGGAAATCATCAAGATGAACTTGGGAGCAAATGTCCAATGTACAACAAACGAAGAAGTTCTACATGACTTCGTACCTGATGTATACTCTGCGGCATCAAGGCAATGGTTTGGTTTTTCTTACATCGATGCCCACAAGGATGATCCTGTATATGCCTACTCGCCCAGCTCACCCTAGAGACCAAAGAATCACAATTTCCGAAGGGTAAATGATGCTTTCACCATGTACGTGGTCAGGCTTCTCGAGGGTGACACTGCTAGAAGGTTTTCTGATGAAGCCATGAACCTGATATCGCACTACGGTGCCTATTTTATCCAATTCAGAAAATTCTCCTATATCAAAGCTTCCTGCTGAGAGCACCCTCTCGAGGCTTCCCATGTTCTCAGTTGATAAGATGGCTTTGATAGAAGTATGCAGTAGTTAGACAAATTTACACAAACCCGCAGAGACAAGAAGATTACTCGGTTTGCACTTTCCCATCTCTTTGGGAAATTACACTTGTAAAACAGCCCTGACGCACGTAATATAGAAAGAGCCCGGCTTCCCATCACTGCTCATTTCTTCAAGCCAAGAACTTGCTTCGACTTGAAGAAGTTCATCGAATGTAACATCAAGATAATCTATCATCATAGGGCGATATACGTAAGACTATCAATGACTGCAAGCGATGATTTTGAGGCTGAAGGAGGCACTATGGCAGTTCTCTCTCGCAATTGATCCAAGAACTCGCTTGTACTCAAGTTCCCGAAGGACTCCAGATGACAACTCGATCTATACTCATATGAGTATGACAATGTGGTTAAGCACACTCCTCGAGGACTTGGATTGGAACAAGAAAGAGAAAGATGATCTCGGCCGAGATCCTAGCTCCAGCCTTAGTCGACTAAGGTCCGGTTTGATAGAAAGTTCGAGAGCTTAGAGGCACTCAGAGAATCCTCCTCTAAGGATGTTTCAACACCAAGGAGGGAAGCATCGACTCCCATATCAGACACACCCGTGCAAACCCCTCCTGCCTCATCAACGCAAGGACCTACAGCTTCCACTCCTTCTTCATCCACTCAAGTATACCAGAAGAAATTCAAAGAGGTTAAGAAGGAGCCTGTGGAAAAAGATCCTCAAAGAAAGCAGGTAGAAGTGCCTTTGGGACCAGAGAACATCATTGTTCTCAGTGAAAGTGAAGAGAGTGAAGTGCCAGCCCCTACAAATGCTCCTGAAGCTCCAACGATAAAGATAAGGAAGTCCAGAGCACTGAACTTCCAAGTGCTATTGATTCCTCTGCAGCAATTGTCTCAAGCGCCCCACTCACATCTCAACTTGAGACAACAACAGCAAACCTCGAGCATCATGAGCTCTCTCTGCTCTCTTGGTCCTCTTGCCCCCCCGCTTCCTCTCCTCCTCTTCTTTTGCATGGGTGCAACCTTTGTCGACAAGAGAAGAGGAAATCTTCCTCTCTGAGCTCAGGCCAAATTTTGATGTCAGGCAGCCTTGTTAGCACTACTCCTTCTCGCGCCAAAAAGCCAAATCACCTCCAGTGATAGTGTCTCGATGCTCAGGTCAGCAATTCCTGGAGATTGCTAAGCCTACAATAGATAAATCAGAGCAGGACTTACAGGCATCTGACCTAGAATTCTCAAGGATTCCTATGGGAGAGTCTACTCCTGAAGGTGAGATCCACAACCTCCAGGAAACGGTCACAAGAGTCATTGGGAGGGTAGAGAAAGGGCAGCAAACTATTGAACAATGGAGGAACAAGCCCAGATTCTCACAGGTTTTATCAAATCTCTTTTGTCTAAGGACAAAGTTTTGGACCCTACCCCATTGACTACCCTTCCGCCACCTGTAATTTTGAGCCAAGATGAAGTACAGAGTATCAAAGACATGCACAAGTATTCCGTCTATGGCAGAGCTATGGAGGCCATGGTGGAAGATATGCTTGTCAGCAGATTGAACTTCATCGATGAAGCTTTCAAACTCCACGAAAGGTGAACAACAATTTGCAATGTAAGCTTCTCTCCACTATCGGGATCATAGATAAAGAGCTCAAACTCGAGCAGCCAGATAGTAGACCTCCGTCTCATGGGACAGATGTGATGAGAACATTTTATTGGTGAATAAGGTTTTTGATGATGCAAAGGATAATCTATCAAAGTCCTGGGTTTACAAAGATGGAGTGGAAGATCAAAGTCTTGAGGAGGCTTTGGGAGAGTCAAGAATAAATGCCGGGCGTAAGGGTGAGGCTTTCAAGACACTGGTCAGATCTCGCTTTCAAAGATATACATTGTCATCTTCAGATGAAACTTCTGGTGTGCCTCTTTCCCGCAAGAAATCAAAGCTCAATTCGTAGCTTTTGTCAAAGATAATCTATTCAAGGAAAGCTCCATTTCCAAAGAGAAAATGAAGGAGATCTCGCTCTCTTCAATCTGCCATCAAGAAGCAAATAAAGACTATCATACTCATGTCGAGTTTGATAAGGAAATGGAGAAGTGCCTCGATTTTGGGCTCACCTACAGCCAACACGCTACCCCTCGTGGCAGTAGACATAGCCGAGGCATCAAGAGATTCAGCAAAGCAATTTTGAAGTCAAGTGGGTCCCTCCCATTCATAACCACCTGCCTTCTTCTCCTTATTCTTCTCTTCTTTCTAATTCTTTTTCTCGATTCATCAGAATAAGTCGAGGTATTATGATTGGCAATCCTTAACTAATCTTTAGTTAAAAGAAGTAGTTACAAAGAGTAACTGATTTGTAAGCTATATAATGGCCTCTCCACGCCATTTTGAAAGGAGGAAGAACTTGGCTTATTTTCTGAAAGTGTAAATAGATCATAAAGAAATCAATACAGAAGGGCTTTTCATTCTTTGTCTATCTGATCTCTTTTATCCCCAAGCTTTTCATTTAATTTTGTGAAGATCATTTGTCTGTGTTATGTTAAGAAACTTTGTGTTCTGAGCAGATGTTATTTACAGAACTTTGTGTCTTTAAATTCCATCTTATTTATATGATACAAATGATCTTGTTTCAATTCACTGTAACTTCGCATACATAAAGAATTACTCATATCTATAATTCTCGATGTTGCCTTTCTCGCTCATTCTCGTACTCTCATTCCTCAGTCCTTTTGTAATTGATGATCTTTATAGAAAACACTTTCGTAATATCCAAGTTCAACCAGAAAATCATGTTTTGTATATTTGTAAATAGGTTCGTTTCTGAATAAGGGAACCTCTCCCATTAAAGAGGAGGGACTTCTTGTCCCCCTCGACTGCTCTTCTTCGTAAAGTCCTATTTGACGACCAACAGCTTTTGGCGACTCACTGGGAAAATCATATTCCAGCTTCTGTAATTTTTGATCATCCTTTGATCCGCGACTCCACGCTTTACTCGAGGGAGAAGGGCCCTCGTATCAAGATTCTCGCCAGCTTTTGAGCAAAGCAGGGTTTTCCTTTCCCTTCAACAAGAAATAGAAAGACTCGTTCGACAAGCACTCCACCTGTTCAAGATAGAATTCCTACGGGTGGTATTCCTTCAGAGCCAGCTAGTCCTAATCTTCGAGCTTTGATTCTTGCTGTGTTATAGCAGTTCCTCTCCAAGCCATTTTTCCAAGAATGGCGGTACCATTGCCCTGGGGTCATCGTGTCGGGCCCCTTGCCCTTCCTCAGCCTTTGCATGAGTTACCCAGAGGTAACCGGAAGAACTTCCCTAAATTCAAAGGTGATGGCAAAGTGCATCCTGATGAACACATCGCAGCCTTCATAGTTGCATGTGGAGTTCTGGGAGTCGAACATGAAGACGTCTCCGTGAGACTGTTCATTGAGACTTTACAAGATAATGCTGCTGATTGGTTCTATCACCTTCCGGCTGGTGCTATCACTAGCTGGGACACCATGAGAACTAGGTTTGAAAACCGTTTCAAACCAAAGCAGTAAGATGTGCATGCCTTGCATAGCCCAAATCTCTCAGATAAAGAAAGATTCACAAGAGCCCATGAGAGAATTTGTGGCCCGATTCAACAAAGTTGATTAATAAAATTCCACCAAATACTCGACTCATTGATCAAATCCAAAAATGTTTCTTCCTAAATGCCCAATCACCTCGGGTTAGTTATGCACTAAGAAGGGCTAATCTCGCAACATCGGTCAAGATCAAACTCTTGTCGTTAGTGTCGAGGATGATTTAATCATGTCGTGAAGTTGAGGAGAGACCTTCCAAATCTAAGTCTCGCTTCTTCCTCCTCTTCCACCCCCGACCTAATACTCGATCCATTGGTTCAAAACTTGCGAATGATCTCATTGCCATAAAGAAACAATTGCTCAAAGATGCTCCCCATGCAGACGCTCCAAGGAGGAATTTTCAGCCCAGTAAATCATTTGCTTTTCTCCCGCTTCTCAAACAAGATTAGCGCTCAAGGACCTCCCCGTTAAAGTTCCCGCAATGCAACTCGTGAAGTTGAGGAACCAGATGATGATGAGGATAATGAAGCTTGCGAGGAATTTGTGGAAGAAGTCAATGATGAAGCAGATGAACTTGAGGGATCTCGAGTTAATTTCTTCACCACCGAGGGCATTGATGATGGAGATGATTATGATGAAGTAAGTAGTAGCAGACATGAATAGTGAATCATTCACGCTGTCATGACTCGAGAGCAGACAAAATCAGAGGGAGAAAGTGACGCAGCCCCCCAAGAAATCTAAGGAGCAGCCGACAACTATCCCCGTAATTGCAAAAAGAGGATCTCCTATCCCCGTTTCATCTACACCAAAGGTGAGTCCTGTCAATCCTGCTATTAAAGTTACTTCTTTTTCCCCTAAAGTTGATAAACCTAGGATCTCAAGTGATGATGGCCCGTCCACTTCTGGGTCTTTTGATATTATTGATCACCTGAAAAAGACTAAGGTTCAAATCTCAGAGGCTGAGTATTATCAAACCCATCCCAAAGCTTTTGCTAAAATGATTCACTTTGTCAATTCCCATTCTAAAACCACCTCTAAAGGCCTTTTACCCACTCCTTCTTCTGCACCACAACCTAGTCTGGTAGCCGCTGTCACCTCACCTAATGACAAAATCAAACCATTTTATGTAACACTTCTTATAGCTGGCCATAGGCTCAGTAATTGTGTCATAGACTCAGGAGCCTCAGACAATGTGATGCCTGCTAAAGTAGCTCATGCCTTAGGCTTGACCCTCACACGCACTTATGGATCTTGTTACTCTATGGAGAGTAAGGAAGTGCCCCTGGTCGGAAGAATTAAAGATGCACAAGTGGCTTTTGCTGCTTTGCCTGAGAAGAGAGTTTTGGCTACCATCTTAGTAGCAGATATTCCTCCTTCATACGGGATGTTGCTAAGTAGGAACTTCTGTAAGGATGTGGGTGGAGAAATTCAAATGGATTGGTCACATGCACTCGCACTCATAATGGGCAAAATGAAGAAGTTGCACGCCGAGAAGCAATCTGAGTATATTGTACAAAAACGGATGATCCTAAAGCACAAATACTCTATGAGGATATGGGGCATGGTAACTACATGATTATGTCCCCTGATGAAATCAACTCCCCAAAGTGTCACCTAAAGATCCTAATGGTGTTTGGATTTTAGAGTTTGATGGAAGTTGTTCCTCAGCTGGTTCTGGAGCTGGTGTCCTACTGGTGTCACCTGAAGGAAGCCTTCATCCTTTTTCATTCAAGTTGCAGTTTGAAAATACTAATAATACAACAGAGTATGAGGCTCTCATTCTTGGACTACAAGTGGCCAAAGAACAAGGTGTAAAGAATCTTCTGGCTCGTGGTGATGCGGAATTGATTGTAAAGCAAGTTAGAAACCTTTTCCAGGTAAAAAATGGAAGGTTGAAACATTACCGGAATCAGTTTGGGATTCCATTGAATTTCTTGATGCTTTCTCCATCAAGCAATACCTAGGGAGAAGAACAAAGCAGGCTGATTCACTAGCAGTCTCAGGGTCACTACTGATTCCTCATCCTGACTTCTCTCAAGATAAGTTCACCATTGAGATGGTCCATCGACCTAGTGTACCTGATAATACAAATAATTGGCAAGTTTTCAATGATGATCAACACTTGCTTTCTTTCTTAGAACTCAAGGGTAATTTTGAATAGCTGTATTTTGAAGGAAGTGACAACCTGCCTCGTGAAAATGTGCCCTTTGACAAAGCAGTCACCCAAGGAGAAGAAACGGATCAGATGGATGCATCAAACTCAAAGGAAACAAGATTCCTAAAGGATTGGTGAGTTTAGAGGAACTATTTGATAAACATGACAGGTATGTAAAGTCTAGAGCTTCTACTGGACCTCAACAATCAGCTGAGTATGACAAAATTAATATTGGGAGTTCTACTGATCCTAAGCTCGTGAACATTGGAAAATGTTGCACAACAGATGAGAGGAAAAAAGCAATTGATCTTTTAAAGAGGTATAAGGATGTTCTTGCTTACTCTTATGAAGATTTAAAAGCTTTCAAACCAAAAGATATGCAGCATTTTATTCCTCTCAAACCTGGAATTAAGCCTTTTAAGCAGAAACAGAGGCAATACAACCCCAAAATAGCTGACACCATCTTTCAAGAAATACAAAAGTTGTTGAAGGCCAAAATCATTTTTCCCATTCACCATTCAACATGGATTGCCAATATTGTGCCTGTTAGGAAGAAAAATGGTGAGATCCGTATCTGTGTTGATTTCAGGAATCTGAATCAAGCTTCCTTGAAAGATAATTATCCTTTGCCTATGATGGATCAGGTCTTGCAAGCAGTAACAGGATCTGAAATGTTATCTATGCTTGATGGATTCTCGGGATATAATCAGGTAGAGGTTAATACTGCAGATCAACACAAAACAGCTTTCACTACTCCTTGGGGTACCTTTGCTTACAAAAGAATGCCTTTTGGGCTCATTAATGCTGGTGCCACTTTTCAGAGAGCTATGGATCTGGCCTTTGGAAGTTTGAAAGGGAAGTGTATTGTCATATACCTTGATGACTTGACTGTGTTTTCTAAAACAAGGGCGGATCATTTTGACCACCTGGAGACAGTTCTGCTAAGATGCAGAGAACATGGGATTTCTTTGAATCCTAAAAAATCTGTCTTTTGTGTCACAGAGGGGAAATTATTAGGGCACATCATCTCCAAAGATGGTATTAAGATTGATCCTGAGTGAGTTCAAGCTATCCAGCAAATTCCTCTCCCAACCAGCAAAAAGGGCGTGCACTCTTTCTTTGGTAAGATCAATTTTTTAAGAAGGTTCATCCCTGATTTTGCAGAGTTAACTTTGAATATTTCCCAAATGATGAAAGGCAAAACAAACGTTTGGTTGGTCTTCTGAAGGAAAGGAATCCTTTGAAGGTATTAAAAGAGCTATCGCTAAAACTCCTGTTTTAGCATGTCCTGATTTCAGCAAAGATTTTATTATCTATTGCTATGCCACAGATAATACCTTGGCTGCTGTTTTGACTCAAGAAGATTCTAATGAGCACGAACTCCCAATTGCATTCATGAGCTATATTCTGAAAGATCATGAGTTAAAATACACCATGATGGAAAAACATGCTTTTGCAAAGGGTTAAAGCCGCCAAGCAGCTTTCGCTTTTTACATTCTCAACTCTCATTCCATGGTGTTGGTTCCAGATACAACTGTTAAGTCAATTCTCACACAACAGGAATTTGGATCCAAGAGAGGGAACTGGGTTGCTAAGGTCCAAGAATATGATATTGACATCAAACCGACCAAGCTTGTTCGTGGAAAAGGCCTTTGTGAGCTCATTGCTGAAGGAGCTAGACATGAGTTACTGGAGGATAAAGTTGGCCTTCCTACCGTTCTGTTTCTTAGCTCAGTTGATGAATGGTATGCTGATATCACTCATTTTCTCACCTATGGAGAATGCCCCTCTCATTTAACTGCCAAAGAAAAGAGGACTGTTAAACTAAGGTCAGTGCAATATGTGTTGTGGGAAAACGCCTTGTTCAAACGTGGGTTAGATGGAAGATTTTTGAAATGTGTGGACAAGGAACAACAGAAAAGTTACTCTCAGCTTTTCATGATCAGGCATGTGGAGGGCACTATTCATCAACGGTCACTACTCATAAGATACTTCGTGGAGGATATTACTGGCCTTCCTTGTTCAGAGATGCATCCAAGTGGGTTGATAAATGTGAGGCTTGTCAGACTTTCGTGGGTAGACCTAAATTGGCCTCTTTGCGCTTCTTAAGCCACTTGTAATTGAAGAACCTTTTCAACAAAGGGGGTTTGACTTCATCTGAACACTTAATCCCACTTCTAGTGCTGGTCATACTCATGTATTAACTCGCCACGGATTATTTCACCAAATGGGTAGAAGCTATTCCAAAGAAAGAGTACTACTTCAAGTGGTGTGCAAATTCATCAAAGAGAACATCTTGTAAGGTATGGTGTACCTAACAAGATCAGATGACAGATATAATGCTTCAATTTCTTCAACCGAGATAATGGATTTTTGCTATGGGTATGGCATCTCTTCGCTCACTCTCGATTACTATCCTCAGGAAATGGGCAAGCAGTAATCCACTAATAAAAATTTGGTGACTATTATAAGGAAATTAGTCAATGAGTCTCAACGAAACCGGCACAAAGCTCTATGATGCTCTTTGGGCAGACAGATTACACCAAAGAGAGCTATTGAATGTCTCCTTTTCAAGTGGTATATGGAGTAGAAGCTCAATCACAAGAATAAAGGAGCTGCCACCTTCGCATCTAATGAAGGCCATCAAGATACTAGTTTCAAAGTGATGCTTGATAAGAGAATTATGTACCTTCACAAATCAATGAGGACAGATTGAGGTCATTGATAGGATATCTGTTCACCAAAGAAGGTAAAGGTCCTGCTTGATAAGAAAGCTAGGTTCGTAGATTTCCAAGTTGAGACACTGCTTTGTTATGGGATAAAAGGCATGAACCTCGTGGCAGCCATGGCAAGTTTGATTCCCTTTGGCTCAGACCTTTCAAGATCAGACACTTTGCTGGTAAGAATTCTTTTTACCTTGATTACATGGATGGTTCTCCTCTCCCACTTCCTTATAAAGGGCAAGTATTTAAATTGTTCAAGTCATAGGTGATTAGGGAGTCCTTTGATATTCTCAGATATACAATTTTTGTTTTTCTTTCCTTTTGTTTTTGGTGTGTTGTCCTCTGTATTGGTTTGCTTTTTGACTCCGTGGCCCAATGGATAAGGTACTGGTCTACTTCCCCGAGTTTGTCTAAGTTCTTACCTTGTCTCATTCCTTGAATTTATGCCAAGTCATCCCTAGAAGGAGCCAGTTGTTGTCCACTCAAAATTCCCCTGCTCTTAAGGAAGTGAAAATTTTAAAATTTTGAGTTTAAGTGTCTTCTCTGTTGTACTCAATGTTAAAAGTCGAGAAATTGAGAAAATCTACGTTTTTGGGTCATTTTGTGTGTTTTTCGCCTGTCGGACATTTTTGTCCCGCGTGTCCCAAGTTCAATTGGGGCCTCGCTTCCCGATCGCCGGCTTCCCGAAGTTTGTCTTTTTTTTCGGGCCTGCTTCGGACTTTTGTCCCAAATGTCCCAAGTTCAATTGGGCAAGTTGTTCCATTTTCGGCCGAATCACCCGAACCGCGTACTTCACGCTTTCACGTCCCAAATGTCCCAAGTTCACCCGACCCATTTGTCACATTTTCGTCCGATCCGCCGAGTCGCGTACTTCGCGCACTTTTGTCCCGCATGTCCCAAAAGGCATTTGTGCGTCTTTTCCCTGCTTCGCCCGAATCGCCGAGCCGCGTGTTTCGCGCATTCACGTCCCACATGTCCCAAATGAACCAAGTGCCATTCGTGCTTATTTTTCCCGCTCTACCCGAATATCTTGCTTATTCAAATTGGTAGGTATGTATTAAATGCGCATTCATTATCTTTCTCTCTCCTAATCGGCTATATAACGAGCAAACCCCCTATGCATTTTTCACACTGCTTCCATGCTATCCTTTGCTCGAACCCTTGCAATCTAAATTCTCGCGCGTATCCCTTCCCTCTGTAATTCCTTCCCGAGTCTAGCTTGCATGGCTCTGCCCTCCGAATTACTATCAATATGAAGATCAAATTTCAGGGACAGGAACAAATCTCACCACTAGAGTCTGCCGTTCCCAATATCGGGGACAGTGAAGCTCGTCATCTTGACTTTGGTGATTTTTGGGCAAGGATGGCAGATGCAAACCCTACACCAATGGCATGCAGATGATTCACGACAGCGGTTTGGCTTTCACTGGAGGTTTCCCAATCTCGGTGCAATGTGCTGATACAAAGTGCTTTTCACGCGAGCTCACTTCGACCCTGATTCGAGCGAATTGACCAACGTACACAGGGAACTCATCGCCAAACTAGACGCTACCACCATTAGCACTGCACTGAGGATTCCAGAAATGGATAATGCCATAGTTGTTTCCCTAATCAAGCACAGGCCCTGTTCAATCAAGACAAATGACAAATACAAGGCGCGGTGGCGAAGTCCTGGCTAAAGAACCCTAAGAAGGGAGCATCTCGTCTATCCAAGACTCTTTTCCGGCTGATTTCAATGAAGAATTGTCGATTTTATAATCCTACCGCTCGGTTATGGGCTTACCTCTACTAACGAATTCCATTTCTCGATGTGCCCGCCATCAACATGGTGTGCGAGGGAACTCAAAATATCAACTCGGGTGGAAATCATCAAGATGAACTTAAGGAGCAGCAATTCCAATGTACAAAAAATGAAGAAGTTCTACATGACTTCGTACCTGATGTATACTCTGGCGGCATCAAGGCAATGGTTTGGTTTTTCTTACATCGATGCCCACAAGGATGATCCTGTATATGCCTACTGCCCGCAGTTCACCCTAGAGACCAGCAATCACAATTTCTGAAGGGTAAATGATGCTTTCACCATGTACGTGGTCAGGCTTCTTGAAGGTGACACTGCTAGAAGGTTTTCTGATGAAGCCATGAACCTGATATCGCACTACGGTGCCTATTTTATCCAATTCAGAAAATTCTCCTATATCAGGCTTGCTGGCTATGAGAGCACCCCTCTGAGGCTTCCCATGTTCTGCAGTGATAAGATGGCTTTGATAGAAGTATGCAGTAGTTAGACAAATTACACAGAACCTGCAGAGACAAGAAGATTACTGGTTTGCACTTTCCCATCTCTTTGGGAAATTACACTTGTAAAACAGCCCTGGACGCACAGAATATAGAAAGAGCCCTGGTTCCCATCACTGTTCATTTCTTCAAGCCAAGAACTTGCTTCGACTTGAAGAAGTTCATTGAGCAGAACATCAAGATAATCTATCATCATAGGCGTATATACGTAAGACTATCAATGGGCCGACTGCACATGATTTTGAGGCTAGAAGGAGGCACTATGGCAGGTTCTCTCTGCAATTGATCCAAGAACTCGGCTTGTACCAAGTTCCTGAAGGACTCCAGGATGACAACTCTGATCTATACTCATATGAGTATGACAATGTGGTTAAGCACACTCCCTTGGAGGACTTGGATTGGAACAAGAAAGAGAAAGATGATCTGGCCGAGATCCTAGCTCCAGTCTTAGTCAGGACTAAGGTCTGGTTTGATAGGAAAGTTCGAGAGCTTAGAAGGCACTCAGGAGAATCCTCCTCTAAGGATGTTTCAACACCAAGGAGGGAAGCATCGACTCCCATATCAGACACACCTGTGCAAACCCCTCCTGCCTCATCAACGCAAGGACCTGCAGCTTCCACTCCTTCTTCATCCACTCAAGTATACCAGAAGAAATTCAAAGAGGTTAAGAAGGAGCCTGTGGAAAAAGATCCTCAAAGAAAGCAGGTAGAAGTGCCTTTGGGACCAGAGAACATCATTGTTCTCAGTGAAAGTGAAGAGAGTGAAGTGCCAGCCCCTACAAATGCTCCTGAAGCTCCAACGGATAAAGATAAGGAAGTCCAGAGCACTGAACTTCCAAGTGCTATTGATTCCTCTCACAAAGAATTGTCTCAAGCGCCCCACTCACATCTCAACTTGAGACAACAAATGGCAAACCTCGAGCATCATGAGCTCTCTGCTCTCTCTGGTCCTCTTGCCCTCCCCGCTGCTTCCTCTTCCTCTTTGCATGGGTGCAACCTTTTTTCGACAAGAGAGAAGAGGAAATCTTCCTCTCTGAGCTCGTGGCCAAATTTTGATGTCAGGCAGCCTTGTAGGCACTACTCCTTCTCATGCCAAGAAAGCCAGAATCACCTCCAGGATAGTGTCTGATGCTCAGGGTCAGCAATTCCTGGAGATTGCTAAGCCTACAGTAGATAAATCAGAGCAGGACTTACAGGTTTCTGACCTAGAATTCTCAAGGATTCCTATGGGAGAGTCTACTCCTGAAGGTGAGATCCACAACCTCCAGGAAACGGTCACAAGAGTCATTGGGAGGGTAGAGAAAGGGCAGCAAACTATTGAACAGTTGGAGGAACAAGCCCAGATTCTCACAGGTTTTATCAAATCTCTTTTGTCTAAGGACAAAGTTTTGGACCCTACCCCATTGACTACCCTTCCGCCACCTGTAATTTTGAGCCAAGATGAAGTACAGAGTATCAAAGACATGCACAAGTATTCCATCTATGGCAGAGCTATGGAGGCCATGGTGGAAGATATGCTTGTTGCAGGATTGAACTTCATCGATGAAGCTTTCAAACTCCACGGAAAGGTGAACAATTTGCAATGTGCTCTCCTCCACTATCGGGATCATAGATAAAGAGCTCAAACTCGAGCAACAGATAGAGACCTCCGTCTCATGGGACAGATGATGATGAGAACATTTTATTGGCGAATAAGGTTTTTGATGATGCAAAGGATAATCACAAAGTCCTCGGGTTTACAAAGGGAGTGGAAGATCAAAGTCTTGAGGAGGCTTTGGGAGAGTCAAGAATAGCTTGCGCGTAAGGGTGAGGCTTTCAAGACACTCGTCAGATCTGCTTTCAAAGATATACATTGTCATCTTCAGATGAAACTTCTCGTGTGTGCCTCTTTCCTCGCAAGAAATCAAAGCTCAATTCGAGCTTTTGTCAAAGATAATCTATTCAAGGAAAGCTCCATTTCCAAAGAGAAAATGAAGGAGATCTCGCTCTCTTCAATCTGCCATCAAGAAGCAAATAAAGACTATCATACTCATGTCGAGTTTGATAAGGAAATGGAGAAGTGCCTCGGATTTTGGGCTCAATCTACAGCCAACACGTCAGTCCCTCGTGGCAGAGACATAGCCGAGGCATCGAAGAGATTCAGCAAATGATTTTGAAGTCAGTGGGTCCCTCCCATTCATAACCACCTGTCTTCTTCTCCTTATTCTTCTCTTCTTTTCTAATTCTTTTCTCGGATTCATCAGTAATAAGTTGAGGTATTGTGATTGGCAATCCTTAACTAATCTTTAGTTAAAAGAAGTGGTTACAAAGAGTAACTGATTTGTAAGCTATATAATGGCCTCTCCACGCCATTTTGAAAGGAGGAAGAACTTGGCTTATTTTCTGAAAGTGTAAATAGATCATAAAGAAATCAATACAGAAGGGCTTTTCATTCTTTTTCTATCTGATCTCTTTTATCCCCAAGCTTTTCATTTAATTTTTGAAGATCATTTGTCTGTGTTATGTTAAGAAACTTTGTGTTCTAGCAGATGTTATTTATAGAACTTTGTGTCTTTAAATTCCATCTTATTTATATGATACAAATGATCTTGTTTCAATTCACTGTAACTTCGCATACATAAAGAATTACTCTGTTATCTATAATTCTGAGTGTTGCCTTTCTGCTCATTCTCGTATTCTCATTCCTCACCTTTTTTGTAATTGATGATCTTTATAGAAAACACTTTCGTAATATCCAAGTTCAACCGTAAGCGAAATCCGGACAACAAGTCAATAAATGACACATGGCGAAAAGGATAAGAAAATCTACACAATTGGTCATCCTTTCAGCCAATCCATGCGCACCACGTGTGTCTAGCGTGCGTAGACAACTCTAAAAAAATTCGACACCCGTATCTTTTTCTACGAGAGATTTGATCGGCACGTGCCTGATCTCGATTGATAAATTTTGACATGGGCTACTGATGGTAAAAATTCAAATTTAAATTTTTGTGGATATGGTAGATAAGAAATGGGAAAACATATTTTTGAGCATTAATGAGCAGATTTAATTACCTCAACCACCCAATTTGGACTGATTCACCCTCCTTCCTTCTTTAATACCCCAAACAAACATGGGAAGTACACTTGAATGATTTGTAGGTGGATTTGCAGGCATTGAATGTTTCTTATCGGTGGTTATGTTTTAAATTTGGATTTTACCTCCTTCTCTTCTTCTTCCATGGATTCATCTATAAATGTAAGAGTTGGGCTCATTATTAATGTTGGACATTTTGGATCCTTACGCACTTTGCTAAGGACTTCATATTTTGAGTTCTGAGTTACTAAATTTGGCTCTTACATGTGGATATCAACCTCTTTCACCATTGTAACATCTCTATGCATTTATTGAATTAATAGAAGCATCATTTTGTGAAAATTCTCTATCCTATCGTGTTTGCATTCCTTCTTCTTCCATTTTCTTTTGCATTGCATGCTTGTTGTGCCATTTCATGTCCCTTGCAGCTCCTTACTTAGTTGTGTTCCATGAAACTGATATGGTAAATATGTTTTAAGTTATGCTACACATGCCTAGCCTTCTTTCACATATTTCCCTTCATTTTTATTAGAACATATAGTTTTCATCCCTCTTTTTAGGTGCTATTTCCTTTTAGTGTAGGTTTTCTTTCATGATATCTTTCTATCCATGGTCCCTTGGCATTATTAGTTTAGCTTTCCCTTTTAGCACTAGGAGTAACAATAACATTAGAATTAGATAGAGGAACTAGCCTTCTCCATAGATCCATCCCAAGCACGCAAGGTCCCACAACTTGGGGATGGTTCCATTGTTATTACAAATAACTCGGTTCTTCCAGATATGAGACATGGGTGTAAGTTTGATGACAAATTTTTTTGGCATGCCCATGGTGGGACCAACATTCAAATTTTAAATTTCATATTATTAAGTTTAAGTGTGTAAACTTAGTATCTCCATCCTTTGGAGGCTCATTTTAACACATCCTGATGACTCCCAACATTTTCAAATATCTTTTTTAGCATCCCCGAGTGCCTTTCATGAGAAGAGTGCATACAAGGAAAAGTGTAGTAGTTGAATATTCTTTTGAGTACCTCCAATATCCCCTCGAGAATAGTTCACTCTAGAAAAGCCGAGCATGCATCTCCATCTCCAACATGTCACTCCCATTCAACTCCTCCTCACAACAGCATGAAAAAAGTGTGCCTTAATATGGCACATCATCCTCCTCCTCCTCTAAGGAACTTTGTTAACTTTACCAAGGGAAGTTCCTGGTTCTTTCCGTGCAACATGACATGCTAAATGGCACACTCAAAAGTATTCCATACTTTACTTGGCAAGAATCAAGTCACCCCCGAGGAGCATATCTAGGGCGTAGCAAATGTGTGTTCACTATATTTGATCACACATGATGATGTAGTAGTCATGATGATTTTGCGATCTCTTTTAAAGGTAAAGAGATTTAATGGTATTGAGGCTTGAGACTTGGATCTATTTCCACCTGGGATGATCTTGGAACAACTCTTTATAATTATTTTAAAGATAAGTTAGATCACTTGTCTTTGGTGGAGCAACTGACAACAATAAGGAGGGTGCCCAATGAGTAGATGACTGATTTCAACATCATATTTCAAAAGACTTGGGATAGAATCCCTCTTGTGGTAAGACCTATAACCTAGCATGATTTTCTATATTATCTAAAGGTGTTAAAAAATGATATATCAGTCATGATTCAATCCATGGGAGGTAGGACTTTACCCTCTTCTTATAATATTACAGATCTTGGAAAATAGTCTTATTCGGTGGAAATATAGCTCTAGAAGCGCCTA
Source organism: Taxus wallichiana var. yunnanensis (assembly GCA_018340775.1). Lineage (NCBI taxonomy): Eukaryota > Viridiplantae > Streptophyta > Pinopsida > Cupressales > Taxaceae > Taxus > Taxus wallichiana. Next base: position 678,455,003 of record CM031239.1, read on the forward strand.
TGCCCTTATTCCTAGAAATGTCACAAGCACCCCACCTTATGTGGCCCCTATCCCTATTCCCGAGAGAAGTGCGTAATTTTTGCATCAACATCATACTCTCTAAGCATAGTAAAAATAAGATGAAGAAATTAAAACCCCGATTATAAATTTATCAAATAAGGTTGTATCATTGGAGAAACAATAGGCACAAGCCTATAGAAGTAGTTCTAGTCGTGTGTATAGATAAAGCAACCATCCTTGGTAGAATCAATATGGAAACCAAATATATGTGCCCAAAAAGTAGAATGATAGATGGCATGCTAACACACATTTGCCTTTGCAAGTTTCCCTCCACACCCTCTCTTCCAAAGGTGCTTTAGCTCAAGTCGCACTTATTCCTGCAGAACAATTTGATGCAGAGTCAAAATGTTGTTTCCCTTGAAATATTCCTCACATTCAATATCATTGTGCCAATGTTATGCATGTGCAAGCCTATATGATCCAGAATGCTTCAACTTGTGAGCCTTCAACAAGTGCACTTGAAATACAGAACCAAGAAGGGCTAGAGGTTCTTCTTGATTCTAATTTGATGTTATTTGGCATTAAATATTTTTTGCAATCAACCAAGCTGTAGAGGACACAAGCAGACGCACACCCAATTTGTGGAAAATACCAGATATAAAAAAATAATGCTTGAGTCCGGCACATAGGTCACAATTCTAGTAACACAAGAAGATCCTCAAAAGTAGAAAGATGCAGCCAATGCATCCAGTAGTAAAAGAACTCAAGTCCCTATATAAGAGGCTCTGCACAAAGCTCCTCTTGAATAATGTATGCCCCTCCTTTGGTAGGTCAAACCTTCACTCCGGCTAAGTCCCCTTCCTCCATGCTTGAAAAATCAAGAAAGGAGGATATCATTCCTCAAATGCACAAGTCATTAGGTTTTCCATTCAACATTGTGGACTAGATGAAAAGTACAAACATAAATGTTACAATGTGGGATGCTCTAACCATTCCATCCTAACGGGACCTACTACATGAAATGCTGTATCCAAACTTTCACTCGATGATCCAAATATGCGGAAAAAACGTGCTTCTATCAACATCTCGCCAAAGAGAGGAGAAAAAGTAAGTAAAGTTATTAAACCCCACTTCTATATGTCCTTGATCATAGGTAAACACCTAGTGCATAACTACATGATTGACTCAAGTGCTAGTACTTCTATCATGCCTAAGAATATTTTTGATGTCTTAGGTCTTAAGTATAGCCCCGACAAAAGGATTCTTGTAACTTGATGGTTCAATTGTCACTACCCTAGGAATCATCAAGGATCTTGAGTTGACCCTTCATGCATGTCCAAGCCTCACCATAACTCAAGATGTATTTATTATTAACTTGCCTCCTTTTTTTCCTATGTATATCAAAATAATTTACTACAAAAGTGGGTGGTTACGTGTCTTCTGATTGGTCTCATATGTTACTCAAGACAAGGTATGGTACTCGGTTTACCATACAAGCTGAGCCTATATTTTCATATCATGTAGAGTCATATGTCACATCCCTCCCAGAAAATTGTTTAATCCAAGAAGAACAAGATTCGGTTCCTAAGAGAAGCCTCTTCTACCATATATTCCCGATCTAGTACTTAATGAGTAGCAGAGAGGCACCACAAATTTGACCCATATGTTGAATAACCTGGAATCCTATGAAACTAGTCTTGGTATTTACTTGCATTCTTGAAGAAGTTGAACTTAGTCTATGGAAGTTATACTTTGATGGCTCCGTAGTAGAAATGGCAGTGGGAACATGATTTTTCTCATTTATCCTAAGAATGAGAAATTCTTCTTCACTCATAGGTTGTAGTTCACATGTTCCAACAATGTGGCAAAGTATGAGGCACTAGGTGCATAGTCTTCTTATCTTGACGAAAAGAAGAAGATTACGGCACTGCAGATATTTGGGGACATAGAATTGGTTATTCACCAAGTTACCAACAAGTTCTTGGAAAAGTATAAGCTTCTCAAATCTTACAAACATAGATTTTGGGACCTCCTTGAGAGATTTTATGCTCTAAATCTGTAGGTGGTGCCACACAAAATGAATGGGAAGTTGATCAAATGGTTGCACTTGGTTCACAATTATCTCCTGTTGAGGAATTTTTCAAAGGAAACACTTAGCACATTAATATGGTAATCAGACCATCCATTGTAGAAAACAACACTAATTATAAAGTGTTTGAAAGTGACAGTAGATCTTCTAATTCATTCAAAATGAAGCTCAGTTCTCATCAAGCATGCAAGCTAACTTACATGATAGCTATGGAGAACAAGTGATACAAATTAAGTTAAACAAGTTGCCTAAAGGATTGGTCACCTTAGAGAAAAGTTTTATCCCGATGATGAATTCAAGGGTGAAATTATGTGTGACGCATAAGAAGACTACTCATCACTATTGCATGTAGAAAAGAGTTGTTGCTCGGTAAGACTTGTGCACACGATGAAAAACATGCCTTCATATCTCTCTATAAGAATTACAGTGATATATTTTCCTGGGAATATGAATACCTCAAAGATTTTGATCTAAGTGTTTCTCAACACTCCATTGACCTTAATCACGGAATCAAGCCCATCGGATAAAAGAAGCATGGCCAATCAATCCAAAGATAGAGCCCCTCATGAGAAAGGAATTATCCAAACTTATTTAGGAAAAAATTATTTTTCCCATCAAGTACTTTACCTGGGTCGCGAATCTAGTTCTAGTGTGCAAGAATAATGGTGAAATCAGAATTCATGTTGATTTTAGATATTTGAACAAGGTATATCTAAAGGATCATTATCCTTTACCTTCCATGGAGTAGATTCTATAGACTATGGCCAACACACAAATATTTTCAATTCTAGATGGGTATTCATGTTTCAATCAAATCTTGGTCAAGGAAGAGGATCAATTCAAAAAGTGTTTACAACCAAGTGGGGAACATATGCATATCAAAATATTCCCTTTGGTATGTCAAAATGACACAACATTTCAGTGTGCCATGGATATTTCCTTCAAAGGTTACATCAATGAGTTCATATTGGTTTACCTTGATGACATAAAAATCTTCTTAAAGTAGAGTGTGGATCATATGGCACACTTGGAGAAAGTATTTGAGAGATGTAGAAAGTATGGGGTGTCTCTTAACCCCAAGAAGTGCAATTTTGTAGTGGTGTAGGGGAAAGATCTTAGGCCATGTGGTTTCAAAGGATGGCATCACAATTAATCATGAGCACATTTCAGCCATCCTATCTCTTTCCCTATTGGCGCACAAAAGGGCCTTGCAATATTTCCTCGGTAAGATCAATTTTGTTAGGCATTTTATTCCTAACTTTGTAGGACTAGTTCGGCCCATCACCTTGATGCTCAAGAAGGACATAACCTTCAGATGGACAAAAGGAAGATAGAGCTTCAACAAAATCAAGAAAGAAATTACTTACACGCTAACACTCATCAACCCATATTATTCTAAGGATTTCATCCTTTATGCTTATGGAACTGATGTAAGTGTTGATTCCATCCTAACACAAGAAATGAACAAGGTTTAGAACAACCAAAGGCTTTCTTCACTAGATCTTTGAAGGATTATGAATTAAGATATAGTGACATAGAAGTAGGTCTTCTCCATCATGTGCACACTCAAGAAATTCAAAAGTATTCTCACCAAAAATCATATCAAGGTGTTAGTTTCCCACTTTCTTTTAGGTACTTCATCATGGGAGTAGAGATTAGTGAAAAGAGATCACGATGGGTGACCAAAATCATGGAATATGATGTGAATATCAAAGCCACAAAACTGGTAAGATAAAGCATACTCTACATGTAGATTGTTGAGGATGTGCGGAATGAGCATAAGGATTCATTATTTCTAGATGAGTATCTCCCGTGTGTAGAAATTGAGTAGAGTATAGAACTTGACACGCACGAATGGATGAAGGACATGATCACATTCCTTTCTAAGGGCGCATACCCTCCTAGTTTAAATAATTCAAAGAGAAGAAATCTGAGGTTGTAATCCATCCCTTATATTTTGATCGATGGAATTCTCTTCAAGAAGAATCTTGATGGTATCTTTAAGGTGTCTCAATGATATGTAGACTAAAAAGTTTTTAACAAAATTTCATGATGGACTCTCTTGTGGACACTTCTCTTGCAAAACTACAAAGAATGAAGATCATAATGGATATTTGGAGCTACCTTGTTTGCGACACACACAAGTGGGTCAAAAATGTAAGGAATGTTCTTTCTTTGCAAGAAAGAAAAGATTGACAACGCTTCCCATCCTACCAATCCAAGTGGATTAGCCTTTTACGCAATGGGGTATCAACTTCATAGGCATGATCAATCCACCTTTAAGTGCTAGATAAACGTGGGTGATGATAGATATAGACAACTTCACCAGATGGATAGAAGATGTCACGATTAAGGAATCAACCAAGTTAATCATTATTGACTTTCTCAAAGGTATAGTCAAAAGTTTTGGCATTCCTCAAACCATTATCTCTGATAATGAAAAATCCTTCCTTGGGACTAAAATCAATGATTGGGCTCTAAATTTGGGCATCTACTTGAATAATTCTTCCAACTATTACCCTCAAGGTAATGGTCTAGCAGAATCAACAAACAAAAACATGATCAGGATTATGAAGCACACAATGAACATCAGCCAAAGAAAGTGGCATACAAAGGTCTCACGCATGCTCTGGGAAGATAGAATCACAATAAAAAAGTCAATAGGAACTTCTCCTTACAAGCTTGTCTATGGAAAGGAGGCTACCCTTTCTTTGATGCTAGAATTGAACTCATTGGTGCTTTCCTAGCAAGAACTTGAATTTGAAGGCATAAACCGAGAGAGAAATCGGGATGGTAGAGCTGGTTAATATTGAAGATTTAAGAAACTTTTCCATGATCAAGATAGAACAACATCAAAAAGAAACAAAGAAATGTTTTGACAAAAATCTAGGCCCCAATCTTTCAAATTTGGGGACTTTGTTTTGAAATGGGATCTTTGGCATAGCTAAACCAGGTGCGATTAAAATTTTGATGCACTCTAAAGTGGCCCATACATCATCATTTCGTGCAAAGAGGATAAATATTTCAAGTTAACTCATCTTGATGGAGGTGCACTACAAATCCTAGTAAATGGGATCTATCTCAAACCCTTCCATTAATTTTGTTGCATCATCTTGTAAATATTATAGTAGTTTCAATTCCTCTAAGTGCATTGTGTGCACATTATTTGTTTGTACATAGTTATTTCTTCTCGCACGCTTCCATGTGTGCTACTCTTTTTTACTTCCATGATGTCGATATTCTTCCAATAGTTTTCGAGTAGCTTACAATATTCATAATAGAGTCAAGAAATGATCCTTCAAGTGACTTCGGGGGGTAATTCTCAAAGTTAAAATCAAATTTCATGATTACATAGTAGAATCCATGCCCAATAGATTCTTTAGGATATTGATCTCCTTCATCAAGCAGGAAGATGGCCCCAAAAGTTGCCAAAACTATTATCCAAATAACTCTCCTAGTTATTTGTGTAACTTACAAACATATTCGACTCTAATTTATTCATTGCGAGGTTGTGCACACTCTAGTTCACTTGGCACGATTACATTTCCCACTAGTGCACTTCCCCTTCTCCCTCTCCATTTTCCTTTTCATCTTTGTTCCACTCATACCTTACATGCATCCTCCTGGCACTCACCTTATTCCTAGCAACTATTTTAATCTTATGCATGCACCTTACACTTGCTTCAATAAGCTAATTCCATGGCCTTCTCACGTGCCCCACACATTATCTTGTAATATTTGTACCTTAACCATGTGTTCTCCCTTCCACCTTACCTCATTTCCCCAAGAGTGTTGCATGTGCATTCCTTATACCTTCTTCCACGCACATATCTTTGCACCCTCAATTATGCCTTTCTATGTTAGGTCATTCTTCAACATACTAACGTATGCCACACGTGACCAATCAAAGCGTGCTAACATGGTGCACTTTGAATCTAGAAAAAAATCCAATGAATGAAACGTGGAAGAAAAAAACAAGAAAATCTACAAATTTTGTTGTCCTTTCATCTAATCCACATGTGTCATGTGTCTTGCATGTCTGACAACTTTGAAAAACTTCTATCAACCCTATTTTTGCTATAGATCTCCGATCCATATGTACTAGTCTCAATCGATACCTCTTAACATGGGCTATAGTGTTAAACATTCAAGTTCAAATTTTGGTAGATATGGTAGATGAGAAATGGGAAAACTTCTTTCTAAGCAATTCATGAGTAGATTTAATCACCTTAACCACTAGATTTGATCTAATTAACCCTCCTTCCTTCTTTAATATGCCAAACAAACATGGGGAAGTGCATTTGACATATTTGTAGGTGGATTTGTAGGCATTGAATGCTTCTTGTTGGTGGTTGTATTTCAAATTCATATTTTCCCTCCTTCTCTTCTTCTTCCATGGATTCATCTATAAATGTAAGAGTTGGGCTCATTATTAATGTTGGACATTTTGGATCCTTACACACTTTCTTGCTAAGGACTTCATATTTTATGTATTTTGAGTTGCAGACCTCTAGATCTGGCTCTTGCATGTGGATATCAGCCTCTTTCACCATTGTAACAGCTCTATGCATTTCTAGAAGTAATAGAAGCATCATTTTGTGACTATTATTTATCCTAACATGTTTACATTCCTTCTTCTTGCCTTTTCTTTTGCATTGCATGCTCTGTTGTGCCATTTCACGTCCCTTGCAACTCCTTATTCAGTTGTGCTCCATGAAATTGATCTAGTAAATGCATTTTAAGTGTTTCTACACGTGCCTATCCTTCTTTCACACATTTACCTTCATTTTCACTTAGAACAAATAGTGTTCATCCCTCTTTTCTAGTGTTATCACCTTTTAGTGTAGGTTTTCTTTCATGTTATCCTTCTATCACTTTGGTCCATTGGCATTAGTAGTTCAATTTTTCCTTTCAGAACTAGGAGTAGTAGTACCATTAGAATTAGATAGAGGAACCATCCTTCTCTAAAGATCCTTCCCAAGCATGTAAGGCCCCAAAACTTGGGGAAAGTTCTATTGTTGTCAAAAACAACTCGGTTCTTCCGATCCGAGACATGGGTACAAGTTTGATGACCAACATTAACTACCAAAGGTCATCTTGGATTTATAATGAATTTATGCTTGTACCAATTGATTGAATTGATTCGAATATTGAAGGCTTGATTTGATATTGAATGTATATGATAGATTACTCATGGAGATATTTTTCACTTTTCCCCTAGATTAGGTCATTAGGAGGAAGAGATAGAAATTAGTTTAAAATATCGAATATTGTATATAAGAATTTTTCATAATGACGTATTAGGAGTGTGTAGTGATTGCATATTATCCTAAGAAGGATCGTAGGGTGATCCCAATTGTATGCCTACCTTTTCGAAAAGGGAGAGTGGTAGTAAGAATGAACAATGAGCTAAAATTAGATGTGAAATGATGTAATAGTGAGCAAAATGAAGTATAGTAGATGTCACACAATTGTATGTATATCATGCTAAAAAATGTTTTGAATTTGAATATAGAATTGAAAAATGTGTACAATATGATAATAGGAGAAATTATGAATCGAATGGTTCAAACGGGAAGAAAATGGAGTAAGCAAAGCTCAATATGTGAAAAACATTTTGTGGTGTGTATTAGTTGGAACAATGAATGTGAATAACGATTGTAGTAAATTGGAAATTGAGAAAAGTGCTATGTATTCATTTTTACACCCCACTAGAACAAGGGAACCTCATGCGTGTCGGCCTATCACCTGGCGGGTCTTTGGGCACTCACCGAGGCACGTGAGAGGAGGCTGAGTCTCTCTTTTATTTGAGTTCAGTGGAAGGCATGCTCATGATCTTGACTTAGTGATTTAAAATACATGAAAAAGCTATAGAGCTCAGAACGGATTCTATACCCTTTCAGCCATAATAAAAGAAAAGTGCACAATAAAAGTAATAGAACTAGGAAGTTGTAAATCCACCATTATTCATAGCATTCAAGTAAGATTCATGATTATACAAGAACAGAAGTACAATAGAAATATGCAGGTAATACAGAGAAAGAGTCTTAATACATTTGTCAGGGAAACCTTATCACATTCATTCATAGTATTACTTATAAAAGATTACAGAAGGCAAACCGTAGTCATGCGCCATGTGTGGATCCATACATGTATTCTCACAAAAACAAAATAATTGCATTCCCCATTTCCCCATTACATCCTTGCTGGAATCCTTTACCCATTTTCATCCCATAGTTCTCGTAGTAATTCTACAGAGCTCCACTACCTTACTTTTGCCTCTTTTTCTTTGCCAAGGGTGCACGTATAAATAGGCCTCTGAGCTCTAACAAACTCCTCTGCAGCCTCAGATCTGCCCCCAAGTGTCAAGGTATGGGTCACCCTGGGTGCATGCCTCTCCATGTCATGATTAACCTTTTGGATCTTTCTATCGCAAGGTATATTCCCTCTAGGATACCTATGCATCATGATGCTAGAACCTTATCCAAATGGAACACATTCTTCATGTGTTCTATCCCAAAGGCCAAAAATGGCTAAGTCCTGAATTGTTCTTCACGTGGCACACATGTCCTGGGTTCTCCAAGAAGCCTTTTGAACTCTTCCTTGCGCCTTCACTTGCATGCTTCCTTGGCCATGCGTGCCTATGCACCTTAAGATTTGGAAGCTATATTAGGGGCCCAACATTACCCCACACTTCACCTATTCTCCACCCTCGGAACCTTCTCAAAGAATGCAATACAAAAGAATGCAAGGCCTTGCCTTGGAAAAGAATGGGGGAAGAATAAAGAATGGGAAAAAGAAAGAATAGGGGGAAATTTTCCTAAAGAAGAAGAAGGGGAAAATTTTGCTGGAGGTCGCCTCCAGTGCACTCCAAGTGTTGACTTCCTCCTGGCTTTAGTGCAGATGTCACCAACCAAGGTGCTCACCTCATCGAAGGTTAGCCCCTCCCCTTGTGTGGTAATGGTTTCCACCACAGTCTCCAATTCTTTAGCATGATCTTCCAGGGCATCCATCTTCCTTGTGATGACCTTGTAGAGCTCTTTTAGCTAGGTTTTGATTGAGACACGCCGGTTCTCAATGGCCTCGGATTTCTTTTCTACTTCAGGCTATGATCCTTTCCCACTCGGCTCTATTTCCCTTATTATTTTCTCTAAATTCTTTTAACTTAGCTTCGTCACTGGCAAGTAGTATGCTTGTCACTTTGTCTTGATCTACATGCAATGGTCATAAGTGACCCCATGGTTTGTGTAGCTATTCTTACGTCGGTGAGCACCTTGTTGTATTCGGCCATGAGTGCGATGACCTTCAACTTGTCTTCTTTCTCCAAGTGCACCACTACCTCTTTTGTCGACTCCAATGCCAAGGGCTGCCTCTCCATGGTGAGGATCTAAGTCAAGTCCTCTAGACATTCCAGGGAGGATCTATACTTTTGTGCGGGAGGGTTAAGGTCTGGTGCTTCATGATAATCAATTGGGAGATGAGCTCCACCTTCTTGGAAACTTCACGTACCCTGGCCTTTTCCTCCTAAAGCTCCCTCTGTAGTTGAGCATTGATTAATTTCTCAAGGCTGAGATCCTTCATTAGCTTCACCACTTCTTCCTTCCTCTTTTCCAACAAGTCCTCCAAGACTCTAACCCTGTCATTCCTACCGAAGAGCCTAGCCTCGATTTCCATGGAGACTTTGTTGAGCATGTTGCACACTTGCTCATCTGATAGTTGTTGTGTGTTTACAATGGGGTTTTCCCCCTTTCCTTTAGACATAACTTTAATACCACTCCTTGGTTAATCTCGAATTCAGGCTCATCGAGGTGGGAGTCGAATGCCCATGATAGCATCTTCCTCATTCGTGGGTATCCACCCTCAGGGTCAAAGGACTCCATGGCGGTGAGCTCCTTGGTGGGCACGGTACTTTGGAAACACACACACAAAACTTTGTTGGGGTCATCAATGTAACCCATCATTGTTCTTCCCCCTTCCATGCATTTACTTCCCATGTGCACACCCTTGGGAATAGTTACCGAGAGAGTTGGGCCTTTTGTGCTACTTCCACTCTTCTCCCTCTGCTCTTTCTTGAACTCACTAAGCATGAGCTCCATGTTGCACCCTAACTCTTCATTGACCAAGGCATCAATTATCCTCTCTGCCTCCCTTGTTGCCTTTTCATTCACCTCCTCTGAGTGAGCTTGGGCATATCTGGCTCCTTGGTACTAGCCCCTTTGCTCCCCTCTTCGTTGCGTGTGCCTTCCTCCCTTTGGGCACCTTTCCTCCTTACAAAGATGAAGGCATCATTTGCATCCTCAGCTTCCTCTCCTTCAAGTCATGGACATCAATTGGCTCTTGATCCACCTCCAACTCTTCCCCTTCATTAACATCCTTCTCACCTACATAGGCATTCAGGTTATCTGTATCTTCAGACCCATGTTCCTCCATTTCCTTGTTCTTCTTCCTCTTGTAGAAAACTCTAGAGTTGGGGATGTTGTCTTTTCTTCATCTGAGGGTTCTTCAGGAGATGGTGGCTTTGTAGGCTCTGGGGTCTTTTCCCTGACCACCATTCTTCTCTTCTTCTTCGGACATAGGTACTCGGCCCCTGTGGTACCTACATTCTACCTTTCCACCACCCCTTGTTCTTCCTCTTCTTCTTCTTCTTCTTTCTCCTTGCACTTTAGCGTTGGCTTCTTCCTTCCCATGGGGTCATCCAGGATGGATATTTCATTCTCTATGTATGTGCCCTTCTCAAACTTTGGCCTTATGTGTAGGTAGATTCTAGCAGCACACTCTCTCAGCAATCGGTAAGGTCATCGGCCTTACGATGTGCACATCCTATGACATGTACCTTTCAACATATACATGTTTCCTAGGTAGACCAGCTTCTTTCTCATCTCTCTGTGTTCACTGTTAAGGGTGGATAGGTCAATTTTTAACTTCTTCGACTCCTTATATCTGTTTACCCCTACTTGGAAGAATTGGGCAGTGAATGAGAAGGGGAGTTTGCACCAGGGACTCCAACTACCATCCACCAAGATAAATCTACCAATGTAGAAGTGTGGTATACCGTGAACTCTGCTTCACCCTCAGTCATTGTAGGGAGTTGTTCTAGGATCTACCATTCCCCCGAATGCATTCCTGAGGCACGTATACCATTTATCCAAGCACGCCTTGTGTACCCCTATCATTGACTCATAGGTATACTTCTAGAACTATCCATGGGTGAAGGGTCTTCATTGGGGTACTCCCATACGAACTTATCAGATGCATCCGACACCCCAATTTCTTGAGAACACAATGGTTAATAGAATGTTCCCAAACAATATCTTTCCTCCGTTCTCCACGCTGCTTATGATCTCATCTGCTATGTACTGGGAGATATTGTACATGGTGCCTTCATGACCTTCCTACGCTAGACATTCAACTAGGGCTTGCTCACCTGGGTCCACCTCTCTTGCCCATTCAGCTTGGAAATGAGGTGCGTGGCCATTTTCATCACCGGATCACTGATATCCGTGATGTCATAGTACCTTGATCCCTTCTTATAATCCTAGGATGCAATGGTTTCTTTAATTACCTCCTCATCCTGGAGGTCATCTATGATCGTGTCCCCTTTATAGCTTAGGCCTATAAAGTGTGAGATTAACTGGGAGTTATGCACATTTTATGCCTGTATGAAACAAAAGAAATCTTCATGTATGCATGTCATTAACCATTGGTATAGGCACTCGGGCTTCCCAAAGTATGGTAATTTGTAAAGCTGGAGAAGCCTTGCCTTCTCCATTTTCACCTTGACTACATCGTTGTAGATCGGCATCCCATCAGGTGTTCATTTGTTTGTGGGGTGCACCAGCTCTAGCACCATTTCCTTCACATTATACTCGACCGGTGATTGTAATCGATTACGGTCATCTGTCTGATGTGGGACTCCCACTCTTGCCCTAGCAAAACCCCATCTGGGTATTGCATCTCTGAGTACCATTCCTCATTGGTATCCAAGGGATTTCTTCTTCTTTCTTCTTTCCTTTTCCCTTACCCTTTCCCTTCTTGGATTGTACTGTAGGCTTATCAATTGGTTTTGTGGCCATCATTTTACCCTTTGCTTTCATTCCCTAGGTTACTTTTGAGTTATTTGAGTTTTCTTCGTGCGCCCCATGCCCTAGAGTACAAACCCTAATTTCTAATTTTCCTCCTTTGATCACAGTGCTCTTTCCCAATGTTCCTCACACCCATGAATCACTTCTTCTCTAGTTTGTAGATCTACCGGACCGATTGCGCATGATTTTTGAGATTTTCCTTTGCATGAGTTAGCTCTCAAAACCCTAGCTCTTGAAAGAAAATTGTTCTCCTTGTTTTCACAAAGTAAAATAATGAACTGCCCATCCTTGTATTTATAGCTTTTCCCACTTTTACGCATTAAAGGCTAGGCTACCTACCACCGTATGATAATATTTAATGTGGTATTTTCAAACAAACCCGACTTCAGTGCTTTTCCTTGCACGCCCAATCCTTGCGTGACAAGTTTTTCACCCGTGCCCAATCCTTGCATGAAACTTCTTCCACCGCGCCTAATCCTTGCGTGAAAACTTTTCCAACCTTCTGGCATGCAAAAATCCATCTTGATAGAAGACTCTTGTGCACGTGTTACCAGTGCCAAAGGCACCTCTTCCATCCTCATGATTCTTGCTTTCACCTACCTCGTGTTTTTGCGCTTTCTCCTTGTACGTGGATTTCCCATGTAACCTTATTTTGCCACCCATCTACCTTCTTTTCTCCTAATGTATTTTTTTAATGGGGCCAGTTCGAATGGTTTACCAACCCAATCCTCCTGCTAGAATAACTTCATGCTTCTCTTTATCTCCTCACCCCACACTAAAATGATGCACGGTCCTCTGCATTCATAAGTCAAAAAGTAATAAGGTTACCGGCACCCAAGGCACAAAACAAGACAACAACGTGAAAGGGAAATACAAGAAAGGAAAATGCATGAAAGGAAATTCTAAACTAACTAGTAGAACTACCTTATTTACAAACACCAAGAAGCATTATTTATAGTAGGGCTTTAGCCTACTCCCATTGAAGTGTCTAGGTAATTTTGTTCCATCCAGTGCTTGTAACTGGCACGCGCCCAAATCAAGGATGTATGAAATTACATAAGGACCCAACCAATGCACCTTCAACTTTCCAGGATGGCGTAGAAATTTTGAATCATATAGCAATACCATTTGGCCAACCTCAAACTATTTGTTCTTAATGTGGTGGTCATGCCATGCCTTTTTCTTAGCTTTTTTAGTTGTTTGGCTCCATCTTGCTAGTGAGTGCCTTTCATCTAACTTTATCAATTCATCAATTCTTTCTTCCAACACTTTTTCATCATCCAACCCTCCTACGCACATGCTATATGCACGAAGGTAGTATAAATTCAACCGGAAAAATAGCCTCCATCACACCAACACCGAGTTGAAATGGTGTGGCCTTGTTCAACCTTTTATACGTTGTTCTGTATGCCCAAAGAACTGTTGATACCTTTTCATCCCAATCCTACCTACCCACATCACATATCTTAGTCAATGTGTGACTAAGGATTTTGTTAAATGCCTCTATAGTCCCATTTTCTGAGGGTGATAAGGGGTAGTCTTGTGATGGGCTACCATGAATTCTACTAATAGAATCCTGATTGTTTCATTTAAGAAGTGAGTGCCCCTATCACTTGTTAAACTTAATGGGCACCCATACCTGCTGATAATGTTCTCCCACAAAAATCTAGCAGCCGTGGCTGTGGTGCAATCCTTAGTGGGCATGGCCTCTGCCCACCTTGTCAGATAATCAGTATAGGTAATAATATACCATGAGTTAGTCCTTCATGCAGCTGGTGAGATTGGTCTTGACAAAATCTATTGCCCATTTTTCAAAAGGTTCCACTTGGCGATGGGGTGCAAGGGCATCTCATCCCTTTTTCTAGGTTTTCCAAGGTGCTGGTAGTGGTCACAGGCCTTGCAAAACTCAATACAATCCTGGTGAATCATCTCCCACCATAGTCCGGTGACTAGGATCTTGCACATGGTTGCATTCCCTACATAGTGTCCTCCAGCAATCCCACCATGGGCTTCTTCTATTATAGCTACGTGTTCATGTTCTAATACACACGGCACAAAACCTCATCATGGCCCATTTTATACAAATCCCCATTGATCAACATGAAGGGTGTGGCGTATGGCTAACCTTTTCCTCTCTAGAGCATTCATCCCTTGGGTGCCACACCTTCCTTGAGAAAAATGGCAATGTCTTCTAATTCTGAGGGCATGCGTCATAACCTTGAATAGTTGTGCATCTGGCATGGATTCCTCAATACTCTGCGTGTCCTCTCCTGAATCAATCCTTGATAAATGATCTAGCCCATAATTGTTCTTTCCTAGTTTTACCACCACTTTGAATTCAAATTCCTAAAATAAAAGAACCCAATGGCATATGCGCCCTTGCAACACTGCTTTGTTTACTAGATACTTCAAGGCCATATGGTCAGTGTAGAATATGAAGGGAGTTTCCATAGAAATATTATCTAAATTTGTGGAGCACGTAGATCATTGAAAATGCCTCATGCTTGGTCATTGTATAATTCTGTTCTGCTGGTGTCAACTTTCTACTTGCAAAACACAGGGATGATCAACAATCCCCTCTCCTGGTTGAGCAAGAATGGCTCCCATTGTTGTACCAGAGGCATCCATGTGGACATGGAAAGGTTTATCCCATAGGATGGGAATCATAGAATCGGTGTGGTGATAAGCCTTTCTTTTAGAGTGTCAAATGCCCTCTGCTTGCGCCTCTCCCCACTGAAAGGCACTCTTGTGTCTAAGCAATATTTCCAAAGGCGCGATCTTGGCGTATCCCTTAATGAACTTTCTATAGTACCCAGTGTGTCTAAGAAATCTGTGCATTGTGCTTTGCTTTGGTAGGTAGGCTCCCTAACCCTACAATAACTACAAATTTTCACGGGATCCACCAGTAAGCCCTCTTTGCATATGATATGTCCCAACAATGTTCCAAAAGGAGTTGCAAAGATACATTTCTTGATGTTGAGGGAGATCCTCAACTATTGACATCTTTCAAACATCAACCTCAAGTTATCACAATGGTCCCTTACTAATCCATACACTATCCAATCATCCAAATATACCTAAAGGAACTTGTGGATGAAGTCCTTAAATGCTTGTACCACTATGCGTGAAAATACAATGGGCACATTCTTCAGCCCAAAGGGCATGACCATGTATGCAAAGCTTCCCCACTCGGTGGTGAAAGTTGTCTTTTCTTGGTCTTCCTTGGCAATCCTTACTTGGTGATATCCGAATCCATCCATAAAGGAATAGACCTCGCCCAGTAACTCCTTCCAAAATCTTTAGTAAAGGGGGTGGGAAAAGGATCTATGATACAAACAGCATTTAATTCCCTATAATCCACACATATCCTAATCCACCCATCCTTCTTTATGTTGATCACCATTGGACTTATCCACTCTGATTCCTCCATAGCCTCAATGATACTGGATGTTATCATCTTGTCTAGCTCTTCTTTAACCCTCACGCACATGTTGGGATTCATCCTGTAAGGCCTCTTCCTGACCGGGCATGCACCATCTTTCAACTTTATCCTCATTTCCCCCAATGAATGGTGGATGCCTTTCAAATCATGGTATCACGTGGGAATAAATCCTCAAATTCATAAGAGATCGATGATCTTTGATACTTCCTTGTCGACCGGTAGTCCCCAATGATAGCTTCCTTGGGCTCCTCTTCCAGCCGATGTTAACTTTCTTGGTTTTGAGTGGTTCATGATACATGCGCACATGCATCACCTTTATCAACTACTACTACACGTCCCAACCGAATGGTTGACATTTAGGCTTTCCATCTCCTCCCCATCAACAATGTATACCATCTTTCCTTTCTCCTTTTCAGCACACACGCACTCAAATTGTATGTCTTTTGGTTCCTCTTCTTTGAACCATGCTTCTAAGCTAGGCCCACCGAGTAAGTTTACTAACCTATCTTCCCCCAGAGTGAGGTGCTTGATAGTCTACAATGCCTCATCAACTAGGTTGCTTATTACTTCGGTACTCGAATGTGTGGACCAAGTCATTTGCCAATTCATTCTGCCAACTTCCCATTTTGGTGGCGTGTTTTAGAATGGATATACCAAGTGCGCACACAACCTTGTAGTGTCGAATACAACTTGTGCACCCAAAGGGAGGGTGGTAAAGCTTCCACACCTTCTCCCCAGACCCTCTCACATGCCTGGATGTGGGAAGAGGTGGGTCCATTTCCATTGTAATCCTTGATAGTGGTGGGTATGTTGCTTTTCGAGAATCGGATAGTGAGCGCAATTCAAACTTCACGCCATTCCAACAAGTTCTCACTATGCATGCGGCCCACCACCTTGTTGTTGTGCCTATCAAAACATAACCTAGCATACTTCATCACTCGTCCTCCCTCCAGTGAGCTTCCATCTCTCTCAAAAATACCTCAGGGTATGCATCCCTAGAATACTTGGTTATTGCCTTCCCTCCCAGGCACCGAAACTATACGCGCCATTGTTACCTTGGTTATTGATCCTTTCAGATGTCACCCAATCAATTCATAAGTCCCATGCACCCAATTATCACATGCTATACTAGTAGTATCACTGATAGATTGAGCATCATCAAACTAGATGACTCCTTCTATAGGGTGGATGGTCTCTGGATCTCTTATGGAGTGCACATATATTCTATCTAGGACTTCCTCCCCAAGGGGTTCAGTATAGGGGGTGGACTTCCCATCAACCAGTGGTATAACTACCCACTCTTCCTTGTTTTCAAAGCTTATGTACCCCTTGTTAAACCGAGAGATCTGCATTATTCTTATAACACCACGGGTGCCCAAGTAGAGCTGGGAAATTATCTGCCTCGGCAAGTGCCAAGACTTCAAAATCCCCAGTGAACCTAGTCCCCTGAATGGTAATGGTTGCATCCTTCAAGACACCTATGGGCATTGCCTTTGTCTTATTTTCCATATACAACACATTTGAAGATGGTTGTAATGCAGGTCTTCCCATTTGATGCCAGGCATCCAGAGTGAGAACATTAACCTCCACACTTGTGTCAATGAGGATGTTGTTAAGAAACCATCCATCCACTACTACATTTAGGGTAATCTCTTTTATCATAATCAAGGCTTTGTGAGGTGGGAGGTTTGCATGTAGGATCTACCTTTCATGTTCTTCCCGGTGTGGTACCTTTTCTCTCAACCATGCCCCTAGAAGGGGAATAATATTCTCCTACCTCAGTAGTTTACACACCTCCTTAACCTCATCCAAGTCATCCCTTGGTGCTTCTACTAGTCTCCTTTGCTCATCCTTTCTAGTCTGCTCTTTTAAGCATTGGATCTCCCCTTGTAAACTTTGAATTACGTCCATGGTTTCCTGGTAGACTTCTTTCTGGTGAGCCGGGTTTGGATACTTCCCATGTACTACTTCTTCTCTCAAAACCAGAGGTCTCTTCCTAGGTGCTTCCTTTGCACGCATGGACTCCACCCTTGTTGTTACCATAACAAGCTCTAGTTTTGATTCACGTATTACTCGCGGAAGCCATTGCGTGTCAGCCTTCTTAATACTCACCATGGCAGCGCCCTTATCCTTCGGTACTGCTGACTCATATGTTCGTATAACTCTAGGCACTCTTCATACTTATGTTTTTTCCACACCAGGAGCATTGTAGAAGATCTGGACATTCACGCTTATAATGGTCTGTGGCTCCATGGCTCCAAAACACATGTCCCATGTGGGAACTCACTTCTTCCTCCCTCAGTTACCATGACCACGAAATCCTCCACGAAACCCTCTTCCACATGCATCTCCATCTCTGCGCTCCTCATACCCATGATGTCATCCCCTTTGGAACTACTGGCATGCCGATTTGATGCACACACACAGATCAATTGCCTCATGAATCTGGTTAATCAATCTACAATCCTTGGTGTCATGTGTGGTTGAGGTACATATCTTACAATAACAAGATACATTTTTGGATCACGCATTGGTGAAAGGGGCACCTACTTGCATCATGGTCCTCATGACATATTTCACAATTTACCACTATGACACACACCACCTTCCTTGAGTACATATCCCACCATTATCCTTTGTGTGCCCTTCTACATTACAATCCATGCACCACATCCCTCCGTGAATCTCTGGAACTATGTTGGTAGATAATTTCTCCAATTGCTTAGCCATGGCAGCAATCTGAGCCTCTAGAAATGGGCTAACACCAGTGTCAACACTACCAACTACTTCAGCACGTAAAGTAGCTTCCAATGCTTTGCGGGTCCATGAATGTTTTATGAGATAAAGCCCTCCTAAAGGGTGTGATCAACCCTCGAAAAACCACTGAGCATGTTGTGAAGGGTGGATATCATAAGACAATTTAGACAATAGAGTTTTAAAGCATGCACATCATATTCCCACATGCTCTCTCTGCCATTCCTTGTTGGATTTCTTTGAGAGAGCTAATGCTCTTTTGTTCAAACTTAGGTATGTGGAATTCCACCAAGAATGCATTTCTCAGCATGGTATAATCCACAATAGTCTGATGAGGGTCATACTTTCTATACCAACTATGTGCACGTCCTTGCAAGGTCATCACAAATTGACTAGCCTTTCGATCTTGGGTCATGATTCCCTTCACGTGCCATAGCAGCTCACACTTATGCACATGCTCCATGGCATCTTCTATCCCACTATAATCTAGTAAGTGTAGAGACATCTCAAAAATACTTGAGGAGGTGGCTGAGGCCCTTGCCCTCCTGATCCAGTCCCTTGGTTTCCTCGGTGTTTCCTCCTCCACTGGATCCACTAGATCTGAGCCACCAGCTCCACCACTTCCACCTCCAGATCCTCTGTGTTAGGTACAGGGCCTGTGTTTGTCATGCCAAGTGCTCTCGTCATTCCACTAAATTGTGCATTTGATAGTTTGTGAACTAGTACCACTCCCAGTCATAGTTCCTCCACCACTTCCTAACGTGCTTCCAAAACCAGCTTGTATATGTGCCTTGTCCCAAACATTCCACCAAATACCGAAATAGTGTGTGAAGCCATAGAAGTCCCAAATGAGAAATTGTATCTTCTAGGCATCGATCGGTTGCTTTCACTGAAATCAAATGGATCAACTTGTACTTTTCCCTCATTCAACAAACCAAGCACCAAGGTTCGGTCACTAGGTGGGGTCAGATGCATGCCAATGACTCTTCTCTCTCTACGTGATGGACTCTCATCAAAAGCCGCAAGGTTTTCTCTCCCATGCTTACCAAGATGGGGTACCATAGACTGTTCGGGTTCCACATCCTCCGCGTGAACCTCAACTCCTTTCCACCATGTCTAGCTCCATAACCCACTTGTAATCCCACATTTCTATCGATCTCCTTTTCATGCACTTTGTTATACTTGAGCCATCTCTCCTCCCTTTCCTATTCAGTCGTCAGATCAGCCATCCTTCCCCAACCTGCTTCCTCACCTAGCACTCAGGGTGGTTTAGCTAGCCATAGGAAATGCCTCTAAACCCATGGTTACCATCAAGATTTTGATCATGAGGGGAATAACATGCATAGAAATGATCCCTGGGCTCTCGCAAGAACTCAAACTCAGCAACTTCTGGATAGGAATACGTGGAAATGGCATATTCCAGAGTGTAGCTAGTCAATACTCCCTTCCACCAATGATCTATAGCATGGGTCCACATTAGATCAGCATCTTGCAGGTTTTGATACATTTCTTGGGTCCAAGGGTGTGATTTATAATGCCACCACCTAATCTAGATGTATAAGTTGAGAGCCATTCAATAACTCTACTGGGAAACAACAAAAGAAGGTTTCGTACAACTCATGATAAAGAGTGTCTTCCACCCATCTTCGCGTATCAAACCCAGATCCAGTACTAAATCTCTGGGTGAATTCATCCTCCATGCTCTTAAACCAATCTTCAACACCTTCAAGTGTTAAGCGCTCCACCATCACTTTTTGTAGAGATCATGATATATGCCATGTTCCACTACAACTTTGAAAAGAGGTCCAGCAAAATGGAACCAAGATGTAGTCATTTTTACACCCCACTAAGAACAAGGGAACCTCATGCGCACCGGCCTATCACCCAGCGGGCCTTTGGGCTCACCCGAGGCACACGAGAGAGGGAGCCGAGTCTCTCTTTTATGTGAGTTCAGTGGAAGGCATGCTCATGATCTTGACTTAGTGATTTAAAAGACATGAAAAATCTATAGAGCTCAGAATGGCTTCTATACCCTTTCAGTCATAATAAAAGAAAAGTGTGCAACAAAAGTAATAGAACTAGGAAGTTGTAAATCCACCATTATACATAGCATTCAAGTAAGATTCATGATTATACAAGAACAAAAGTACAATAGAAATATGCAGGTAATACAGAGAAAGAGTCTTAATACATTTGTCATGGTAACCTTATCACATTCATTCATAGTATTACTTATAAAAGATTACAGAAGGTAGACCATAGTCATGCGCCATGTGTGGATCCATACATGTATTCTCACAAAACAAAATTTGCATTCCCCATTTCCCCATTACATCCTTGCTGGAATCCTTTACCCATTTTCATCCCATAGTTCTCGCAGTAATTCTCTGAGCTCCACTACCTCACTTCTACTCTCTCTTTTCTTTGCCAAGGGCACATATAAATAGGCCTCTGAGCTCTAACAAACTCCTCTGCAGCCTCAGATCTGGCCCCAAGTGTCAAGGTGTGGGTCACCCCAGGCGCATGCCTCTCCATGTCATGATTAACCTTTTGGATCTTTCTATCATGAGGTATATTCCTCCGGGACACCTGTCGCTATGAGTGGAACCTTATCCAAATGGAACATGTTCTTATCTATCCCAAATGGAACACGTTTCTTCATGTGGCCTTCCCAAAGGCCAAAAATGGCTAGATATATGTGAAAGCATTTTTGATAACTATTTTATGAGGCCAAAATGACCAGGTGTAGAAGATTTAGCATTAGAATTTTACTTCTTATTTGGGGGAGCCATCATTTTGGATGTTTGAGGCTATGTAAAAGACTTAGATGGTTGACTTGTTATGTGTACCCATATTTTAATTTTATGTGTGGACATGGAATTGGCTAGATGTTTAAATTTATTGGTGGCTACTTTGTAGGATTGATGCAAATCTCCTAGGCATTTCCATGTATTCATAATGTAATAAATAATCAATAACATTCATTTGATCTAATTCAACTGCTTTTATAGGTCTTTTTCTAGAGTCTCAAATGGATAAAATTGCAAAAATTTGATATTACAATAAAATTAATGCTCTAAAATCACCAAACCATTATTTCCCACCTTCATCATGTATCAATCCATCTGTTAAAAATCTTAGTTCATTGAAAAAACCTACCTTTTCTCTACCTTACCTCATAAACCCTTTTCTTGTTTCTTGTGTTATAGCTCCTAAATAGGTAAAATTTGGACATTTTGCATTTTTGACTTTGTAATTCCCCATAACCTTTCTCACATAATCAAAATAAGGTTATCTCAACTATTAAAATGATTAGAAACCAAAATGTTATTCATTTCTTCTAAAAGTGTCCAAACTACCCTTAAGAACTCTTGAGGAAAAGTATACGGAACATTAAAGGTTAGAAGGTTTCATACAAACCCAAAACAAATTGATAACATCCCCAAACACCCTTAAGGCATTTTAAGATGTGCCTCCAATTACATCATCAAACTCCTTGATCTTCTCCCTTAAAACCCACTTTTACTTTCCTAGTACAATAAGCTCAAACTAGCCACACAGTCGAGAGCTTTCCCATGCATAAATTTGTATGAAGTGAATCAATAAACAATATGATCACATTTTCCAATAATGATATTCTATTTATTTTAGTGTGTAAATTTTCAAGGCTGTATGCCAATTCTATCACCTACTTCCTTAAGAAACTCGATCATCTCCATCATGTATGTGACATGTGTAGGATTGTCTTTAGAAAACTTTCATAAACAACTCATATTATAACCATTGTTTCTTTAAGATTATTTCAAAATCATCTTGTTAGGCTTGTCCCCTTCTCAAATCCAAATTTTCAAGTCAAAAATATTCTTTGAAGGGCTTCATATCAAAATTTCACTAAAACCCTAACTGTAGCATAGGGTTTAGCCTAAAAAAGGTATTCACATATAAAATGAGATAAATGTAATTTGGAATCACAAAATTTGGAATTTATGTCTACAAAATCCTTGTGTTTGCATTCAACCTAACAATAAGCTCAAATAAATCCTAACATTCAATTTTTATCATATTTCTCTTTCCCCAAAACTATGTAAACCAAAGTACCTAAGCTCTTTCATCATCACTTGACCGATTTATCCCATGCAATAGGAAAGGTTTCTTACTTGGTTGATTTTATGATTAGAATCATTCCTTTTGTGATCTATTTGGTATTATTTATTATTTTCTAATGAAATATAAACACTTATTAGACCTCAAACACTAAGAAGTAGATACGGTTAAGTCCTCTTTAACTTGTTCCAAGCATGTAATAAAAGATCACAAAAGCTTAACCTCAAGTCCCAAAAATATCCCTCAAAATTGTAGGTTCAACTAATACATCATGTGTTGAATCTAACAAGAAATTCTCTCCAAAGATTCACATTTATAAAGTATCCACAAAAGTACACGTTCGAGTCCCTTATATCAATTTTCATACATGCACGATAAATAATATCATACCCATCACTTTTTAATCCTCATAATTATACTTCTCCTTCATGCACCATGAGTTTTTCACTGAAGGAATGCCCAAATTTCAATGCATAAATCATTATCATTTCAAAACACACCTTCGCATTCTTGTTTTCTCACACACATAGTCCATACAAAATCTTATTTCACTTAAAACAAAGAACTTCATTCAATCTTGATCCTTCTTCCTACAATATTCTAATCATGTTTTCCATATGCAAATAAGGAATAAAATCAATGTTATTTGAATCACATAACTCACAAAGAAGTTTATAAAGTAAAACCAAAATGCCTTATATGTATATAATGTGTTTTATTACAAAAGTGGTAGTTTCCTCTCTGTAGTGCCCACTTCCGTTCGACACTTTCATTCTGAGCATGATACTGTAGACTATATGATGGACATTCTTATAGTTTGGATTTAGTATGGTGTTAGATGTTAGATCCTAGATTATTGTTGAATCTGATTCATATATGATGCATGATGATTAATGGAGACATTTTATATATATGTTGACATGTTGTCGGACATGTGATATTTGATATTTTGAGTAGACCTAGAAAATGGAAATTATTTGATGATGACATAGTTGTGGATATAAATTGTAAATGATTTTGTTGATTGCCTTGATGATTGTTGTGATTCATATGTATAGATGATTTTGTGATTATAGTATATATATTCATTTTAGATGTTCTGATATGGCCACGAGGCCGAAGGAGGTATTTGTGTTTTACAGGTTAAAATATCACAAAAAACATCGGGGATTGGAGACCAACCACAATGGAATCCTAGGTGAATTTGACAAGGTCACCATGACAACTTGTTTATTGTGTTGTGTTTGTTGTTGTTAGGGATTCCCATGGGGGGATCACCTTTATATGTGACCATGGGTTTTGTGTATTTTATTAATGTGGTTAGATTTTATTTATTGTTGTATGTATTTTATTAGTGATGTGTTCCTTTCTTTATTTAATTATGTTGTGGTAGATTATGTGAGAAATCATATGGTTAAGATTTAAATAAGTCAAATTGGGATATGGGAAAGTAATTATGGAAGTTTTGGCTCCTTGTATTTAATATGTAAGTGATGTGTAAGTGTGTGTAAGAGTTGTATAAGTCAGATTTTGGAGTAAGAAACACTCCACCTCCTTGGAAATTCGAATTTGTCCTTGGGGGATATTTTTGGAGGCTTGTGGGACAAGTAAAACTTGTCCCATACCTCTAAATTTAATTTACCAACCATACTTATGGTTGGAGAGGTGATTTTAGAATTTTATAATGCATTTTATTAATCATGTTGCAAGTTTTGATTGCACTCTCTTACATTTTATTTAATTTACAGTCCTTTGGGGTGTGGGCTTTTGGAGTGTGCAAGTAACTTGTCATATTTTCACCCACCTCTTTATTGTGCTTGGGAGAATGAGATGTTGACTTTTTTGTTGGAGTTGAGAATGTGTGATGTGGCATCCTACATGGATCCACATCATCCTCTTCTCTTCCCTCTTCCTTAAGTTCAAATTTACTTGCCTTGTTTTGGGTTGTTGAATCATTTTGCAACTTCCTTGGGGGCACATTTTCTTGTGTTGGAGCTCTTGCTTTTGGAAGGAGCTTGGAGAAAGCTTTGCATGTTTGCGAGATTTCTATTTTAGGATTGTGTTTTGGGCATTGAAGATTGATATTGGAAACAAAAACTACCATGGAAAGGTAGGAGCTTAGCTTTTCTTTTGTGTATGAATGAATGATGCATGTTTTGATTTATTTGTTGGCTGGTTGGGTAGATTTCCATAGGGATGGTGTAGGAGAAGGATATGGGGAATCCATGTGGGGGGCATAAGGGAATGCCATTGGCATCATAATTTTTTGGAGGGAGTTTGGGTTTGGGATCCACCATGGAAAAGAAATAGCTTGCATTTCTTACTTTGTGGGGGGCATAAGGAAATCTATGGGGGCGTAAGGAGGGATTTGTGATGGGAATAAGGATGTGTGTGTGATGAATTATTTTGGTGGTTTGTTCTGGTGGATGACCAATTCCTAAATTGGGAGGCATAAGCAGCTTCCCCCATAGACCTTGCTCCTTTGGCTTGCATGATCAAGCCTGAGTTTTGTTTGAATGTTTGAAAATGTAGTTGTAAACTCATGTCTTTGTTGGACAATGTTTTACATTTAATTATGCACATTGAAAGAATGTTGTGTGTTGTGGAAGCTAGTTGTTGCCATGGGTTGAATCACACCTATTATTGTATTATGGTTGGGGCTCGGGGGCCAATGATGAAGGATGGCTTCTCCTTTCATTGGATGTCTTGGTTGGGTGGAGAGCGTTTCCTTTCCCCCACTTTTGTTGTGATCAAATTGGATGAATGAGAAGAATGCATGTTGCTATCGTGGAGCTGAGAAAAGAAGACAGTTTGACTGTTCCTTGTGAAATAAAATCCCTTGTAACTTTTCCCACTTTGAAGTGGATGAAATTGTAATGTATTTTGTGAAGAAAAGATGTTTGTAATTGGTTATGAAAGTTGCATATTTGAAATGTGAAAGATATTTATATTTTGTTCTGTACATTTGAAAGAAAGAAAGTGAAATTTATTAATTACATTCAAGGAATGGAAAAATGTAAAGATGTATTTCTTTTATAATTAATAAAGGATTGCAATACCTTTCCTCATTTGCATTGTTGTATTGGAATCTGATTTTTTTAAATGTAATGGAATCTCTGTTTGAAAGGAAGAAATGTATGTGGAAGTAATACAATATTTTGTATCTTTTAGAAATGTGTAAAAAAATTGAATTCAGTATTGCTTCTTGATCTTGAATGGTTTTATTAAAAACAACTAAGGTATTAGACTAGATGAGATATGAAAGTTCATATATGGAAGATGAAATTGTTAGATAGATCCTCTTGAAATTGATCTTTGTCATAAGTTTTAAAAGGAGGAAAAATTGAACAAAATGGATAAGTTAAAATTTACCGCACACAATAATCCTTTTAAAATTAAAATTTAACATGATATGTTTCAATGAACTCATTTGGACTTTAAAACATCTAAAAAACATATTTCATGTGCAAAATAAGACCCAAACCTTTCAGAGCTTTCAAAAGTCCTCATTTGTCCCAAAAATTGAAATTTCTAGCAATCAATTTATGGCACCTTTTAAGTTTAAATCCTTCCTAGAACAATCCTCCATGTCTTTTGGAATGTTTGAGGGGAGGATTTTCCAAAATGAACAAAATGGATAAGTTAAAAATTTCCCTTGAAAAACTTAGAAAAATGTTTTCTTAAATTTTAAACTTTATCAAAATTTTTAACATTTCCCTTTCCAGCCAAAGTCCACCTTCCCACATCCATTTTCTAGCAAAAGTTACCATGTGGCCTCACGAGGGAAACGTTGGGAAAATTTTCCCTTTGGCCTACGGCCCTAGCTCTTTCCTTTAGAAAATTTTGGAAAAAAATTTTTAACATTTTCCCACACCTCCCCACATCCATCCTCACGAGGAAACGTTGGAGTGACTAATCTTTTTTCACGGAAAATTTTCTTAACTTTCCCATCCCCTCCATTGTGCAGCACGGTGGCCATCGTGGAAAGGCTGAGGGGCGGAACCTTTGCAAAAATTTTCTTTAGATAATTTTTTTTTTGGAAAAATTTCTTAAATTTTTCCATGGCCCCACATTCTTTCCTTGCCTCGAGGAGACCTCTCGGTGGGTGCGTGGACTGCACGCACGCCATCTTCCTTTTTCCTCCCCTTTGGAAAATTTTGCCAACCGACCCCACCTCCACGCCCATCCCTCTCTTTTCTCCCTATGTGAATTGTGGACCACCACGTGTCCCTGGTAGACCCATGGATGCGTGGACACCAAGTGGAATTTTCTTCCCCTTTGGAAAAATTTCCATTTAACCTCCACCCCTCCCTTCCTTTATTTCTCTCGCGATGACTCAAAGCCGCCATGTGTCCCCTGAAGGACCCACGGAGGTGTGGAAGATATTTTGACTTTGCACCCAAGCGAAGGAAAATTTTCCAACGCCACTCCATGATTCGTCAACCCGAGAATTGGACTTTCTCCCCTCTTGACATGTGTCCCCTTGTGGAAAATTTGACCCCTAAGCTCCGCCGCCCATAATCGAGTTTTATAAGGAGTTAGGAGAACTTATTTATATCACTAGAAGGGTGAGAAATTTCCTATCTAATGGGAATTTTTTATTAAATTTTTGAATGTGTTAAGTGTGAGAAAAATCAAGTTGAAACTCTGAACCCATTTGAGAGTGAGTATGGTGTTAATGTACCCTTGAACCTAACTGAAACTTCTAACCCTAAAGTTTGGAACTTGGACCTCTAATAATTGTTAATAAAAGAAAAGTTTGTTCTAGTGGATTTGAATTGTTCTGAAACCTGTTAGTGGTAACTGTTTCCTTGTAACCTAGTTGTGGACACTCCTAATCAAGTTTTGGGAGTGGGTAAGTGAGACCTTACTCTGTTGATTTTAAATTTGTATTCCCTTTCTCACTATAATTAAACCATGCTCTTGTCTTTGATCTAGTGGAATTAAATACCTTGGGTATTTAATTGTTTTGGTCCCTTAACCCTAAAATTTTAATCAGAAATATTTAGCTTAATGTCAATGTAATCAGTGATTAGATTAATCCCTAAGGAGATTTGAGCTAGGTGAGGAATTATTACATTTTTTGTTTTATATGTGGAAATTGTAATCAATAAAATGGGAAAGGTTATTAGTTGAATTTAATTTTCCTTGTGGCTTTCATCATTAAATCCTAATAAAAAAATTATTCCATAATTTTCTAACTAAACCTAAGTTGTTCATGGGTCTTAAGTGGGTTGTTTTAGCGGGATGCCATCTCCCATTTCCATTCCTCTAATATCCTCCTTCATGAGGAATAAATCATATAAATGATTCTTTCTCCTATTTATCTCATATTTCTCCATACTTTCATTTACCCTAATTGTCCCTATGACTCACTTGACTCTTCATATGTTCACTCATGGCCATAATAGGTACATTACATTCCTTTTGACTCTTGTATGAACTTATACATACTCAAAAACCTCTTATATCATTCGTAAACCCTTATTACACTCTTAGACCATCAATCTCTCTTTCCTTAAACCACTTTCCTCTACATGTTTTCATGATTCACAATTTAGGAGGAAAACCTTCAATTTGAAAATTTGAATTACTTACCCACTCAAGACTCCCTCTCATGACTCCACATACTCTAAAATCTCAACTTATCCTCATAGCCTTGGAAATTTTCTTTTGATATGTCTTCTTGATGATGCTCCTACATCATACTCACAAGGTGGAGAAAAGAAATATTGTACCTTTGTGTTGAATACCTGAAAATTAGTTCCTCCTAATGTTTCTTGAGTCTTCTTGAATGTTCTTCACTTTATCCTACTTCCCCACTATCCTTGCTCATTGTTTGGCCACTTGGATCCCATATTTAGGTTTATAGCATTGCATTTTATTTAACATTGCTTATTTTCTTCTTGAGTTCCTTCTCCATCTCTATCATTTTCAATCTCTCCTCATCTAAACTTGTAAAAATAAGTGAAAAAACAAAAAATATGTACTTTTATTCATGATTTAGGATGTTATACATCCCTTAATAAACTTTTCTCAACACATTTCCATTAATATCTTTGTTCAAATGGACTATAAGTTACCCATATGTTTCACTTTTCCTCTTTTCCCATCCTCATCCTCTTTATCAATTGATTCTTCCTCTTTTAGAACCTTTTATAGGTCCACAAGCTCTTCATCATGAGCTTCTTCACTCTCATTTTGTTCTCTTTCTTCACCATCTTCTCCTTTCTTGACCTCTCTTGACCTTGAGGTCTTCACACTCTCTTCACTTACCTTTATCTCTTTCTCTCTACTACTGGTACTTGTTCTCTTTATCTCAACTTTTCCTTCTATTTATCTTATTTCTCAAGTGCTTTCCTTTGAACTATACCTTTTTGTGTCCTCAAACTGTAAAAAAATGTCTAAGGCCTCATATAAGACATCCTCACCTTCTTCTTTACTTGTTTCATAACCTTGAACTATTACTTCACTTTGAATTTGTTTACCTTCTTTCACCTATGTACCTACTTTCCTAAATCTCTCAAGAAAAACCTCTTAATATCCATCATCATTATCATTTCACCTAAACTAATCTCTTTCTTTTCAACTTGTAACTCACACAATTATTCATTGTTTACAAGACTATCACACTTGTTTTCTTCATCTTTTTAGTATTTATAATCAAAAATCCTCATTTTTCATTTTAAATGGATCACATACCTCATTAAATACTTGATATATTGTTGTGACACTGTCTTTTCCTTCATTCCATCCATAAATTATTTCATAAATAACTTCCTTGATTTCTTTTTCTCTACTTTGCTTGCATGTTTCTGCATTTGTCTTCACCTTTTCTCTTTTTCTCGATAACCTCTCTCGGCTCCATTTTTTTTTCTATTTACAATTTTTAATAGGTCATTTGACCCTCCTTCTCATCACATATCCCCCTTCTCTATCCTCTCTCTTCATCATCTTTCCAAGATTCTCTACATCCTCTCTCAACTTTCTTAATTCTCTCTCAATCCATGCCTCTTGCTTTATCTTGATTCCTCTCTTTTTTTTTCTTGGTTTCTTTTTCTTTTCTTTCTCTCTCCTTATTTCTTATCAGCTTCACCAATGTTTCCACCATCTCTTCTTTATCCATTATTATTCTTTTCCTCTTCACCTATCACTTCACAATCACAAACAAACTTCAAAATTTCTTATTAGCAATCAACAAAATACCAAATCCTCTGCTCTGATACCAAATGATACAAATCTCCTAGGAATTTCAATGCATTCATCGTGTAATCAACAATCGGTGGCATTCATTTGATCTAATTCATTATTTTAGAGGTCTTTTTCTAGAGTCTAGAATGGCTCAAACAAGGAAAGTTTTAAGACCCCCAAAAATTGTAAAAATTAGTTAGAGAATATGTGAAAATTGACTTTCACGCTAATGGTGAATATGAAGAAAATGCAAATATTTTATCGGTAGCATTTTTTTATGCTACTCAGGATGACAACATATATTATGTTGTTAGCTAATAGTATATGATGTCGGCCAAAAATATATCTATTTTTTGAAAAAAATGTTTTTGACAATAACAATAAAAATGCCCCTGTTAACAAGAAATCTTTCCTAAAAAATATGGCACAAAAAAAATAAAAATTAAAAAGTAATTTTTGTGAAAAAAATACAAATTTCACTAATTTCACATTTTAAAAAATTGATTTTTTTTTATGTTAGCAGTTAAAATGATCATCTCAATGATAAAGTTGTCCTCCCAAAATATGGGACAAGAAAAAAAAAAATCCCATACTTTTTTTAAACGACATCACTATAAAATGCTATTGGGCTGTAATTTTTTTATGTGTTCTTGAAAAGTAACATAAAATATACTATCACCAAGAATAACATTTTTATCTTTATCGATCGACAAAGATATATTATGTTGTCGGCGGTAGAATAAAAATATCTTTACCAATTTGACAACATAAAGGCAAATATAACGATTTTCTATTTTACGTGAATGACGAATTGACCTCTAAAATTAACTTGTGCAGAAAATTTTAACCCGGTCCTAATTTCTACCCTAAAATTTCACCAATTTCAAATTTTAAAACTAGAATATTTATGAATTAATTCAACTATTAGCCACTAAAATTTTCCCTTGGCTCAATTGCCAAAATTGTATCTTCCAAGAAAATTATTTCTCTACAAGACAATACATATATTAAAATAAACTAGTTCATTGGAAAAACCTACCTTTGATTTACCTTACCTAACCACACCCTTTTCTTGCTTCTTGTGTTCTAGCTCCCAAATACGTAAAATTTGGAATTTTTGCATTTTTCAACATCGTTATTCCCCACACCTTGTCTCACATACTGTAGACACTAAATCATGCACTTTGGGTATTATTTAGTCCCGGTCTTATACTACTATTCATATGGTTTTTGAGTGAAGAAAGTACTAATTAACCCTCATCTTTTGGCCATTTTATTTTTCTATCTGTTGTCATTCCCGACCTTCACCGCATATTTACCCAATTTGTTTCTGTCATTTTGTGCTATTTTGCACTTGACTTGGGTCCCTAAGCTAGTATTGGGGTGTTGTGAAGTGCCATTTTCCTAGGGGGCACCTTGATCCTTTTTACACTTTCCCACCACTTTTTAGGCACTTTCTAGCCGTTTGAACTTTCTATATTTTTGGTGGAAGGAATTTTTGGGGTTAATTATGAAATTAGAATAAGAGAACCATATAAATATAAATTTATGAGATCATAATGAGGACCAAACACTAGTAACTACTATCATCCACCTAGAGTTGCATCCATCTAAGGAATCTAAAGATCATTTGAATCTATCTAGATCCATCACAAGGGATAAATATGGTTCATCTCGCATCACACAATCATAGGAGGGAAGTCTATTCTATTCCATCCACCATGTATTAAATTTCTTACACTTAGTTCTATCTCGTTACTTCACAAAGTGTGACTAACACAAGATCACCTAGGGCATGATTCACACACACACATAGAACTACACCGGGTTTGAGATGTAGCACATCACTCGGTTATTTAGTCCACCATTGTGGCTACTAAGGATAGTCTAACCCCTTCATTTCCATTTTTATTTTTAGGTTTTGATGTTTTTTTGGGGTTTTACAGTTTATCTTTCATCATTGATCATTGATGACATTCAACACACAGAGTAGTGAATTACACGTGATAGACAACGAATGATTCACATCATCATTTGACCACCGTAAATATGGTATCTAGACCTCTTACATAGACTAGGGCACCCATAACTCAGACTAGGGCACCCACAAGCACCCCCGATCCTCTCCAAGTGTGCCATGGTCCACTTAGAATACTCATATATACACTTTTAGACCTCGGTACAGTCGTTTTCCCTCCTCCTATTTCTCCAACAATCTCTAAAACACAATCTAATGATCTCATCTAATCAAATAAGCTCTTTCCAACTCTTCTTTACATATTAGGGTTTACATTTCTACTTCCTTAGTTGCTTGGGTCACTACTTTTATTTATTGGTTCTCTAGTTTAGATTAACTACCATTATTCCACATTTTAGTTAATCTTTTTGGTGAACACAATTCGACTTACACACTCTAGGATCCTCATTATTCTTTTAAGGGTTTATTTATCATGGCTTTGTCCATTCATGAATTTTTACTTCTTCATCTTGAATTAAGAGATAAAATCATCAATATTCTCCTCACTACTCATATTCCTGACAACACTCATCCAGATATAGTCTACAATACCTTTACGGATGCATTTTCTCAACATGTTTCTTTCCCATCTACTCATGTTGACCTCGCACTACTTTTGACAATGACCCACCTTTGCATATCATATGTTGTATTCAGAATGTAGGTTTCAAGTGCACTTTAATTGATAATGGATCTGAACTCAACTTATGTCCCATGTCATTCCTTGAGAAGCTTGGTCTTTTCACTCATGATGTTTGTATATTTTCTTTCACTACATGCATATGATGTTTTTTTTTCATGTGTTGGTCACATTACATTACCTATCACTGTAGGGCCAAAAATTGTCAACAATGTCTTCTTTGTCATTGATTTCCTAGTTTCTTATAATTGTTTTCTTGCTCCACCATGGCTTCATGTCATGCAAGTGGTCACATATATTGAACATCAACGTGTCAAATTCCTATATGAGGGTATTGAGAATACTATTTTTCATGACCATGACCCATTCAAATCTTTGTGATCGTGCTCATAATACTAGTCTTCTTATTCCACATACTGATACTACAAATGATCACTAACCTATGGAAAAACCACCTCACTTTCCACCACATGAAGGTGTTATTTTTGTGATAGATGAAGTATCTTCTACACCACCTTCCACTACTACTAGTATGATTCCTTATCGGGGTCTATCTAGACCATGGATGTCACTCTATCACCTACACATTCACACTCATGCAACACCTACATTCACTCCCCCATTTACTTACACACTTTCCATGAATGATTCATATTTCGAACATATTCCATTTGATACTAATTTTGATGTCACTATATGTTCACATAATGGTATAACTTCGACTTGGTTTTATTTTGAATACCTATATCCTCCTACTAATGATCCACATATATATTATGGATTCATCACTATTACCATTACTTATGGTTTACATGTATTTCATCTTACTATCTACCTATCATGCACTCCTCACTCTTCTCCACTCACATTAGGAGAGTCTTGGCTTAATTATATAGGGGGACATTGATCTTGATCATATTGATATCTCATTTCCTATTCCCTTCGGTCGTATATTCATTTGAAATAGTTACTTTCTTGGATATAAATAAAATCCTACTCATTGGTATGCACATGATTGTCCACTTCCTCCATTTATTGATGAGGAATATGCCATGGGTATGTATAACTTACACCTCAATGGATCACTACATGATCAACCAAACACTATTTCTTATCAAGTAACTAATTCTTATCCATTCAACTATGACCTTGAAACTGATGATATTTTAGATGACATTACATGATTGCGGTCTCTATCTTACATGATTTGGGGGAATAAAATTTAAATGTACAACCCCCCACTATATCAACATCATCACATCTATCATCTTTGCATTATTGTACATCAATATTTTAGCATAGGCATACCAATCACATGTTTTTCTTCAACCATTACTCGATGACACACTCTTATGCTTCATTTCACACTTGACCGTTAAGGGCATACTACATGACATGACACAAACTACACAATAGGTCTTACACACTACATCTATTCACAAATTTTGCATCATACATCCTACACTCTACATTTAGACTATATCATTTTGACATTTATGCATCTATACATCACACATACTCTACATACTATATTTCTATTCTCTTATTCTCTACCTTTCTAGAATTATATACTACTCATTTTACATACTACATCACACACATCTTACATTAAATCTCATAAATTGTATAGTAAACATTCTACACATCACATGGTTGTCTCTTATCATCACACATACTACATATCCAAAGAGGGGGCATCATTTGGGGTTTACATACTATAAAATTCTTACTGCACCGGTTCAATTCGGTTTAATTTCTACCTTTAGCATTGTGGGTTATACAACAAGTGGGTTCAAACCAATCTATGAACCCCATACACATCATATTTTACAGAAATGGTTATCCTTAGAATTCTCAGTGAGCGATTAAAGGTTGAAGGATACATCGAGATTTTCCTATACTTCTTTAGCTAGTGGCATCGAGATCACAAAAAAGGAAATTTAGATATATCTTTCCATATGCTTAGGAAATAGTTAAGGTTGGAGAATATAAAAAAATTCCTCCCTATACTTCTTCGGCTTATGGCGTTGGATCTCCCAAAAACCAGGAAAGGATATCCTCTTTCTATGCCCTTTTATCTCATCATGGATCAGGTGCACATGTTCCTTGTACACTTTTCACACTTTCATTTCAGTTTTTACATTACTATATACATGCATCTTTACATGTGATTTTACATATATACATATATTTGACTTCTTTATCATCTTCTCCTTGCAGTCGACCATATGACAAGTAAGCATAATAACAACAATAACAATGGTGTCAACAATGACATTTTGTAGCAGCACACACCATACTAACCATTTAGGTACATCACACGCATTTTCACCTTAGGTTCACTCTCATCACTTTTTTGTGCTTTTACATCTTTAGTTTCCATGCTCCATCATCTTTTTGTCAATTCACACTTTTTCTAGTCCTTTGTCATGTTTTGTACATCACTCTATATGGACATCAAGTACACATCTCTATCTAATTTATGTTACCAAGCGTTCCTCTCACCAAAATAAAGTGGGGAAAATGTAGACACTAAATCAAGTAATTTGGGTATTATTTAGTCTCGGTTTCATACTACTATTCATATGGTTTTTGAGTGAAGAAAGTACTAATTAACCCCCATCTTTTGGCCATTTTATTTTTTTATTTGTTGTCATTCCTAACCTTCTTTGCATACTTGCCCAGGTCTTCTTCTATCGTTTTGTGTTATTTTGTACTTGAATGGGGTCCCCGTGCTAGTATTAGGGTGCTAACAAGTGCGCCCGATCCTTTTTACACTTTCCCAACACTTTTTGGGAACTTTCTATCCATTGAACTTTCTATATTTTTTTGTTAGCATTTTCGGGGTTAATTACGAAATTAGAATAAGAGAACCATATAAATATAAAGTTATGAGACCATAATGAGGGACCAAGCACTAGTCACTACTATCATCCACCTAGAGTTGCATCCATCTAAGGCATCTAGAGCTCATTTAAATCTAACTCCATCACAATGGATAAGGTTGGTTCATCTACATCACACAAGAATATGAGGGAAGTCTATTCTATTCCATCCACCATTTATTACATTTTCTACACATAGTTATAGCTCACTACTTCACAAAGTGTGACTGAAACAAGAGCACCTAGGGCATGATTCACACACACACACACACACAGAACTACATCGGATCTCGAATTTTATCACAACAATCAGGTTAGTAAGTCCACCATTGTGTCCGTTGAGACGATCATTACTCCTATAAAGTTAGATCAACTATTAAAATTATTAGAAACCATTTTTTTCATTTCTTCTAAAAGTGTCCAAACTTCACTTAGGAGCTCTTGAGGACAAACTATCAAGAACATTAAAGGTTATAAGGTTTCATACATAGAAGAAAGGAGCCAATGACCATGCATGGGCTAATGACCATGAGTGGATATGTGAAATAAAGTACCATTAGTTGTTTGAATTAAAGTTAAAAATTAAATAAAAACTAGCCAATAAAGTAAGTCACATCAATAAATTAACCAATGAAATGGTGACACATAGACAACCCATAAAGGTGATTTTATTCTCAAGTAATGGGTTACCTTGAATTCATTTTTATTCAAAAGTTCTTATTTTAAACCCCTTAAAAATATGTTCTCCACATAATTTAAATGTGTAAAAGAAAATATGCATATTAAAACAATCATGATCTATTAAAGGGTATTTTTATATAAATTTTATGATTGTGAAGTGGCTCTAACGACCTATTAAATTAGGATTCACGATAAATGGATAAATTCCCCTACCTAAAACAAAGTGATAGCATCCCCAAACACCCTTTTTTCCTTTTAAGGTGTGCCTCAAATTGCACCATCCAACTCCTTGATCTTCTCCCTCAAAACCCACTTTTCCTTTCCTAGTCTGATAAACTCCAACTAGCCCTAGTCAAGATCTTTTACATGCATAAATTTGATGAAGTGACTCAATAAACAATATGGTAAAATTTTACACTACCCATTACATATTTCTTTCGGTGTGTAAAGTTTCAAGACTATATGCCAATTCTATCACCTACTTCCTTAAGAAATTGACCCTCTTTTGTTAGGTATGTGACTGCGTAGAGACTGTCTTTAACAAACTTTCATAAACAACTCATATTCTAACCATTGTTTATTAAATAATATTAATAAAAATATTATTAATATTATTTAATATTATTCATATAGATATCTATCAATTCAAAATATTTCGTGAAGGGCTTCAAATCATGATTTCACCGACACCCTAATTGTAGCATAAGGTTGATAGATATCCATATGACCGTAGAAGGACCTGAAGAGAGAAAACATTTGGTTATGATCCACTAGTCCCACCCAGCATCGCAGGAGACCTCCTCATTTGATATAGACACTAGCTTGCGTATCCAAGTTCTTCAAAACACCTATTAGGTACTATGAGAAAATGTGTAACTTCTAGTTCTAAACGTAGAGGCTAAAAGGCATACGATTACTGGATACTTGGAATAAGGGGTTGACTCTTCATATGACCATAGGAGGTCCACAACAACCATGAACTTACGGTTGTGATCCACAGGTCCCACAACCCAACGGGCCTACAAATCAATCAAATATTGACAACAACTTACAAACGCTAGTGTTTAGGTCTTCTCCACTTCCACCAGACATCATCACACAACTATCATTATTAAACATAGCAGCTAACCAAGCTAAATATTTCTGGACTAGACCATAAAATCGTCCATAAAGCACCAAAAGATCCACTACACATTTAACCATTCCATTTTCATGACCTTGACGGGAGATATATACTGAAGCACCCATAGGTCATCTTCCACGTATTCCACAACCCATAGATCGAATCATAAATGAGCCCCTTGCTCATTTTTGGCTAACTCCCTTCATTCTTTCCTCTCTTGTGCCTCAGTCATAATTTTTTTATCTTTCAGGCACTCAAAACCTTCTAGAAATGGCACCATTGGATAGATATTTTCTCAGCTTTCCAGAAAGGTAAATTTTTCTTCCTAACTCCATGTATTTTTGAAGTTATGGCTCGGTGGAGCTTTTGTGGGAAATTTTCCCTAGAAAAGCCCAAGCCAATAAGATGAGGCCACGTGTCCTCGGAAGGGTGGAGGGTGGAGGTAAACTTGGAATTTTTACCAAGTGTTTGGCAGGTTTTAGAAGGAATTTTTCAGCCCGATGGCCCATGCCACCGATGAATAGGATCGTGGGGCCACGTGTCCAGGGGGAGAAGTTGGGAAAATTTCCCAGGGTTGGCGCAAGTAAAAAATTTCAGCCCAAGGCCCATCCAATGGCATGGTGCCACGTGTCACTCGGGGGGGGTCGGAGGTGTGAAAGGATTTTTTCCTTTTCACCCAAGTGAGGAAAAATTTTAAAAGGAAGTCCCCCCCCCAAACCGAGAGCAATAGGATCATGCCACATGTCCATGTGGCGGCAAAAAAAACAAAGGCAAGCCCACAGGAAAATGAAAAAAATTTTAAAAGGCCCAAATTGCGTCAATGGGATTGTGCCACATGTCCATAACTCAAAAATTGAAGATGGTCAATGATGATGAAAAATTTAGAGCAAATGCCCATGAAAATCACATCATGCCACGTGTCCTCGGAGCATTCGGTGTGCGGAGAATTTTTGAAAATTTTCCAAAGGCCAAAATGATGAAAAATGAAGCAGGAAAAGCCCGCAACCAATCAAACATGCCACGTGGCACCAGGATGGTGGGGCATGGAGATTTTTGAGGAAATTTTCCAAAATGCAAAAAGTGGGAAAATTTCAAATTTTCACCCCCAACCCATTTTGGCCCTGTTTTGCCCTAAATTTTCAAATGGGCATAACTTTCGATCCAGAGCTCGGTTTTTGTGTTCTTTATATCAATGGAAATATGGTGAAATTATCTACATGATTCTAGGGTCAATTTTGTGTTTTGGTGGAGTTTGGAGAGAGAAAATTGGAAAATACCTCTGGCACATGGAAATGAACAAAATGACATTTCAACCACCATTTTTAATGCGGTATGGCTCGCATTCTCTCCCAGCATGGTCAAAAATGTTGGGAAGTGGATTTGTAAGGAACCCATGTTGTTTATTATGAATTTGGTTGGTGGTTGAAAGCTTTCTCATGTTTTCCCACGTTTCTCTCTCTTGAGCTCGAATGGGCATTGTAAAAAGCCAGAATGGGCTCATTTTAAAATAGTTGGACATTCTTTTAGCTCTGCAACTTCCCTTTTCTTCCTAATCAGGTAGATTTGTGGAGTTTTTACCTTTCCATGCAAATACTACACTTCTTTTTGCCTCTTGGTCATTGTAATGCACTGTATTGGACCTAGAATGATAATATATGCTCTGTGATTAAATTTTCTCAATCCTTTCATATGTTTATCATTGTTTCCTGATCTTTCATTACATTTTGGAAATTTGTGCATGTTTTATGCTATATTTTCTTGTGGATTGTGTATGTTTTTAGTAGTAGTAGCAGTGTCTACTACTCCTTTGGTGCATCACCTTATTTAGATCAGGTTTATTTTTACATTTTCTCAACCCTGTCTCCTTGGAAAAGTTTGATTAAGTTATAGGTAAACCCTCTGCAGAATGTCATGCACACTTGAATAGAGGAGTTGAGGAACCAACCTCTAATCTGGAGATTCTTTTCCCACTTTTACAAGTCCCACACTTGGGGAAAAGATTCAATGTTGTGCAATCACACTGGATGCTAAAATGTCAAACTAGAAATCTGATAGAACATCCAGGGTGTTTTTGATTTGCACTAATAGTTTTGGCACACCGGTGGGACCTTAGAGGTCTTCATCTTCATTGCAAAAAAATTGATGTGCATTTTTGCAAGTTTCTTTCTTAAAAGAGCCTTGAATTGCACATCTGGTGACTCCAAGGAAGAAGAATCAGCTGGTTTTAGCAATACAGGACCTGAAAAACTCATGAGAAGAATCACCACAAGGTCAAGAGTTGGAGAAGAAGAAGTATTGTTTGAGTATACAATTATCTCCAAGAAGAAGACAAAGAGGAGGAGAGAATTCAAAGGTCTCCATCTCCACCAAATAGAACTCTATCAACTCCTCCACCTGGTAGACCTTTCATCCAATCAACAAGGGTTCTAAGGCCAATCAGAATGGCACAACACAACCCATATGTCAATTTCACTTTGGCAATAGCCCACTTGCTCTCAATGCACAAAATCCAATCCCGTTGCAGCACTGAAGAACATTCCATACTTTACTGGAGAGAATCAGACCACTCCTGGTGATCATGTCAAGGATATTGCTAATATTTGTGCAATCCATGAGATTGATGAGATGCAAGTTGCTTTGTCAAACTGCTGGCATCTTCATTCAAAGGAAAGCTTTGCAATGGTTCAGGAGCCTTGCTTCAGGCTCTATCCAAAATTGGAACCAGCTATGTATAGCCCTCCATGAGCAGTTTGGAGAAAAGGAGATAACTTGTCCCTTTTGGAACAATTGACAACTATCAAGAGAGCTCCCAATGAGCAGCTGACTGACTTCAACTTCAGATTTCAAAGGACTTGGGAGAGAATTCCAATGGCAGTAAGGCCAACAGTAGAAGGTGCTTTTCTATATTACCTTAAAGCTTTAAATTCTGATATTTCTATGTTAATTCAATCCATGGGAGGCACAACTATCCCTGCTGCTTATAGCATTGCCATTAGAGCTGAAAATTGTCTGATTCAAGCTGGTAAGCTAGCTCCTAGGCCTCCAATGCCATTGTATCCAAATTTAGAGAGTCCAAGTACTAATCAAGCACCTATTTTAGCTCCTATTCCCACTCCTAGAAATCAGAATTCAAGTGAAGCTTCTACTTCATCTTCTAGTGCCTCAAATGAACTTCAAGAAGTCATGAAGCAATTGCAAAATTTAGGTAATGAGCTGGTTACACTCAAGAGGTAGCAAGCCCAAGTTTTAGACCTTCTTATCAGCCTCAAGCTCAGCCTAACAGGTAGCCATATCAGCCTCAAAGACCACCCAATCCAGCTGCAAATCAAAATCAAGCAAGGCCTCCTACCAACAGACCATTTCAGCCCTATAATCCCAATGCTACATCTACCTCTAAAGCACTAGTGCCAGTACAAAACAACATAGCTCAAGAGTATGATTGGTGTTTCCCATGCAATGAACCTCACAACTAGTCTATGTGCTTCAATGGTGCTCTAAATCAAGCCTTAATGGTAACAACAACTGGTGTGGAGGGTGAAGGGAGTCAAGGAATAACCAACAGCAAGAAACATCCCAACAAACAATCAGCTCCAAATGATACCACACTTGTAAACTAGCAGGCAAA
Organism: Taxus wallichiana var. yunnanensis; assembly: GCA_018340775.1. Classification (NCBI taxonomy): domain Eukaryota; kingdom Viridiplantae; phylum Streptophyta; class Pinopsida; order Cupressales; family Taxaceae; genus Taxus; species Taxus wallichiana. The sequence continues at coordinate 678,495,636 of CM031239.1, forward strand.
AGACTTTTGTGGTATGAATCAAACAATCTCTCAAAGTGTTGCAGCCAACACAAGGTCAAAAAGGAGAAATTTGGGTGAAGGACAGCCATTGGCTCCAAGTAATCCACAACCTTCTACCACTCCACAAACTGTTGGCAAACAAAATGTAGTTCCAAACATGCAAGGACCACCCAAACCAGCTCCTAAACCAACTCAGATGCCAGTTGTTGCTGCCCATGTGTAAGGAATGAATGTGCAGGCTAGAGGATAGTAGAGGGATGCTTCATCCCCATTCAACATCATTGATCAGATGAAGAAGACAAATGTAAACATATCAATGTGGGAATCACTATCCATCCCAGGCCAAAGAGATTTGCTACAAGCTGCCATGAAGGACTGGTCAACTTCAAATCAACAGGTCCAAATGCAAGAGAAGGTACTCACAAATGCTACCCATCCTGAGGGGAATCATGGAGGACAACAAGGTAAAATGTTGAAGCCCCCTCCATTCTATGTTTCATTGATCATTGGAAACCAATTAGTACACAACTGCATGATTGATTCCAGCAAGTAGTTCAGTAATGCCCAAGCAAATAGCTGATCAATTGGGGCTTCAATATGAAGTCATATCCAAAGGGGTAGTGCAATTAGATGGGACAGTAGTGAAAATAGTGGGAGTGATTAAAAACTTGAGTCTTACTTTGCATGCATGCCCCAACGTTGTTGTTTTGCAAGATGTCTCGGTGATAGATCTTCCACCACTCTTTGCCCTATGTTTGTCAAGGGATTTCACAGCTAAGATTGGAGGTTACTTATCTACTGATTGGTCACACATGTTGTTTAGAACAAGATATGGAACTAAAGCCACAATCAGATCTGAGCCTATTGCAAACTTTCACATTGAGCCTCACACTCCAAGCCAAATCAATACCAATTGTTCAGCGTTTGATCAAGAAGATTATCCAAGCACTGATGAAGCTGACACCAAGGTTGGAAGCATCCCAGATTTGACTCTTGATGAATGGGCAAGCAAGGTGCATGCTTTTGATCCTTATCAAGAAATAGAAGAATCTGAGCTAGGAGTCTATTGCATACATGAAGAAAATCAGCCTATTCCTAGCATCACCAAGCCAGACCACAAGGATGATAATGAGGTATGGCAGTTGTTCTTTGATGGATCAAGAAGTAGACAAGGTGCAGGAGGGGGAGCTATGCTTGTTTCACCTCAAGGAGTTAAGTATTATTCAGCTTTTAGATTTCAGTTTGCATGTTCTAATAACACTGCTGAATATGAAGCTTTGATACAAGGATTGCATTGGTCAATCAAGAGAGGAATAAAGAACTTGCAAGTTTTGGTGACAGTGAGCTGATTGTCAACCAAGTTAAGGGGTAGCATGCTGCCAAGAATGATCTACTCAAGTGCTACAAAAATAGGGTGTGGGACCTCATTGAAGATTTTGAGGGTTTTAGCATCAAGTCCATCCCTAGAAAAGAGAACCAAGCTGTTGACAGGCTTGCAGCAGTTGGAGCAGCCTTTGATGTTGTTGAAAGCATCAAGAAAGACAAAGTACAACCAAGCATTCATGTGATTGTAAGGCCTTCAGTGCCAGAAAACAATGTAAGTTGGCAAGTGTTTGAAAATGATCAACAAATCATCCATTTCTTGCAAGAAGAGGCTGAGTTCTCAGTTAAAAATCAGGAAAAGTTAGAACAACAGTATGGTGATCAAGTGGTACAACTGAGAACCAACAAACTACCAAAGGGACTTGTCACTTTGGAGTCCATTTTCAATCCTAATGATCAGTTTAGGAAGGAGAAAGCAAACATCCAAGTCAAGGGAGAAGATTCAGTGCCCATCTTGGTGGAAGAAGGAAAATCACTCCAAATTGGTAAAGTGACAACTGAGCAAGAAAGGTATGAGTTCATACAACTTTGTCAAGAATTCCCTGATGTGTTTTCTTGGAGCTATGAAGATTTGAAAGGTTTCAATCCCAAGTTAGCTCAACACACTATTGAATTGGACCCAAGTGCTAAACCCATCAGGAAAAAACAAAGGCCAGTCAATCCACACATGGAGCCTCTCATGAGAAAAGAATTGAATAAGTTGATAGAGTCAAGTATCATATTCCCTATCAAGCATTCTAGTTGGGTAGCCAACTTGGTTCCAATTAGAAAGAAGAGTGGAGAAATCAGATTGTGTGTTGACTTCAGAGATTTGAATAGAGCATCTCTCAAGGATCATTACCCACTTCCTTCTATGGAGCAGATTTTACAAGTTGTTGCTGGCTCTGAAAGGTTTTCATTGCTTGATGGCTATTCAGGGTACAATCAGATTATGGTGAAGGAAGAGGATCAGTTCAAGACAGCCTTCACAACCAAATGGGGGACTTATGCATATAGAAAAATGCCATTTGGGTTGTCCAATGCTGGAGCTACATTCCAAAGGGCAATGGACATGGCGTTCAAGGATTTGATTAACAACATGGTGCTGATATATCTTGATGATATCACTATTTTTTCAAAAAATGCAGCAGACCATCTCTTTCATTTAAGACAAGTATTCCAAAGGTGCAGAAGATTTGGGGTATCTTTGAATCCCAAAAAGTGTATTTTTCTAGCTCATGAAGGAAAGCTCCTTGGCCACATTGTCTCCAAAGAAGGATTAGCAATTGATCCGAAAGAGTTGAAGCCATAAGAGCACTGCCATTTCCAAGTCATAAGAAAGCCCTTCAAAGTTTCTTGGGAAGGATAAATTTTGTTCGAGAGGTTTGTCCCAAATTTTGCAGCCCTAGTCAAGCCTATCACCAAGATGTTAAAGAAAAGCATAGCTTTCAAATGGACAGCAGAAGGCAAGGCAAGTTTTGAAGCAATCAAAGAGGCCATCTCACAAGCTCCAACTCTCATTAACCCAAATTTCTCCAAGGATTTCATCCTCTATGCATTTGGAGGTGATGATACTATTTCTACAATTTTGGTACAACAGAACAAAGACAATGATGAGCAGCCAATTGCTTTCTTCAGCCAAATCTGGAGGACTATGAGGTGAGATATTCTTTCATTGAGAAGCATGTTCTTGTAGTAATTAGGAGCTTGAAGAAATTTAAGCATCTAGTTTCAAACAACAAGGTTCAACTGCTGGTTTCTCATGTGGGAGTTAAAGACTTCCTCCTCAATAAAGACCTAAATGAAAAGAGAGCAGGGTGGATTACTCGTGTCATGGAGTATGACATTGAGATCAAAGTCACCAAGTTGGTTAGAGGAAAAGGATTGTGTGAGCAATGGTCTTGAACAAACAAAAGGAAGCATGCAATGAGAAAGAGGTTGTTTTGGCATTGCAAGACAACCATGAGCAAGGAAGCACTCAAGAAGAAAATGATAATGTCCTCACTCCTTGCTGGACCCAAGACATAATGCACTTCCTACACACAGGCCTATGCCCTCCAGAGATGAACAAAACCAAAAGGAGACACTTCAGATTGCAGGCTGTCCCATATGCCCTTGTTGATGGTGTTTTATTCAAAAGGGATGTGAATGGAGTGTTGCTGAGATGCATTAGTACAAATCAGATTCACAGAGTGTTGGAAGAGTTCCATGGTGGATCAGCTGGTGGTCATTTTGCACCAAGAGTGATAGCTCTCAAGATCATGAGGGCTGGCTATTATTGGCCCAAGATTTTTAGTGATTGTTATGCATGGATCAAGAGGTGCAAGAATTGTGCATTCTTCACAGGTAAGGAGAGACTAGCCACCCTTCCATTGCATCCAATTTCAGTTGACCAGCCATTCATGCAATGGGGTTTGGACTTCATTGGAGTCATTAATCCAAATTCAAGCCAAGGACACAAATGGATTCTAATAGCAATAGATTACTTCACCAAGTGGACTGAGGCAGTAGCACTCAAGGAAGCAAATGAATCTAGCATCCTGGACTTCTATGAAGGAATAACAACTAGATTTGGCATACCTACTACAATAATATCAGATAATGCATTGGCATTCATTGGGTCCAAGGTAACTAAATGGGCTGTCAAGAATGGGATCTACCTAAGCACTTCATCAAATTATTATCCTCAGGGTAATGGCCAAGCTGAATCTACAAACAAGAACTTGTTAAGGATCATCAAGAGGACTCTTGATGAAAATCAAAGGTCTTGGCATACTAAATTGAAATCAGCCTTGTGGGACTGATAGGATAACCCCAAGAGATCTACGGGTAATTCTCCATTCAAGCTTGTTTATGGAAGAGAGGCAATTTTTCCCATGTCACTTGAGTTGCCAACATTGGAACTCATGAAGCAGTTGGAGTTGTTGGAGTTTGGACCCATGGAGGTTAGGTATGCAGAATTGATGGAGCTCCAAGAAATCAGAAATCAGGCATCCCAAGCAATGGAGAAAGATCAAGCCTTGATCAAGAAGACCTTTGATAGAAAGGCCAAGGATAGATCTTTCCAAGTTGGAGATCTAGTGTTAAAATGGGATGCAGACAGAGAAAAAATGGGGAGGCATTCAAAATTTGATGCCATTTGGAGTGGCCCCTACATGGTCACAAAGTGTAAGGACAACAATGCCTTCCAATTGTCCACATTGGATGGTGAAGAATTGTAGATTCTAGTCAATGGAATCCATCTGAAGCATTCTTTACTGAAGGAAATCCTCCACCTTGTACATATTAGCTTAGGTTTTCATTCCTCCAAGTGCTTATGCACATTGTTTTGTTGTAGATTTAGCTTTTCTTTCCCTAAGTGCTTTGGCACAAGCTTGTTGTTCTAGGAAATGTGTTTGTAGGCCTTGCTCCAATCAGATGGTGTTCTACCCTCCCCTTCCTCCTTGCATTGTTCTAATCAGTTGGGGTACCAAGCAGAGAATTTGATGACTCCATGCCCAATGGATCACTTTAGAAATGATAACTTCATCCAGCAGGTAGATGACCCCTCTGAGTCACCAAAATTGTTATCCAAAATGAGCCCCTTGCTCATTTTTGGCTAACTCCCTTCATTCTTTCCTCTCTTGTGCCTCAGTCATAATTTTTATCTTTTAGCACTCAAAACCTTCTAGAAATGGCACCATTGGATAGAGCTTTTCTCATCTTTCCAGAAAAGGTAAAGTTTTCTTCCTAACTCCATGTATTTTTGAAGTTATGGCTCGGCGGAGTTTTTGTGGGAAATTTTCCCTAGAAAAGCCGAGCCAATAAGATGAGGCCACGTGTCCTCGGAAGGGTGGAGGTGGAGGTAAACTTGGAATTTTTACCAAGTGTTTGGCAAGGTTTTAGAAGGAATTTTTCAGCCCGATGGCCCATTGGTGAATAGGATGCCACGTGTCCAAGGGGAAGAAGTTGGGAAAATTTCCCAAGGGTTGGCGCAAGTAAAATATTTTGCCTAAGGCCCGCATCCAATAGCATGGCACCACGTGTCACCAGGGTAGCGGGGGTCGGAGGTGTGAAAGGATTTTATCCTTTTCACCCAAGTGAGGGAAATTTTAAAAGGAAAGTCCCACCCCCAAAACCCAGAGCCAATAGGATCATGCCACGTGTCCATGTGGCGGCAAAAAACACAAGGCAAGCCCACAGGGAAAAATGAGTGGGGAAGGCCCATGTCCAATGGGATTGTGCCACATGTGTCTAAATTAGAGAGAAGATGGTCAACAGTGATGGAAAAAGATAAGAGCAAGGCCCACGATGAATCACATCATGCCACGTGTCCTCGGGTCATCAGCCGGCGGAGAGAATTTTTGGAAATTTTCCAAAGGCCAAAATGATGAAAAAAGAAGCAGGAAAGGCCCATAACCAATCAAATGTGCCACGTGGCACCAGAGCGGTGGGGCATGGAGATTTTTGGGAAATTTTCCAAAATGCAAAAAGTGGGAAAATTTCAAATTTTTGGCCCTTGACCCATTTTGGCCTGTTTTGCCCTAAATTTTCAAATGGGCATAACTTTCGATCCAGAGCTCGGTTTTTGTGTTCTTTATATCAATGGAAATCTGGTGAAATTATCTACATGATTCCAGGCTCAATTTTGTGTTTTGGTGGAGTTTGGAGAGAGAAAATTGGAAAACACCTCTGGCACGTGGAAATGAACAAAATGACATTTCAACCACCATTTTTAATGAGGAATGGCTCACATTCTCTCCCAGCATGGTCAAAAACATTGGGAAGTGGATTTTTAAGGGAACCCATGCTGTTTTTATGAATTTGGTTGGTGGTTGAAAGCTTTCTCATGTTTTCCCATGTTTCTCTCTCTTGAGCTCGAATGGGCATTGTAAAAAGCCAGAATGGGCTCATTTTAAAAGAGTTAGACATTCTTTTAGCTCTGCAACTTCCCTTTTCTTCCTAATCAGGTAGATTTGTGGATTTTTACCTTTCCATGCAAATACTTGCACTTCTTTTTGCCTCTTGGTCATTGTAATGCACTGTATTGGACCTAGAATGATAATATATGCTCTGTGATTAAATTTTCTCAATCCTTTCATATGTTTATCATTGTTTCCTGATCTTTCATTACATTTTGGCAATTTGTGCATGTTTTATGCTATATTTTCTTGTGGATTGTGTATGTTTTGTAGTAGCAGGTGTCTACTACTCCTTTGGTGCATCACCTTATTTAGATCAGGTTTATTTTTGCATTTTCTCAACCCTGTCTCCTTGGAAAAGTTTGATTAAGTTATAGGTAAACCCTCTGACACTTGAACAGAGGAGTTGAGGAACCAGCCTCTAATCTGGAGATTCTTTTTCCCACTTTTTACAAGTCCCACACTTGGGTCAAAAGAAACCTTCATCTAGAGGGTGTATTATTGTTACACTAAACACAGTCGCGCCAAAGAGGCACATTGTCTCCACATGCAACGTTGGCCTTTCCCACACCTTTCCACATTCTTAAATTCCTAACATAGTGCAAGCGCAACCACACCTACACCTACATTTGAATGTTGTGCAGACCCTTCCCGCGCCACGCCAAAAGCTCAAACCTTGGCGCACCTTAACTCAATGATGTACCCTTTGAACCTACGCCATTTGGCACATTGTAATGTTTTGCAACATGTACCATATCGTGCCAATGGCGCATCCTAAAGCCTTGCTACACCAAATAAATTTGTGCCCAGTTAAAACCTTCATATGGCACAAGAGCACATCCTATGACACCAACATCTAAATGTTGTGTGTAGTCTTTCCACACCTTGCACCCCTTTGGGCACTATTTTCTTCCATGCAACACTCTCCCAAAGTGCACCTTGCTTTTCTAACCCTACAACCTACAATATAATTGTGCCTTGCACCCAGAGGCTTCTAAATTGATAAATTTTCATTTTGTAAGCTTTGATGGACGATTTAACAACTAACATGGCTCTTCTGCGATGGACTTCCCTGCTTCTTCTTGCAGATCAACAACTGAACTCAGATCCACACATGTCTTCATCGAGTAAGAAGCCAACCAAGTCTAAGGGTAAGGCCAAACTAATAGAAGAAGAAATGAAGTATAAATACCAAAGGGTCAGGATGCCCGAGTCCCTTGCAGAGTGTGACCTAGACATTAGAGATTCAGAGCTCGGCCACATCGACATGGATGACTTCTAGGCTAGAACCAAGAAGGTCACGGGAAGCCTATGGATGGACAAATTGGTTGGCAGTGGTCTGCATTTTGCTGTAGGAATTCCCATGAGCATAGTTAACAACGAGTTCATGATGGTGGTGGCCCGTTGTTACAATAAGGACACAAGATGTGTCGAAGAATGAGAAGGGCGAGGTGATAATCAACCTCACTACCCAACACTTTGAAATCATGTTGGGTATTCCCACCACCAAGCATTTTATAGCCATAAGCCAAGAAAACTCGCATGAAGACATGGAATGAGAATGAAGACAAATGCATGTAGCTGATGAATGAGGTATACCTGAAAAATAAGAAGGTGATAACCAGGTGGCCACAAGTCATTCATCGTAGTGACTTCTCAGAAGAGCTGAGTGACACCATCAATTTCCTAAGTAGGGTGTTTGGGCTTCTTGATGCCCATTATTTTCACAAGTGGGTGCTCAGATACTTAGAGACAATGAGCAAAAATGTCCTTGATCAACATTTTGAATGGGCGGAGATTATCAGCAGCATCATCTCCGAGTAGCTTCAATAGCTTTCAATGATTGGGAGGTTCTACATGAAATCCTACATGGTATATGTTTATGCCTCTGAAAGAGACTACCCAGCACTGAATCGATGTGGGGTATGGCCCTAGGTCAAAATATACGAATACTATCTAGATCTAAGAATGAAAAATAGTATCTCACAATTTAGCAAAATCAATGATGCCTTCTTCTACAACATCATCTACCTATTGAGGCCCAATATGACTCATGGTCAGATGACCAAGAGCGTGGTAACTACCACAGAGAAGTGGGGAGTGTTATTTACCCAATTCCCCACTTTCACCTATCTCAAAGCCACCAACTTCTTAGGGAGCCCATTAAGTTACCGAGGTATGCAGGGCCTAAGCTGATCCTATTGGAGCTATCTAGATAGCTTATCACATACCACGAGAAGTGCCTGAAAAGAAAAAAGGGTGGAACTTCATTCCCCCTCACAGTGGGTAGGTACACCTGTGCTTCCCAAAGCAAAGCCCAGGAGATGTTTGCAGAGCTTGAGTTTCTCAACTTAAAGCATAATTTCCCAGTGAGGCCAACCTTTGATCCTCATAATTTCCTTCTAAGGGAAAAGCTCGATCCGATTCACATCCCTCAGATCGAAGATATCTACATTGATCTGTATCATGAAGCCGAGCTCAGATGAAAGGACCACTCCCGGCTGGCCCTAGCAGAAATCATTCAGTATGGTGTGGCCATTGTCCCAAAGGGTTTCCAAGTGACTGATCAAGAAGTTGATCAGGTCTATCTAAACACGGACCAAGAAAATTGGCCATTTTCTAAGATTGATAGAACAAAGGCACCTCAGACTATTGAGGAAAGGGTTAAGGGAACTTTGTAGTGCACAGAGCATTGGTGCAGGAAGAACGGTCTCATCTACCTTGGGGTAGACTTCACCATGTCTCCCTTAGGTAATGCACTTGCCAAGCCGAAGCACTTGCCGAAGGGCAAAGGGAAAGATAAAGAGGGAGAAACAAGTACTACTTAGGAGGAAGCTCCCGAGAGTCCTCCTTCCACCACTAAAGAACAGGTAGTAAGCCTGATCTCCCCAGAAGAAGAAGAAGCGGTAATCTGTTTGAATGGGCAGATCCACTCAGGGATGTTACCACTACCGAAACTGCGAAGTTCCCACCATCCCATCTCCCACTCCTCCTTCTCCTCCTCATGTCACTCAACCTTCCACTCCTTTGATTGTGTCTTCTCCCCTATCTTCTCTTGTTCCCCCTTCCTCTTCCTCCATCTTCTCTTCCCTCAAAATTTGTCCCCCAACATTTCTTCTCTCATCTCTCAGATCCCTTCCACCCCTACGGTTTCCTCTCCTGCAGTGACTCCTACTCCTATGAGCACTATGTTGGCTTCTCTCTCAATTCCGCAAGGTAAGTGTCTTGACACATTTCCCCATGTCCACTACAGCTGCTCCTTCTTCCACCCTTGTTCCCTCCTCTTCCCCTGGTCCCACTCCCTTATTCTAGAATGGATCTCCAAACACTTGAGCCAACATAAGAGTAAATTCCCCATTGTACCTATGGACTTCTTCGTGATTCCAACTAAAGGAGATAAGAAGCAAAGGATATAACCCACTTCTCTCAAATTGCCTCGGTGAAAGGGTTATCGAGATCATGTACCCCGATCCCATAAAGGAATAAAAGATCTATCTCCTATAGATTTTATAGTGACACAGTCACAATGGAACATCCTTAGAAAGCCTACAGGAGAGGCCTTATCTCGCATTGGATCCCCTTTACAAAAAGCTTTAGGAAGAAAAGGAAGAGAAGAGGATACTTTGAAAGAACAGAACAAACATCTTCTCCAATCCCTCGCAAAAATGGGCAAAGTGCCCCCCTAGCTTGCCACCAAAACTCCTTAAGCCCTTAGTCGGGAAAAGATAAATGAGTACGCCAAGATTGGTGAGAAAGGTATGGAAGTATCTGCTTGGAGAGACCAGATCCTCAAAGATAGTGAGGAAGTAATTATAAAGTTCATAGAGCTATATCAAAATATTGATCAAGCTAATAAGGAACTCCAGACAATTACAGGACCTATCTCCGAAGAGTTGGACCATGCCGGGTTACAACATGAGAAATTCTAGAAGATGCCCGACTGCCCAATTGATGACTTTGTAAAATTCGGCATCTTTGATCACCCAAGAACACCCAACGAAGTCCTTGCTGCTTTGGACTATCAAGTTGACGAGATGGAATTTGTCTTGGAGAAGATAGATAAAATCACGGAGGAAGCCTTAGATGCAATGCATCAAATGGAATAGATCATCCTAAGGATGTCTCCGGGCTTTCTCACCCCATCATATGCCTTGAGGAAGGTAGATGACACTATTCAGCTCTTCAAGGAGATCACATCACAAGGTTTAGGGTCAGAAGCCACTTTTGATACAGAATCTATCAACAACCTTCTGGCCTACCATGATTTTGTTGGATACCTGATGGAGGTAGGTAATGAATACTTCAAGCTCCTAGAGAGACTCAGAGATGAACGGGAGACTTGCGAAGTCATCGGAGATCATACCAAGGGTCCTGCTCAGGATCAACTTCAAACGATGATTAGCAAGTTCATGGAGTATCATGCTCAATTTCACATTTCCTCTCCTGAGTAGAAGCAGGATACTCCTTTCTAGCCGAGGGATGATGATGAATAGGCTCCTTCCTCCTAGGATTTATCCCATTTTTGTAAAGTATTTAAAAGTATGTTGGCACAAATGATGACATCATCCATGTTGCACCATGGGATGTTGTCATCCACCAAATTGCCTCAAAGTCAATAGTTGACTTTTAGATATTTTGTAAATAGTTGTTGGTTCCTTTTTGCCTTCTTTCTCCTTCTCCTTCTATATATACTTGGATACTTGTTGTATTCAAGGGTGGAAATTTTTAGATGAAAAATAGAAGTGAGAAGAAAAGGCTTTGTACTTTTTGTAATAGAAAATATTAATACAGAAATTAAGACTTTGTGCTCAATGGATGTGTTATGAGCATTAGATCTTTCTTAAGTTAGATCTGTGTTGCTTTTCTGTTAGATTTATCTCTACTTTTTTGTCATTTTCTCATCAGTATTACTTTGTTCATTTATGCAAGTAGGTTTGGCTCTGTTTACTACCAACCCAAAACATAAACCCTCTGACCTTTCTACTTTGGAATTCATTTCTTTTCTCCCTTCAGATCTATCTTATCTTTGTTCTTCCCTTCATTCCTTTCTGTTCACGATAGAAACACCCCTATCGGGATGAGATCCCAAACCCCTAAAGGTAGAATATTGTGAGACTTGCATAGATTCCTGCTGGTAGAATAGCAATAAACTAGTTTCGCTTTGCTATCTCAAATAGGGGCTATGCCCTACACACTATTGGCCTGTCTATCCATAGATCTACCCGCCCAACATATTTTTAGACCAATAGTGTTGAAGACATAAGATTACCTAACTAGCTTATCTATAGCCCATGTGTATTCCATCCCCACCACCTATCTCGCATGACCTCGGGAGGTCGGGTGCGGAAGAGTTACTTGTAGATTCCCATGCTTGCATGTCACTTTTCCATCTTACAAAATTTGTGAACCCAACATGAATCGAACACGTAACCTTCGATGTGAATCAAACTAATATTCCTCTTTCTATTTTCTTTTCTTTCATCCACCTTCACTCTTTCCCATTATTCTGTGGGTATTCATATACCCCCTGAATATGTCGGATACGATGCATATGGCAGACCTCTCCTAGGTCTTGAAGCATACTACGATCAACTAAATAGACAACCATCACCCTCACTCTCAAAGGGATGATAACTATTCAACTAACTGATTTTCAACACAAACTCCACCTCAAAGGACTAGATATAGTTCTTCTTTCCAAATAGACGAGTTGGATCAGCTCACTCAAATGCAACAACCAGAGCCTTCAAGCTCAAACAACATGACGCTCACTAGAGAATCTAGTTCATCTCCTCGGGTGTTTCTTAGACCACAAATTAGTAGACAGTTAGATCCATATATGTTTTTAGATGACGAATACTTAGCACGTTATGCTAGGAGTGAACAACACTCTCAAAATATGTACCCACCTATAGGAGGTTTACAAACACAACCCGAGGTCTCATTCCGAGAAAACACCCCCATTCCTCCACCTATAGGAAGTTCCCTCAATGAAACTTGGTAGGGCACCGATCAATTCATAGCAGGGTACCATATTCCTATACAACCTCAAGATATACAACAAATGCCACTAAGACAAAATACCGTGTCTTCACCAAATGAAGTCATCTCAGCCTTAGTTGAGAAGGTTAGAGGGTTGGAACTTGCTCAAGAAAATCAAAATCCACAGTTCATGCAAGCAAGAACTTCCAATCCTCCACATCATCCCATCCAAGTAGACCTCCCACAGGAACATGCACGTTGGGTATGCCCCCGCACTAAAAAAAAATGCCAACTAAAACCACGTTTTCTAACGCCACTCCGATTGAGAATATAATACCTCCCGGTTTAGTACAAAACAACCCATTCCTGAGCAATGCTCCTCCATACTTAAACATGTATTCCAAATCACCACAAGGAGATATGTTCTCTTCTCCTATATGTTTTCTCAAACACAAGGATTTCCTTATGCCCCTACAAATATATATGCTACGCCATATCAACAACCCATTCCACCTCCACCCCCTCAGCAAACACCATCAATGGTCGAAACCTATGCGATAGGGACTTATTCAAAATATTTGAAAGAACCTTTAGAATTCACTATACGAAGCGTCATGCTTCCAATACCTCTCCTTGATCTACCCAAGTAAAAAGGAGAGGGAGACCCGAATGCACATATTAAGGCCTATGACATAGCCATTCGAGAACTACTCCCTTGGGATGATGTTGTTGCTAAAATATTCCCCAAAACTTTAGAGGGTATCACCCTCAATTGGTATTACAGAATACCTGAAGCCTCAATACATTCATTTAAACAACTCATTTCAAAGTTCATCAAGGCGTTCGACATGAACAAATTGTTGAGAACAAGAATCAGAGAATTCTTACATATCAAACAAGAACACAATGAATCTATTGCTCATTTCATCCAAAGATGGCATAAAGTCCTCTATTCTTCAGCAATTTCTCCAAACATGGATCATATGGAACTATATGATTTATTCCTTCATTCTCTCAGCAGAGAGATAAAGGAAGAAGTCTAGAATTTCCCACTAAGAAATTATGATGAAGTGCTCGAGAGTGCTCTCCGAATAGATCAAGCTGCAATAGATAGTGGTCGCAAGACATATAGAACAAATGGGAGGTTAATCATCCCCAACCAAAACACTATGACTTATCCTACTACCACAAATGCCAATCAAGGACCTAAAATCCTTAACAAAAACCACGGAGTGACAACAAATGGAGTGATTGACCAAAATAAAAAAGAAAACATTGTAAATGTTCCACCACCAGTTAACAATCAACGAAACAACAATTTTACCCCAAAAATCAATGCGGTGGATTTTAATCATCCCCAATGACAACAACAACAACAATGATAGATCCAGACACAGGGTCCAAGTCAAAACTCAACTAGATATCAAAACCAAAACCAAAGACAACAAACACAAAACTTTAATCCTAATAGTCAATAGTTTAATAAGAGTTTTGGACCACAACACGTGCCAAACCAACAACCTAGGAGTTATAATCCCAACTTGTATTGTGGTTTCCACAAAATTTGAGGCCATGACACTAGGACTTTCATGATTACAATAAGTTCATGCAACATTTGCTAGAAGAACAAAGACAACTCTTCATAGATATGTTCTTAATAGATTATGTGACACCTATGCCAAATACTTTCACAGGGGTAGTTTCCCCTCAAAACACACCTCTTAAGATCTTCAATGATCCACTTCCAAATCATAATAACAATAATAAGTTAAATCCAAATGGGACGAACAAAGGTGTAATGACAGAAATAATGATCATGAAGCCTCAACTTCACTAAATCCACCTGTCGCGCCACAATTAGGAAATCAGCCATGAACCAAGATAGTTGGTCTAGTGGAGTTAGATACTGAGCTGCACGTAGAAGCCATAACAAGAGCACAAGAATATTCTTCTCAACCAAATCCAATCTATCCACTAGAACTAGATAACATTCAACAAACGTTGGTAAAACCCATAGGTGCTTATGATTTAATTAATGACTTAACAAAGACCTTCTCTCACATCTCCTTTTTGGACTTATTGAAAAATTCTCCTACCCATAGGGCTACTCTTTTAGAAGCACTAGGTCTAGGTCATTTAATTAACATCACTCCACCTCCTGAAACACAAGTAAACCATATAGACTTTGATATCCACCCTCCAGGGCAGCCAGATAGGGATACCGAGTTTATATTTGACATAAAAAAATGCCAACAGATGCTGAAATTACATGTAGAGGTGATCCGACCTTGCATTTATAGGTGTGGGTTTACAATAATTATGTTAAATGTGTAATGGTTGACAATGGGGAAGTAGTTAACATTGTCCCCTTCTCTTTCCTTCAAAAGCTAGGATATGGAGAAAAAAATTGTTCCACAACAAGAAATACGCTAAGAGGTTATGACAGCCATAAAACTACTTCAATTAGGACTATAATACTACCACCACCTTAGGACCCAAGACAATCCTCACCGAGTTTTATATCATAGATCGAGAAACCAACTATAATATGATCCTCGATCGACCATGGATACATCACATGAAAGCAATCCCTTCTACGTTATTCCAGAAATAAAATTCTTACACCTAGAAAGATATTCATAGTAAAAGGTAACCCAAAAGCATTTGACATACACCTAGTAGACTTGAAGAAAAGACCAGGTGTTTCACTCTTAGTTTGAACTCCCAACAAACCAATCGACTCAAAACTAGAAATAAAATTAATACCTACAATAGAACTAGAAATTATGAACCTAGTCAAGAGCATCCCACCCTCAAGGATGAAGCCAACATTATAGAAAAGACCACCTTCTCGCAGATTCAATAACCTTCACATTTTACCCCAAGTAATGAGTTAAAAGATACAAGTTTCAAGGTATCACTTCGTACTAAACCATTGGTGAAGAAAATGTCAACAAACCCTCTTCTTACACATACAACTGAGAATGAATCTTCTATATTACATCATGTTAACATGAAGTGATAAAGTCACTCTCAAATATCTAAATGCCTATGCGAGCTACGCCTTCCTCACCCCATAGTTGATCTTTCCTAATACCACACTCCTCTTCCTACTTTGGAAATCCCACGGTAGAGTCTCCTCCACAAAAGGATCTCGATATCTACGAGATAGAAAATAGAGAAAGCTTGGAACTACCTCTAGCCCCACCTGAATTTGAAGAAGGTAACGCTTCTTTGATAGAAGAAACCATTGACATAAACATTAGAACGGAGGAAGAACCAAGAATTTTGAAGTTGGGATCCTTGCTAACTCCGAAGAAATAGAAATACACACCCAAATCCTCAAAAAACATCAAAAGGCTTTTGCATTTAATTATAAAGAAATGACGGGTATCGCACCACAAGTTGTGGTACATAATCTCATCACTAAACTAGATGCAAAGCCAATAAAATAGAAGTCAAGACCAATGAAGCCAAAAGTGGCTCTCATGGTAAAAGAGGAAGTATAAAAACTTCTCCAAGTAGGATTCATCAAGCCCGTTAACTATTCACAATGGGTTTCTAATATCGTTCTCATCCTAAAAAGAATGGGAAGATACGCATTTGTATAGACTTTCGAGATATTAACAAAGCTTGTCCCAAGGATGATTTCCCATTACCATCCATTGACGTTATCGTTGATGCAACAACTGGATTTGAACTGATTGTCCCTCATGGATGGGTTCTCAAGGTACAATCAGATTAAAATATTTGAACAAGATCAAGCCAAAACCACATTTATAACTCCCTAGGGAACTTATTGTTATGTTGTCATGCCATTTGGTCTTAAGAACACCGGCACTATGTATCAGTGGGAAATGGTTTATATATACCATGATCTTATCCATAAAATTTTGGAATCATATGTGGATGACTTATTGGCCAAGGCCAAGAAACACTGTGATCATCCAGAAGTGCTCTGTATCATCCTCTCATGACTAATTGAATATGGTGTCACATTAAACCCAAAGAAGTGCGTGTTTGGTGTAACAGGAGGAAAACTTCTAGGATACATTATATCCTCATGAGGGATTGATGTTGATCCGGCCAAAATATGAGATGTTCTTCAAATGATCCCACCTTCAAACAAGTCTGGAATCAGGTCATTTCTTGGGAAACTCGGTGCAATCCGAAGGTTCATCCCAGATTTAAGCTTTGTCATTCATCCAATCAACAATCTACTCAAGAAATATTATAGTATCAATTGGACTGAAGATTGCAACAAGGCCTTCAAAGCAGTTAAGTGCTTCTTTTTGTCACCACCCACGCTAATGCCTCCTAAGCCAGACCACCCTTTGATCCTATACTCACGAGCCACTCATGTCTCACTGGCCTACATGCTAGCTCAAGAAGACAATGATAAATGAGAACGCGTGATCTATTTCATTAGCTGAACGTTGCTTGATTATGAAACATGTTACACACAGGCAGAGAGAGAATGCCTTGCCATAATTTTTGCAACAAAATGTTTGAGACATTACATGTTAAACCAGGAAACGAGGGTCATTATAAAGATAGACCATTTACAAACATTTCTCACACAAGGATCTTTATCTAAAAAGGTTGGATGTTTCATAACCCTAATGGGAGAATTTGAGTTAACATTCGTAAACCAAAAATCCATTAAAGGACAAATCATTACAGACTGGTTAGCTGACAATCCACTAGATGGAGGCAAGCTGGTAGATCTAGACTTTCCCGATGAATGTGTATACTTTTTCAAAACCAGATCCCCCATTTCTACATGTCCCTGGTATACTGATATCATCAATTTTATCATGGACTATACATACCCAGAAAGTGCCACATTAGAACAAAGAAGGTGGTTGCGCATTATTACCGCTAAATATGTTGTTTTAAACCAAGTGCTCTATCGCAGAGCCTTCGATGGCATGCTTCTAAGATGCATCGACGTAGAAGAATCCAAGAGGATTGTTCATGAATCCCATAGTGGGATATGTGGGGGCCACTTCGGTGGTCACACCACCGCTCACAAAAATACATCGATGGCTATTTTTGGCCCACTCTCGAACATGACGTAGTGGAATTTGTACGTAAGTGCCACAAATGTCAAGAATTCTCTCACGAGATTCACATGCCAAAGACAATCCCCGCAACCAATAACGACTCAGTGGCCCTTCTCCACTTGGGGTCTATACTTAATAGGAAATTCTCTCCCTCATCAATCGATGGCCATAATTTTATAATCACAAATTACGGAATATTTTACCAAATGGGTGGAGGCCATGCCTCTCACCACTGTACTAGGTTCGGTGATTGCCAAATTCATTTTGAACCAAATTATCTACAGGTATGGTGTCCCACAAGTCATTATCTCAGATAATGGCACGTCCTTTAAGAATGACAAGGTTCATGAGTTATGTAGCAAGTTCAAGATAAACCATCACACAGCCTCTCTTTACTACCCTCAAGCCAATGGGTAGGCTGAAGTGACAAACAAAACGTTGAAAGCTATTCTCCTCAAAACAGTAAAGGAAAACAAACGAGATTGGCATTTAAAATTATATCCGGCCTTGTGGGCCCACCGAACCTCAATAAGAACACCAACAGGAGAAACTCCTTTCTCACTGGTATTCGGAGTAGAAGTAGTTCTCCCACTTGAGGTTGAAATACCCAGTCTCCGCATCTCATTACAAGGGATCCTGGATGAAGAAGCTTATAGGGAGGCATGCCTCTCTCAACTAGAAATCCTTGATGACGCTAGGTTAAATGTTGAACAATGGCACAGAGCCTATGTTGACCGGATGTGCTAGCAATATAACAAAAAGTCTATGAATGAGAAATATATGAAGGAGATCTAAGTCTAAGACTAGATAGCCGGATCGATAAGAAAACCAATGAAGGAAGAAAGTTTCAGCCCAAATGGTTGGGCCCATACCGAGTCGCGAAGGACTACGGAAATGGTGCATATCTCTTGTGCACACTAGAAGGTGAGGAATTTGGTGAAACTATCAATTCCTTGCACCTTAAGTGGTTTTACGCATAAAATTTCAAAGTCATTGCTAGTACATTATAGCTACCTACATTTCATTAGTCTTTTAGCTGCTTCATTCTATCCATTTCACAAAAATGGTAGTTCAGAGCTTACTCTTAAAAACTGTTACAAATTTATGAAGATATTGGCAAAAATATTCATATCACATCTCTTCAAACATCATCAAACATTTTCAAATCTTCTCATCAATTTTGACAGAAAAACATTTACGGAACCATACCAAGGCCTGCATACTTGGCTTTGCTCTTTCTTTATACTAGGTAAAGTTGTCTTCGCTTCTTGGTGTCACATCTATCCCTCTTAAAATCTCTTGGAATGAAAGGATGTCCCAAAGTTATAGATCAAAAATGTCAAAATAAAATGAAATCAAAAGCACCAAGCAAACAAAATATTTTATTTTACACACTTCTTTGCACCATCAACCTTCGGTGATAAGCCCACATCTCTTACCGGTGATGTGAGGTTGGGAAAGGAAAGAAGTGCCCTTACTCGCCTATATCTTGTCTTTGGTGACAAACCCATGCTTCTTACTAGTAGCATGAGGTAGGGTGTGGGGGGTCCAGTTACACAAACTAACAAATCTTGGTATGCTAAAAACACAAGTCAAATTATGTTAAGAGAAAGAAAATATCCAAACATCCAAATTCCAAAGAGATCAAATCCTCAAAACCATATTTTGTCAAACAGTTTGCCATTTATGAATCTAAGTCTAGATAAATTGAAAAGTAAGTGGCCTTCTAAATCTTAGTAGTAGTTCTGAGTAGGGTGGGTGTTTAGGTCCAAATTTGGTTCTTGTTCTTGGTTTTTTTGTCTCTCATCATTCCATTCAATCAAACTCACACAACTTGTGCCCTTCCTAATTTTGGTGTTGAGCCCTCGCATATTACTAGTTGTATGGATTTGGGATTGGGGAAAGTTCATCTCTTTATCACTATGCATTCATCACGTTTTTCCAATATAAGAAGGAATTAAAAATGTTTCCCAAAGATTTCAAAAGTTTAGTACTACCATATGTTAGTATCATCTCATATCAACATTGCAAAAACACATAGAGTAAGACATTCTATTTACTATTTGTTGTCCATTGCATACATTCTAGAAACATGAAAAGAAAATATTCTAAAAACATCTAAAACACATTTAGAAAATGAGTCACAAAATTCAAGATACCAAGAGTCTAGATCCAAAGATATATATATATATATATACAAATCAGGTTTCATATACAATGCCATCATGCACTAGGCATGGTCAAAATGCTCAATGAGCCCAGAAAGTACAAAAATACTCATATAAACAACCTAACAAAGGTCACTAAAAAAGAGCCAAGTGGCCTCTCAATCCCTATGGGATCCCTCAGAAGGCACATGATCACGTCTAGGACTCGCTACACCGACGCTCTGAGTGCACTGAGGGCTCGCGATCCTAAACAATAGTTATAGCCTCACTATGAGAGTGGCTCCTCCTCATCAAGTGCTCTGCAGCCCTATACCTGACTACCTCAACACGGAGGAAGTCACCATATTGGCCACATGCCGATAGGGAAAAAACATCGTTATTCCTACCAAATACTAAAGGTTCCCCGCATCCACGGATAACTTAGCACAAGTCTTCTCCATGGGGAGCATCGGGTGTAACAATACATACCCAACGAATCAAGTCTCACCACTCATCAGCGGTCTCTGTAAACAAAGGAGAAAATAAATTAGAAAACAATCAAAAGGTGAAACCAAGGATGAACAAAAAGAGAGGTAGCAACTAAGGCAATTCTAGCTAAAATAAACATCAAAAGAAGAGTGACAACTCACTCGGATCTCTCGGGCCTCCAAGAAGGATCTCTAGGATCCACTCTACCATGGACGCCGCCACTGACTGGTGTCCCCCTCCTACGTCTAGGACAACATGGCATCCTACCATGGACTCGTCCTCTCCACCTAGGTCCTGAGAAAGTAACTCCTCTGAGACTAGAGTCACCCTCTCCATGCTCTGCTCTACCCTCTCGGCCTGTAGGATCTCCTGAGTGTCATGCCACTCAGGATCGCTATCCTCTTCCCCACCCAACTCACTGATCTCCATGTCCTCAATCTCCTCCTTCATCTCTCCCCCTGTGAACTCCTCAGACTCGAGTCTATATCAATGGGGTCATCACTGCTATGGGTAGGACCAGCGACAATCTAAAGTAAAGGTGCCTGAGGAGCACCGACTCTCTCTCAAGCGCGTACCACCCTCCTAGCTGTAATAGGGATGCCAGGAGTAACAAAAATCCAACCCCAGCCTCTAGGACTTCCCTAGCCTCTGAACCGATCGAACACTGGCACCACTGGGGGAAGCATGTCAATGTAAGCAAGGCCAAACTGCTAAGGCACTCAATCAAAGGGGTGTGTCTCTACCTTCCCCGTCCTATCCACAAGCTACCCTGTAGTAGAGCAGAAATCAAAGTAAAGGTCTCCTCACCCCACAACCCCACCATGGCCTGATAAGGTGTGGCCTCCATATCCTCAGTAGTTAGGGAAGAAACTGGCTAGTGGGGTGCTCTAAGCACTGTCATCTCTGTCCATCTAGCTGCCCTCACGGCCTCGGGATCCTCCACTTCTACGCCTCTCCCATAAGGGATAATATGCTCATAGACCCATCTCATAAATAAGGTCAGATGGCTTAGTGACTGTCCCTATAAATGAACCACCTTATACAAGTCATGATAGGTGGTCCCAAGTATATCGGCTCCCAAGCATAAATCTGACCATGTGCCTCAATCTATGCGATGATGGGGGCCTAACAGAGTAGAGAAAAGTATCCCATCCCTTGTCCCTGATCAATCTCGAAGCAAGGATTCCCATAATGGCCTCGATGGATAAGAGGGATGGGCAAGCTAGAATATAATAGACCTTCAACCCCTTCTTCGAACCAGTGGTGGAGACAACTGTGTGTCCCATATAGGTGGCCCACCGAGTCGCCTCGAGCTCTGATACTGTTGTATCAAATGAAATTATCCTCCCAATAATCGGGACTCCCAAAATGCGGTAGACATCCTCTAGGGTGATAGTCCACTCACCCCTAACACCTAGAAATCGGAAGGTGTTCCGATCTGCATCCCAAAGAAGAAAATAAGTCACATAATATGTGATTGGTAGGTTTAATGTGGGGGACCCGTGCAATCCTTAATATACCTGCCCTCTGGAGAGTATCCTGCTCAACCTGAGAGAGTGTATCTAACATTGCTAGAAGCCAATCACACTCCCTCTCTCAGCTCCATCTAATGTACTCTTCCTTCTTCGCAAAACAACCAAAAACAAGCAAAAAGAAGCAAGTTAGTGTCAGATTGCATTGGAAAAATCATTAAAGCAAGTAGGAATACTAGAAATGCAAAATAAAACTCAAAATAGTGTTGTTTTAACACTCTGTAGAGGACTCGCCACCCTGAGTAGGGCGGCGGTTTAAATGGTCCGCCACCTTAAAAGGCAGCGGTCCTATCCCACAACTACAAATGGGTCGCATGCCCTAAAATGCTTTAAAATGCAAAAAAATTGACCATTTTAGCTAAAACAAAATCCTACCCATTAGGCATCCCCCCTAAGAGACACATTTAAAACTGAAATTTCTAAAAATAACCCCCACAACAAATATTTCATCATTTTAACATTTTGGGTGCAAAAATGTTAAATCAAGAAGAACTAACCTGGGATCTCACGGGTCGAGGTTTTGCTCATGGAGGCATGATCGCTATCTCAATACAAACATTTTGACTATACTCTCATTGAAAACCATCACCGTGGGTCCCAGAGCTCAAAAACTATCAAATCAACATGTGCAAATGAATAGGAAAATGAGCCCGTTATATATATATGGTGTTTTGACTCATTTTGAATGCCCCTTTCACAGGTTTAGAGCACCAACGGAGGTAAGTTCTTATCCCCGCACAAATGGTAAGTCCTCATTTCATACTAATTTAGTATTTATTTTTCGATTTATTTTATCTATCTGCACTTGAGTCCTCTTTCCATTTTACAGGTAGCGGGAACTTAGATGGCGACATTTCAACACACTAGGCGTGTCAGGTATAATTTATAGCTTCCCATTTTGGGACCGCCATACTTGACCCACTGTTTTACGCCTCTTCATGGTTAAAATGCTTCTCTGAGGGGGCAATATGTATGTACCCAAAATTGTAGGGTATTGTACCGCTGGAATGATGTTACACATACCCCAATGATGATACAGGTCACCTCGCAAGGTGTTCGGGATCTAGAGAAGCTCACGAAGTATATGTTAACATCCCAAATGCTTTATCCAAGTTCCTTGTGCTTCACTTTATCCTCTGCCTTTCTTTTTCTAAGCTTTTTGACCTTCATGATGAAACCGCTGCCACTGTCAGGCGGCGGTCCTCAGAATCCACCACCCTACTCAAGGCAAAGAGTCCTTGACATGTTTTCCAAGCATGTTCTTTTGATCACGACTTGCATAATTTTTCAACTTTCACCAGCTTTTCTCAACTACCTTAGCTTGTATTAATGTTTTATGTTCCCTGGAATAGTGTTTCTTCATTGTTTAATGGTAAAAGAGTTCTAATAGGAATTACCTTTGGGTGAATGTGAAATCTATAAATAGCCAGCTTGTTTTCAAGCAAATGGCCCCTCAACTTCTCATTTCCATTGTTTAGTCTTTGAATTTCTTGCTTAGAACTCATTTTGTTTTCATGTTTGCATCCATGCTAGTTTTTCCTTTGCTATTAGAAGCCATTCGATCTTCTTGCTCCAATCTTGTTCATTGTTGTTCATAAAAATTAGTTTAGAGCAGAGTAGTGTCATTTGTAGATTGAATCCATTAGAGTTGCAAGTTGTGTTCTTCATAGAAGGTAGATTCTAGAATCTCTTGGTACACTTGTGTTGTATTCCCATAATAAATCCCGCTAGGAATTGCATATGCCAAGCTTTGTCACTTGCGCTATCCCTCTCCTACTCACATGATATTCGGTTTATATCCAAAGCTTCCATTGTTAAAAATACCTTTTCTATTGATGCTAGCATATACATGCTCTTCTGGATTCACATGAACATGAAGGAATGAGGAGATCATTCTGAGGGAAAAAATCATACACTACTAGATTCGCCATTGTTCTACAAATTCTAGGTTTTATCTATCAAAGTTCTAGTTAAAACATATCAAATAGAGTAGTGAAATATTTCATTTCAGTTAAGTTTCATTTTCGATATTGCTAGGGAAGCTGTGGGGATTGATAGTTTCTTAGAAACTATGATTCATTCCTCACTTCTGAGGTAGGATCGAGAATCTTTCAATTAAGTTAATCAGCTATCTAGTTATTTAGGATAAACTCACAACTGCATAGGCAAGTAGCTACACCGACTACCTTGCTTGTTTTAATTTTGTTATTAGATTAGTTTTCATTTTCTGGAATATATTAGATTAGTTTCTCTTTTTCAATTCTATTAAAAATTCTATCAAAAATACAAAAATAGAGGAATATATATATATATATATATATATATATATATATATATATATATATATATATATGTTGTAGATATATCTTGCATAATTAGTTTATTTCATTTCAGTTAGGTTTATATTGATCTTGTATGACAATCACGGGACCTAGGGAGCCTAGGGAATATGTTTTGAGCCAATCATGCCTCAACCCAATCTTGTTGTAGCATTAACTGACATAGACCAAAATCTCAAATACGGTCTTCGAACAACAATAGACTAACAAGAAATCAGCACACACTGACTAATAGGATTAAACATAGAAGATGACAAAGCACACACATTCTAGTCAAATAAACAAAATTATAGACTACCTTGATAGATATCCGTATGACTATAGAAGGACCTGAAAGAGAGAAAACATTCGGTTGTGATCCACTAGTCCCATAGCCAGACGTAGGAGACCTCCTCATTGATATAGACACTAGCTTACGTATCCAAGTTGCCAGAACACCTGTTAGGTACTTTGAGAAAATCATGTAACTTCTAGTTCTAAATGTAGAGGCTGAAAAGGCATACGATTAGTGGATACTCGGAATCGGGGTTGACTCTTCATATGACCATAGGAGGTCCAAAGTAACCACAAACTTACGGTTGTGATCCGTAGGTCCCACAACCCAAAAAACCTACAAATCAATCAAATATTGACAACATCTTACAAATGCTAGTGTTTAGGTCTTCTCCACTTCCACCAGACATCATCACACAACTATCATTATTAAACGTAGCAGCTAACCAAGCTAAAGATTTCTGGACTAGACCAAAATCATCCATAAAGCACCAAAAGATCCACTACACATTTAACCTTTCCATTTTCATGACCTTGATGGGAGATATATATGAAGCACCCATAGGTCATCTTCCATGTATTCCACAACCCATAGATCGATCATGCGAGCTCGATATTGATTGGAGCCTTTGAGAAATTATCCTCACCAAACGATCTATCACACTAGTTCAAGTTAGAGGGCCTTCTTTTCCTTAGATTCGCAGATCCCATTATTGCATGTTGAAGACATAAGATTACCTAACTATCTTATCTACACCTGCGTGTATTCCATCCCCACCAGCTATCTCGGCATGACCTCGGGAGGTTGGGTGCGAGGAAGAGTTACTTGTAGATTCCCATGCTCTTTGTCACTTTTCCATCGTACAATCACATCTTCCACTAATACATCACGTGTTGAATGTAACAAGAACTTCTCTCCACATATTCACAATTATAAAGTATCCATAAACAATACATGTTCACATTCCCATATAGTAATTTTCATACATGCAATAAAGAATATCAAACTAATCACTTTTTAATCCTCACAATTACACTTCTCCCTCATGCATCATGAGTTTTTTCATTGAAGGAATGTTAAATTTTCAATGCACGATCATTATCATTTCAAAACACACATACTGATTCTTATTGCCTATCATACATAGTCCATACATAAGCTTATTTCACTTAAAACAAATAAATCCATTCAATCTTGATCCTTCTTCCTATAAGATTATAATAATATTTTCCATATGAAAATAATGAATAAAACCAATGTTATTTGAATCACAAAATTCACAATAAGGTAGGGTATAAATCAAAAATAGAATGCATTATATGTATATATTGTGTTTTATTACAAAAATTGTAGTTTTTCTCTCATTTCACTTCCTCTAATCTCTCCTTCACGAGGAATGAATCCTCTAGTTCTTGTTCCTATTTATCTCATATTTGTACATCCTTTCATTTACCCTAATTATCCCTATGACTCACTCAACTCTTCATATGCTCACTCATGGCCATAATAGGTACATTACATTCTTTTTTACTCTATTACGAATTTATACATACTCTAGAGAACCTCTTATATCATGTTTAAAACCCTATTACACTCTTAGACCATTAATATCTCTTTCCTTAAACCAATTTCCTCCTTCACATGTTTTCAAAATTTAAATCACAATTTAGGAGGGAAAACCTTCAATTTGAAATTTCAAATTATATACCAACTCAAGGCTCCCTCTCTCATGACTCCACATACTCTAAAATCTTAACTTAACCTCATATCCTTGGAATTTTACATTTGAGATGTCTTCTTGATGATGTTCCTACATCAAGGATGCCTTTTCTCAATAAATGAAATAATTGAGTTCAAGTCATCATTATTGGAGGATTATCCTTTATCAGCATTTTTATCATCATCACCATGGGAATTGGTTTGTAAACACCTTAAGATTGTCATTTGGTGTTTTTTTTTCAAATTTCATCAACTGTAATTTATCCACTAATGATGAGGTCTTGGAAAAAGTGACGTAAACAAACACATCGATTACTTGTGTGACCATCAATGCGATGAAATTCACAATAAGTGGACTAGTTTTATACCAAATGGGTTTTGGTTCTCCTTCAAACCAAGGTCTTGTGATAGGGAATGTTACCATGTTGACATTAAAAATTTATCGTAAGACGTTTGAGAGAGGTTCTCTAAAGGGTTGAAGTGACGTCGCTTAGAATCACATGAGGAAGCCCCTTTGCTAGAAACAACAAGAGGTTTGGATTTCTTCAATTTCACCTAGTGTTTTGAACATCATGGACATTTCAGTTTTCTATAACATCATCATTGAAAACATATCAATTTTGGTTAAAATTTTTGGATTTGTCTTGGTGAGAGCTATTATAATTGTTATTATGTTGACCACTATCCCTTGAGTGAGTTTTTATCAAACCTTTTGCGATGAGGAACATTTCAATTTCAGAATCGTTTATAAATAAATTCTCAAAAGTATTAAGACAACGTAATTGCATGTGAAAGGATACATCATTTTAAGTTTGGGCATGAAGATGCTCACGAGATGTTTTTCAAGAAATTGAGCATGGGAAGAGAATAACAATTCTGCACCATCTTTGTAGGAATTTTCCAAAGGTTTGTTGGAACGTTGTTTAACATTGTAAAAATCCATCATTTTAATTCTAGAGTATAAATTGAATGAGAAATGTTTAATGAACTTCTTTGAGAGGTATTGTAAATTTTACATACGGCCCTTAAGGAGGTATAAAAACCAGTCAAAGCTTGTCCACCTAGACTTCGTGGAAAGAGATGCATTAAGAAGATATCAGTATAAGCCACCTCTTGGAAATCCATATAGAAATCCTTGATGTTCTCTCTAGGATCATTCTTTCCCTTATATTTATCAAATTTTGGCATCTCAAAATATTTAGGAAAGGGTATGCATAATATGTCCTTATCAAAAGGGTAAGGACACATTATTTAAAATTGAATTCTTTACGTTGGTGTTCTATAAAATTGAGATGGTGTCCTTCATCATTTTCCATTCTTGTGAAAATGGTTAATTTTTTGTAAGATAGATAATGAACCATTTCTCTTAGATTTGTTGTTATCTTTGGTGGGCGTGGTATGGTTCTTAAATTAATCTTCATTATTTTTCCTTTGTGCCTCTTTTCTAGTAGGTTCATTAGTGACTTTGGAATTTAGGATAGCAAGTTGTTTATCCATCTCATTGATTTGGTTAATTAGGGACTTAGTAGGATCGATGTCCAAATCGGTCGATTTTCATGTGTTCCCTATATTGTATTTTTCTATGTTTGATTCATCGTCATTGGTTTTATTCGAGTTGAATTTGTTTTGATCCTCATTTTTTGTGTGGATATGTCCTGATCCATCGTCATTGTTATTTGACATGAATGAGTCACCTTTTTGGGCTTTATACTTTACAGAGTAATATTCAAAAAAACATCCTCATCAAATTTGAAGGGTAATTTTTCTCCCATCTCAAGGAGATGAAGAAAAAATTGGTCTTTATTCATACGTAAGATATTTTCAACATGAGCTTGTTCTTCGGGAGAAACATCATGTTGAATTTCCTCCTCATTTTATTCATCATCACTATCAATGTGATTTCTAAAAGGATTTTCCATTCTTTCAGTTCTCCCAAAAGGGATATAGTCTCTGTGTCATGTCACCACTAAATTTTAAAAGAGGGGGAAGCATAGAGAGACGTGAAAAAAAACTCAACCTGTAACAACGTGAATGCTACAATGGAAGAGAGGTTTGCAATTAGGTGTAATGATAACTTGTCCCTTAACAAAGTGAATGCTAAGATGGACAAGGTGTTTGGAAGATTTGGATGACGTGACCCTTAACAAAGTGAATGTCAAGGTAGAATCCTATGAAAGTGACGATGAACTCAACCCTTGGAAAATTAAACCCTTGGATACCTTAGGTTAGTGGGATGTGTTCCCTAAGGTAACCTCGAGATTTTAAAGAAGTAGGCTCTTCTCTGAGTGCAGGGTGATGGTTAGAGAAAATGAAATATAGCACAAAACAAATAGAAGTGATGCGCCAAAAAGAAGAAGTTAATCAAGAATCCAACTGCCTAAAATGGGAAAAGGTGAGCAATGAAAAGGGTGGAAAAAATGCACCACAAGATAGAGATAGATTCACACATAACACCAATTCAAACTCATTAAGCATAACTTCCAAAACCCATAATGAACATTAGAGATATGCACAATATACCGATAGTGAATAAAGGCTATTAGAGATAATAAAAATATGTAAAGGATGGAAAAGATGCATCACATAACATATTATATTGCTCCAAAATTGTGCACAATACAATAATCAACAGGTAAGAGGCAAGAAAAATTCCATTACAAAGCTTTAGGAAGAAGGCTTGAGCTCCATGTTCCTACCCTAGCAGAGAAGAAACATGGACAGAAAGAAAAATGACTAACTCTTGATATATATATATATATATATATATATATATATATATATATTTAGAATGATACCCAGATTACAATATATATATATAATGAGAAGAAGAGAAGAGAACAATCCCAAAACTACTTCTCCAACCATTTTCCCGTTGTAATAAATGAGGTGAAGTGACAGAAATAGATTTGAAAAATCTGTCTCACACTTTGCCCCATGATATTCCTTTAAGAAATGAGATCCATATTCATTCAATGCATTCTCAACTACTTTCCAACCACCTCCCTTGAAGTGGGCTCATCTTTTAAGGAATACACCCTCAAATATTTATTACATATCCGAACTCCTTGATTGTTGTGCATTGGATTCTAGACCAAGGTTAAAGTCGACACCTATTTTGTGGCGTTTCATTAAGAAATGCTCCATTTTTGGCCCTTTGAGTGCGGATGGATAATTTGAATTTCTCTAGGTTTACTTCTTCTACACGGAACTGTGCATTAACTCCTTTCTTTGAAAAGACAAGTTAATAATTTATTTACCCTCCACCTTTTGAAAGATCTGAGCATTTAAAAATTTGCTATCATAAAATTGACAAGGGCAATTTTACCGATAACCATACCGAAAATTTTGTTTCGATCCCTCGTTAGGGATCCCTCGCGTTCGAAACGTTGCAAAATCCCTCCCCGGGAAATCTAGTTTTTGAACTTAGTCTTTTTGAGCCTTTTTTGGCTGGGCGCATGGTTTTGCCTTGCAACATCAAGTTTTGATGCGCCCCCTTAAAAGCCTTTGGCGCATGGTTTTCCATGTTGTCACTCCTTTCGGTGCGCCAAAGGATGTTGAGTCAGTTTTTGGTGCGCCATAGGGCGCACGTAATCTCTATGTTACACCAAGTTTTGGTGCGCCAAAGGGCGCACATAAATTCATGACCGACAACGCATTTCATGCGCCAAAAGGCGCACCCTTTCTCCTGTCGTCAGATACTTCCATGCGCCAAAGGGCGCACGCTTTCCTCTGTCGACAGCAGTTTTCATGCGCCATTTCAAAGGTTGGTGGCGCATTAATGACAGGTTTTCCTATAAATATCAGTGCGCGCCCATGTCATTTTCATTCCTATTTTCGAAGCACGTGATATTTCTGGACTTGTCAGCCCCTGCTCTGTCACTTTCATCGTGTTGTGGACCCGCTCAAGGAATTTTCGCTATAATTTTAAGGTAAGAGGTTCTTCCCCTTCCCTGTTTTATGTTTTCTGTTCTTTGAGCTTGTTTTTTGTCCGGTTTTGTTGTGCGCTTGCTTGCTGGACGGTTTTCATCGAAGTATGTTTATGTTTAGGCTAGCTTCCCCCCTGTGCTGCCTGGTTTCCCGTCTCCCTTTCTTCTTTTCCTCCCCCCTTCCTCTCCCTCTTTCCGGATTTGTTGGAAAAAAGGGGGGCTGTTTTGTAATTTCTTGGTCTGCTGGATCTTTTATAAAAACCCTGTTGCACCAAGCATCCTTTGAAGGAAATAAGAATCAGTTATATTGAGTGATCAAGTGTATTTTCCATGGCGCACTGGCGCGTCATGTTGCACTTAATGCAATCGCGCCCTTTGGCGCATCTACCCACCATGCAACATACTCAAGATCCGCGCCAAATGGCGCACCTTTCCATCCTGCTGCAGTTGAAATTCATGCGCCCCTAAGCGCACCCTTTTTACTGCACGTACAAGCTTAAAACCTGCGCCTCCTTTAAACCTTTGGCGCACCTATTCTCCATGCTACATAATGTTTTCATGCGCCAAAGGGCGCACTCAGCTTTCATGCAACACAAGCCTTCTGCGCGCAAGTATAAAGATTACATAGGCGCTGGCGCACCCTCCGATGCAGTAACATGATGTTGTGTAAACCCTCCATGCGCCGCGCTATATTCCTTTGGCGCATCATTTGTCCACGTTACATAATCTTCCCATGCGCCGAAGGGCGCACCGAACCCCAATGTAACACGCATTTCCTGTGCGCCCTACTATAAAATGTAACCTGCTTCATCCATGCGCCATGCGCCCTTGGCGCCAATATAACCTCTGCAACATTCCTTTCTTGTGCGCCTTATCTATTTGGCTTGCCAGTTGCATTTTTCCTGTGCCCTAAGCCTTTAAATATCTAACTCCTTCTGCTAGCTTTCCAATAGAAGATCAAATGACTAATTCAACCTTTTTGGATTGGGTCTCTCTTCTTCTTCGTGCAGATCAGCAACTGAGTTCGAAAGAACACATGTCTACGTCAAGCAAGAAACCCACCAAACCAAGAGGAAAGGCCAAGCTAACAGAAGAAGAAATGAAATACAAATATCAGAGGGTCGGGATGCCGAATCACGAGTGAGTGCGGTATGGATGTCGGAGACTACGGGTTGGGTCACATTGACATGGATGAGTTACGGGTTAGAACTCAAAAATTCTGAAGTCCATGGATGGACAAGTTAATAGGCAGTGCTCTGCATTTCACCGGCAGAATCCCAGTCAGCACTGTAAACAACGAATTCATGATGGTGGTTGCCCGATGTTCAACAAAGACACAAGATGTGTCGAGAACGATGAGGCGAGGTAGTCATAAACCTCACTTGCCGTCATTTTGAGTTAATGCTTGGCATCCCTCACCACCCAGAAACTACGTGGTACATTGTTGCCGCAAGAATGCATCAAGGCCTGGGAAGACAATGAGGACCAGTGCATGCAGTTGATGAATGAGGTCTACCTAAAGAACAAGAAGGTGGTGACCCGGTGGCCTCAAACTATCCACCGAAGTGATTTCTCAGAGGAACTCAGTGATACTATCACTTTCCTGAGCAGAGTCTTCGGGCTTTCAGATGCCCACTATTTCCATAAATGGATGCTGCGGTACCTGGAGACAATGAATAAAAATTTACCCGATCAGCGCTTTTCTTTGGGTGAAATAATAAGCGACACCATATCGGCGGCTCAACAGCTCCCACAACGGAGTATTCCATATGAACTCCTATGTAGTCTACGCTGCAGCGTCGGCAAGGGATTACCCAGGGCTGAACCGAAGTGGAGTATGGCCTCAGGCCAGGATATTTGATTACTACCCAGAGCTGAGGCTGGAGAATAGCATCCCTCAATTTGCTAAAATCAATGATGCATTCTTCTATCACGTCATCACTGCTTGAGGCCAACATGACTCATAATGGATGACCAAGAACATAGTGCGATCACGAGAGAAATGGGGAGCCTTGTTCACCCAATTTCCCACGTTCACCTATCTAAGAGTGTCGACTTTTTGGGAGAGCCAACCCGGGCTACCAAGGTATCTTTGGACCAAAGTTGCTGATTCTCTTGGAGTTATCAAGGCGGTGGTCACATACCATGAAAAGTGCCTCAAAAGAAAGAAGGGCGGAACTCCTTTCCCCCTCACGGTGGGCAGTACACATGTTCTTCCTATCACAAAGCGAAGGAAATGTTCGCGAGAGTGGAGTTGCTTGAATTTGAAACATGACTTCCCGGCCAGGCCTACCTTCGATCTGAGGGGCTGTCTGCGAGGGCTAAGGCTGGATCCGATCCATGTCCCTCAAATTGAGGATATTTACATTGGCGTTCTCCATGAGGTGGAACTCGAAAGAAAGGATCACTCGCGCTTGGCATTA
Source organism: Taxus wallichiana var. yunnanensis (assembly GCA_018340775.1). Taxonomy (NCBI): domain Eukaryota; kingdom Viridiplantae; phylum Streptophyta; class Pinopsida; order Cupressales; family Taxaceae; genus Taxus; species Taxus wallichiana. The sequence continues at coordinate 678,527,796 of CM031239.1, forward strand.
ATGGAAATCATCCATACGGGTGGCCATTGTCCCCAAAGGCTTCCAAACTACGGAAGAGCAGGCGGCAAAGGTGTCTGATGACACGGAAGGGATGATTGGCCTTTCCGGACATCGGCGAAAGCAAAGCTCCTCAAACAATTGAGGAGAGGGTCAAAGAGACTATGCGGAGAACAGAGCATTGGTGCCGCATGAGCGGACTAATCTACCTCGGGGTAGATTTCACAACTTCCCCTTTGGGCAACGCACCTCCAAGGTCGAAGAAGCAGCTGAAAGGCAAAGGTGCAGAAGGTGAACCCAACACCATTCGGGAGGAAGCCCCTCAAAGTCCTCTTCCTTGAGCTGAACAAGTCATAACTCTTGATGAGGGATTGACAGGAGAGGATAGTCCTATACGCCCATCCACCCGGGATGTCGGCGTCGCTCTGACTTTCGAGAGGTCCCTTCTATCCCTTCTTCTTCTCTTCCTTCCCTCCTCCTCGAGTGACTCAAGCGACCATCCCTTTGGTCGCGTCCTCTCCCCTTCTTCTACTCTTTCCCCGCATCTTCGTCTATCTTTTCCTCCCTCGCTGATTTGTCTTCTTCCATTTCTTCCCTCATCTCAGAGCTCCCTTCCCTTCCGATGTCTTACTGCGATTGCGGTTTCCCCCCTCCGTGGGCACTTCTTGGCTATTCTTTCAATGCCGCCGCGTGTCTCCACGTTTTCCCCTCTTCTACCGTTCTTTGCCTCCCCCTCTGTCTCTGGTCCTTCTTCTATAGGACCAGCTTGGATCTCTCAGCAGCTGAGCCAACAAAAGAGGAAAGTTCCCATCGCTCAGATGGACTTTTCTGTCATTAAATTAAAGGAGCAAAGAAGCACAAGCCGGTTACACGCTTCTCAAAAAGTGCTGCGGTGAGAGAGTCATGGAATAGCATACCCCAACCTCTCAAAGAAAAGAAGATCTGTCTCCGACCAGATTTCACCGTGACTCGAGTCACAATGGGGACATCCTCGAGAAAGTCTCCGGGGAAGCTCTTTCCGCGGTGGATGCACTCTGCAAAAGCTTGAAAAACGAAAGAGGAGAAAAGGCTGCGAAGGAGCGAGAATAAATATCGCTTGGGCCTTACGAGAAGATGGGAAATGCACCTCCCACAAGCACCGAGACTCTGAGCTGCTCGGTCGGGAGAAGATCAATGAGTATTCTAAGATCGGCGAGCAAGGTATGCATTTACTGCTTGGAGGAGCCGGATCATCAAAGATAGTGAAAAAGTAATCGCCGTATATCGGTTTATACAGAACATCGAGAAGGCGAACAAGGAACTCCAAGCATTAGCGAGTCCAGTGTCGGAAGAGTTGGAGCATGCTAGACTCCAGCATGAGGCCTTCCAACAAATGTTCGATTGTTGATCGAAGATGCAGTCAAGTTCGAGTCTTCGGCCACCCAGAGGGCCCTCAACAAAACTATGTCCACTCTGGACTATCGGATAGATCAGCTAGAATTCGTTCTGGAAAAGATAGACAAGGTAAAGGAAGAGGCCCGGATGCGATGCATCAAATGGAGAAAATTGTTCTATCTATGACTCGGGGTTGCTCACTCCTTCCCTTACCTTAAGATCGGTGATGACACTATCCGGATTTTCAGGAGATAGCCTCTCGAGGACGGGGCGGAGGGTCACGTTCGATCATGAATCTATCAACAACCTCTGCTGTAGGGACTTCATCGGGTTCCTTATCGAGGCGGAGAAAGATTATTCCAAACTCCCGGAAAAGCTCATAGATGAGCGGGAAACTTGCGAAGCAATCGGTGAAGCGGCACGAGGATCCATCACGGGATCGGTTTGGGCGATGATCGCAAGTTCTTGGAATACTGCGCGCTCGGTTCCACATCTCATCTCTGGCGACATCGAAATAGGCGACCCCTTTTCGGCCGCAGGATGATGATGATGAATAGTTTCTTCTTCTTCTTCTCCTTCTTCCTCTCTCTATTCTCCGACTTTCTTTTCGTAATATCTGAAGTAAGTTGATACTGAAACGATGACATCATCCATGTTGCATCATGGGATGATGTCATCTATCAAAGTTGTCAAAGTCAACATGACTTTTAGATATTTTGTAAATATCTTTGTAAATAAGTGGTTGGCTCCATTTTGTCTTCTCTCTCCCTCATATTCTATAAATACTAGAATACTTGTTGTATTCGGTGAACATTTTTAGATAGAAATAGAATTGAGGAGAGAAAGACTTTGAGCTTTCTTATATGAGAAAGAACAATTAATACAATTATTCGGACTTTGTGCTCAATAGGCATTGTGTTATACATTAGATCTTTCTTATGTTAGATCTGTATGTGTTTATTCATTGAATTCATATCTACTTTTCCGTCACTTGTTTATCGGTATTGCTTTGTTTATTTATGCAAGTAGGTTTGGCTCTGTTTACTACCAAACTAAAAACATAAATCTTCGACCTTTACGCTTTGGAATTCATTTCTTTTCTCCCTTCGGATCTGTTCTTTCTCTTCTCCCTCTTTCGTTCCTTTCTTTTCGCAGCTGGAACACTCTCTTTGGGATGAGATCCCACCCCAGAAGGCGAATCATGTGAGACTTGCATAGGTTCTGCTAGTAGAAATAGCAATAAACCGATTTCGCTTTCTTTGTCTCAAGAGGGCTAAGCCACGCACTTGTTGGCTCAAATCTGTCCATAGATCTGTCCACGCGACAGATTTTCGGACCAACAGTTTTTGGCGACTCCGCTGGGGATCGAATAGATCTGTCAGATCTATGGTAGTGATATAATATAAAAGCAGAAAAATATAAGAAAATCGCTGCCAGTTTGCAAATCTGAACTTTTTGTTGAAAATCCAAAAATTTGCAAAAGTGCTCAAATCGAAAAGTTTCCTTCTGAGAGTCATAGATCGGGCCTAGTTACAGATCTTTAGTTCGCTGAGTTTTTATCAAAATCATTATTTTTCCGTAGATCTGGATTTTTGACTATTTTCCAGAAAGTTTAAAACCCTTTGAAAAAGTAAAGATCAGATCTGAAAATCAGCCTACTATTCTTCCTGCCATCTTATCCTCATGCTATTTTGTCATTAACATGATCGGTTTCTCGAGGAGGATAATTTTTTTATATTGAGAAAAGTATTTTCTGCTGGTTTTGTCGAAAAACCGAGAAAATCAACAAGTACACCCAAAAATAAGGTTTAAATCTGCGCCGTAATATTGCGGATCTGGAAGGTACACTGGCGAGTGAACCTTTTACGCGCGATAGGAGAGCCGTGGAGAAGGCTGATCCTACTTTCGATCTGCTTCAAAGGCACAATTTCAGCGTAACACCGGCACGTTTTTCAGCGCTAAGCTCGGTTTTAGCCGGTCATCCAGAGTGTCTCACCTTCACGAAGAAAAAGTCTTTTACGGGGAACATCCACGTCCCTTTGTAGTGCCTTCTTTGCTCGGTGGAACCACCCTCCCGGCTCGTGTGCTTTTTCAGCCTTTCAAATGGCGGTACCATGGGAAATGCTATGGGCCCTCTCGCGCTTGCCACATCCGGTTCACGCGCTCCCTCACGGAAATCGAAAGAATTTTCCTAAATTTGTGCCGGAGCGGAAATCAAAGCACGGATTCTCACATATCTTCTTTCATTATGTCATGCGGTATTTTGGGCGTGACTCATGAAGATGTGTCGATCCACCTTTTACGGAAACCCTACGAGGGCTGCGGTGAATGGTTTCAGCATTTGCCGCCGGATCTATCACCAGGTTGGGCTACCTTGCGAGAAGCTTTTGAAAACAGAATCTGAAGCCTTGAGGATGCATTTGCGTTCTTTATCACGGATTACCCACGAAGAAGGAGGCCAATGAGACCATGCGCGATTTTGTCGCCCGGTTGATCGTTAATCAACCGTGTCCCTCTTGCCATGCTTCACACCGGAGAATCGAAGTGTTTCTTCGTGAACACCATGAGCTCAAAAGTCGGTTTCTTGCTCCTTGAGAACGAGTAACTACTCTGCCTCTCGCTCAGTTTGCCATTCGGATAGAAGACAATTTGATAATATCCGGCGAGTTGAAAAAGGAATCATCAAAGTCCAAATCTTGGACCCCTACTTTCTTTACTTAATCGATCCGGCATTCCAAAGATGGCGAGCGATCTGCTCGCATTAAAAAATCAGCTTGCCCGAGGCCTCTCCCGGTTCCTCATGCAGGGATGTCCCACGGAGGAATTTTGTTCCTAACATGTTTCACAAAGACGCGTCTACTGCCAATTGCTCCACGATTGGCACTTGAAGCTCCTCGGTCAATGCTTTGGCCGAAATAGAAGAGGAAGAGCGATCTTATGAAGAACCTTCGTCTCGAGGCGAAGATGATCAAGATGTCGGTGAACCATTGGCGACTCTACTATTGGATACATGGAATTTGATGAGGATGAATCGATGAAGAAGAGAGTACTCGGGGCTATGCAAGCGGACAATCCTACGTTGTTTTTTACAGCTCGCAAGAGGAAAGGAAGCGGAAGTTGCTGCCCATGTGCGAAAGAGAAGGTCGTATCAAGCGTGCCTCCAGACCATTGTTAAAAGAGGTAATCCTCTTCCTACTCAACTCCCTGTTAAAACTTTTGCAAAGAAGTCTTTTCCGCCCATCTCTCCTCCGAATCAGCCCCCTCATATTCCTATCAAGATCGGTAACCACATTCATGATCCGAAGTGAAGGACTCATTCCTTTACCAACGCAACCCTTGGCCGCATTCGATATAATAGATCATGCAAAAAAGACCAAGATCCAGATGTCTGAAGCTGAGTATCTTCAGTCAAACCCCGAACAGCTTATAAGATTGACTAAGTATATCCAAAGTCAAGCTGTTATATCTAATCAGGCTTCCCCAAAAGGAATCCTTTCCACTCCCCCTGAATCCCACATAAATGTTGCTTCAACATCCGCATCAGGCAAGATAGAACCTTTCTATCTCTCTCTCCTAATCAACGGCCATAAGTTGAGCAACTGTATAATTGATTCCGGAGCTTCCGATAACGTCATGCCGGCGAAAGTCGCCCATGCTTTGGGCCTCACTCTTACCAAACCTTTCGGCAGATGCTACTCATTGGAGACCAAGCAAGTGCCATTGATTGGCCAAATCAAAACGCGCGCGATCGCGTTTGCGGCCTTCCCGGATAAAAGAGTAAAAATGACCGTCCTTGTCGCTGACATTCCGGCAGCCTATGGAATTCTGCTAGGAAGGAGCTTTTGCAGTGAAGTTGGTGGAGAAATTCACATGGACTGGTCTAAAGCTAGAATTCCGAGTCAAGGCGTAATGCAAACTTTGGAACCGGAATCCCAAAAAGAAGTACTTGGTCACTAGCTCAGAAGATCCCAAAGCCCAAATCCTTTTTGAGTCATCGGGGATGGGGAACTACTTTTTGTCTACCAGGCGGATCTGAAAGGATGTTTTGTTCGAAAAGGATCTCAATAAGATCTGGACCTTGCAATTTGATGGCGATTCTTGCAACTAGTGGATGTGGCGCTGGGGTTGTCTTGATATCTCTGAGGAAGAAGTTATTCCTCTCTTTCAAATTGCAGTTTTCAACACTAACAATCTTTGCTGAGTATGAGTCTCTGTTACTCGGTATGCAAGCTGCAAAGGAAAGAGGAATTAAAAATCTAAAAGTTCAAGGTGATGCCGAGCTGGTTGTAAATCAGGTCAAAAGGATTTACCAAGTAAAAAATGAAAGGCTCAGACACTACCGTAATGCAGTATGGGACAGCATTGAGGAATTTGATGCCTTTTCGATAGAGGCAATTCCAAGAGCTCAAAATGATATGGCCGATTCATTGGCCGTTTCAGCATCTCTCATGCTCCCACACCCGGGTTTGAAAACGAACAAATACACCATTGAAGTGGTTTTCCGCCCGAGCGTGCCAGACAACTCTCAGCATTGGCAGGTATTCAACGATGATAATCACCTCATTGCCTTTCTAGAAAAATCAGAAAATTTTGATGAGTTGTACTTTGAAGGATCCACCTCGGCATGCCGCGAATCAATCAGCAGTCAAAACCATGAATCGAGAGGAGAAAGACGGCATATGTCGGCTCAAAGGAAATAAAATTCCGAAGGGCTGGTTTCTCTGGAGCGCTTTGTTTGTGAGCATGACCGTTTGTTAAAAAGAAGAAGCGGGATGATCCTTGCTCATCCCGAGAGAGCAGAACCGAGTCAATATAGGTTACGAGGCACATCATGATTTGTGAACATCGGGAAATGTTGCACGCCGGAAAAGCGGAAATTCGTCAAGTTCTTTGAAGAGATATATGGATGTATTGGCATGGTCTATGCCGATTTAAAGTCCTTGAAGCGAAGGGCGTTCGGCATGACATACCGCTAAGAGGCGATGTCAAAGCCTTCCATCGAAGCGAGAGGCACTATAATCCCAAGATTTCGGGCACCATTCGGGCCAAAATTCGAGAAGATGTTGGATGCGAGAATCATCTTCCCTATTCATCCACGACACTTGGGTGGCAAACATTGTGCCGGTCTTGCAAAAAAACGGTGAAATACGCATATGCGTAGACTTAGAAACTTGAACCAAGCTTATTTGAAAGACAACTACCCTCTTCCAATAATGGATCAAGTTACTGCAGCGATGGCCCCGGATCGAAATCTGTCTATGCTTGATGGTTTTCGAGGCTCTGACAACCAGTTGAAGTCTCACACGAAGATCAATTCAAAACAGCATTCACTACTCCTTGGGGTACATTTGCCTATAGCAGGATGCCTTTCGGCCTAACTAACGCTGGTGCCACTTTTCAGCGGGCCATGGATTTCGCATTTAAAGGCATGATGGGAAAAGTCATTGTAGTTTATCTAGATGACTTGACCGTGTTCTCTAAACAACGAAGTGATCATTGTGATCATTTGGAGCAAGTATTGGCAGTGCCGAGAACATGGAATTTCCCTAAATCCCAAAAAGTCTGTTTTTGGGGTTACGGAAGGGAAATTGCTAGGCCATGTGGTTAGCAAAAGAAGGAACCAAGATCGATGCCGAAAGAGTTAAGGCTATCCAAGCCTTACTCGCCTACAAGCAAGAATGGTGTTCATTCTTTCTTCGGGAAGGTGAACTTTCTTAGGCGTTTTGTTCTGATTTTCTTTGAGAAGACCCGCCACATCTTGAACATGATGAAAGGGTCACCCACTTTCGGATGGAGTGAAGAAGGAAAAGATCATTTGAGGAAATAAAAACTTACATTGCTCATGCACCGTCTGGTATGTCAGTTTCTCCAAAGACTTCATTATGTATAGCTATGCATCGGAACATACGTATGTCTGCAATCCTAATGCAAAAACTCGGAAAGATATTGAATCTCCAATCGCATTCATGAGTTCTCCTCTCAAGCCTCACGAACTGAAAATGACTCAATTTGGAAAAGCATGCCTTTGCCGTTGTCAAAGCGGTGAAGAATTTCAGGTATTACATTACGAACTCGCATACGGTGGTCTTGTTCCAGGACACGCGGTAAAATCAATTCTAACTCAGCGGGAGTTAGGAAGTTTGAGAGGGAATTGGATCGCAAAGTCCGGGAATATGACACGGATATTAAGCCCACCAAGTGGTGAGGGGCGAGGGCTGTGTCGGCTAATGGCTGAAAATGAAAATTCGAGAAAATCTAAAAGGAAAAGAGAACTTGTGCAAAGAAGAGCAAAGTCCTCTAAAGGGCTGATTCTCTGCCTCTGGTTTTATTTGTTGCTGACCGGTGATGAGTGGTACTCAGATATCGCTTTCTTCCTTACCTACGGCGAATGCCCAATGCACCTAAGCTGCAAAGGAGAAGCGCACTATAAAGCTCGGGCAGCTAAGTATGTCATACGGGATGACGGTTTATATAAAGCGCGGGATAGACGGTGTCTTTCTGCGATGTGTTGACAAACCCGGCAAGTAAGATTGTTGGAAAGTTTTCACAATTCGGCTGTGGGGTCATTTTCTTCTTAAAATGTGACACACAAAATCATTCGAGCTAGTACTATTGGCCAGCGCTCTTTCAAGATGTGGCTACAGGTGGCAAAGTGTGAACCACATCGGCAATTAGTCGGCAAGAAGCCCAAATTGGCTGCCCTTCCCCTTAGGCGGTCATTATCGATGAACCATTGAGCGATGGGGAATTGATTTTATTGGAGCACTCAATCCTCGATCGAGTGTCGGACATGGCTATGTCCTCACGGCAATGCGGATTACTTCACTAAGTGGGTGGAAGCCATACCTGTCAAGCACGCCACTTCTGAGGTGGTTTGCAGTTTTATCAAAGAGAATATCATTGTCAGGTTCGGTGTTCCAAACAAGATCGTTGCTGATAATGCTTCTAACTTCTCCTCGCGGGAAGTTATTAGTTTTTGCTATGAATACGGAATAACTTTAGCACATGCCTCGGATTATTACCCTCAGGGAAATGGTCAGGCAGAATCCAGTAATAAGAACTTGGTGACCATCATACGGAAATTAGTAGATGAAAATCAGCGCATGTGGCACAAGTCTTTGTACGATGCTTTGTGGGCGGACCGCATTACCCCGAGAGATCTCTCGGCATGTCACCTTTTCAAGTGTTATATGGCGATGCGAACTTCCCATTTCTGCGGAACTTCTGCTCTCGCTTGCACGAGCAATCGAAGATGAAACTTTTCGAGAATTCTCTAGAAAAGAGAATTATGTATACGCGGAACTTGAAGAAAGAGAGTAAGAGTGGTCGACAGATCACTTTGAACATCGAGAATCAGTGAAGAGGCTTTTTGACAAGAAGGCCAAGCGAGAGAGATTTTCTAGTGGGAGATCTCGTCCTTCTTTGGGACAAGCGAAGAGAACCAAAGGGCATGCACGGAAAATTTGATTCCCTATGGAGAGGGCCCTTGAAAATCAAGCGACTCAATGGAGAGAATAGTTTCTATCTCTCATATCTGGATGGAGCTGAGCTCCCGCTTCCCTATAGCGGGCAACATCTCAAGATCTTCAGGAAGTAGAGCTTGCTCTCTTCTTTGTACAGTTTATTTTAGTTGTGTGTTTGCTTTTGTCGTGTGTTTGCTTTCAGTTTGTTGTGTGTTTCCTTTGTTCTCCCTCCGGTCCCCCTTGTTTTTGACTCCGTACCCAATGGATAGGCACATGTGATCTGGGATTCTCTACCCCCGAGTTTGCTCAGGGATAGTCCCCAGAAAGAGCCAGCTGTTATCCCGTAAAATTGACAAGGGCAATTTTACCGATAACCATACCGAAAATTTTGTTTCGATCCCTCGTTAGGGATCCCTCGCGTTCGAAACGTTGCAAAATCCCTCCCCGGGAAATCTAGTTTTTGAACTTAGTCTTTTTGAGCCTTTTTTTGGTGGCGCATGGTTTTGCCTTGCAACATCAAGTTTTGATGCGCCCCCTTAAAAGCCTTTGGCGCATGGTTTTCCATGTTGTCACTCCTTTCGGTGCGCCAAAGGATGTTGAGTCAGTTTTTGGTGCGCCATAGGGCGCACGTAATCTCTATGTTACACCAAGTTTTGGTGCGCCAAAGGGCGCACATAAATTCATGACCGACAACGCATTTCATGCGCCAAAAGCGCACTCATTCTTTCATTGTCGAATACTTCCATGCGCCAAAGGGCGCACGCTTTCCTCTGTCGACAGCAGTTTTCATGCGCCATTTCAAAGGTTGGTGGCGCATTAATGACAGGTTTTCCTATAAATATCAGTGCGCGCCCATGTCATTTTCATTCCTATTTTCGAAGCACGTGATATTTCTGGACTTGTCAGCCCCTGCTCTGTCACTTTCATCGTGTTGTGGACCCGCTCAAGGAATTTTCGCTATAATTTTAAGGTAAGAGGTTCTTCCCCTTCCCTGTTTTATGTTTTCTGTTCTTTGAGCTTGTTTTTTGTCCGGTTTTGTTGTGTGCTTGCTTGCTGGACGGTTTTCATCGAAGTATGTTTATGTTTAGGCTAGCTTCCCCCCTGTGCTGCCTGGTTTCCCGTCTCCCTTTCTTCTTTTCCTCCCCCCTTCCTCTCCCTCTTTCCGGATTTGTTGGAAAAAAGGGGGGCTGTTTTGTAATTTCTTGGTCTGCTGGATCTTTTATAAAAACCCTGTTGCACCAAGCATCCTTTGAAGGAAATAAGAATCAGTTATATTGAGTGATCAAGTGTATTTTCCATGGCGCACTGGCGCGTCATGTTGCACTTAATGCAATCGCGCCCTTTGGCGCATCTACCCGCCATGCAACATACTCAAGATCCGCGCCAAATGGCGCACCTTTCCATCCTGCTGCAGTTGAAATTCATGCGCCCCTAAGCGCACCCTTTTTGCCTGTTACAAGCTTAAAACCTGCGCCTCCTTTAAACCTTTGGCGCACCTATTCTCCATGCTACATAATGTTTTCATGCGCCAAAGGGCGCACTCAGCTTTCATGCAACACAAGCCTTCTGCGCGCAAGTATAAAGATTACATAGGCATTGGGCACCCCCTCCGTCTGATAACATGATGTTGTGTAAACCCTCCATGCGCCGCGCTATATTCCTTTGGCGCATCATTTGTCCACGTTACATAATCTTCCCATGCGCCCGAAGAGGCGCATCAGACAATGTAACACGCATTTCCTGTGCGCCCTACTATAAAATGTAACCTGCTTCATCCATGCGCCATGCGCCCTTGCCTTTGCGCCAATGATATAACCTCTGCTGACATTCCTTTCTTGTGCGCCTTATCTATTTGGCTGCTTGAGTTGCATTTTCTGCATACTAAGCCTTTAAATATCTAACTCCTTACTGCTAGCTTTCCAATAGAAGATCAAATGACTAATTGACCTTTTTGGATTGGGTCTCTCTTCTTCTTCGTGCGAGATCAGCAGCGAGTTCGAAAGAACACATGTCTACGTCAAGCAAAACCCACCAAACCAAGAGGAAAGGCCAAGCTAACGAAGAAGAAATGAAATACAAATATCGGAGGTCGTCGGGATGCCGAATCACGGTGAGTGCGGTATGGATGTCGGAGACTACGGGTTGGGTCACATTGACATGGATGAGTTACGGGTTAGAACTCAAAAGTTCTGAGAAGTCCATGGATGGACAAGTTAATAGCGGTGCTCTGCATTTCGCGGGCGGAATCCCGATCGGCGCGTAAACAACGAATTCATGATGGTGGTTGCCCGATGTTACAAAAGACACAAGATGTGTCGAGAACGATGGGCGAGGTAGTCATAAACCTCACTTGCCCAGTCATTTTGAGTTAATGCTTGGCATCCCTCACCACAAGGAACTACGTGGTACATTGCTTGGCAGCAAGAATGCATCAAGGCACAGGAAGACAACGAGGACCGGTGCATGCGGTTGATGAATGAGGTCTACCTAAAGAACAAGAAGGTGGTGACCGGTGGCCTCAAACTATCCACCAAAGTGATTTCTCGAGAGGAACTTCGGTGATCTATCACTTTCTGAGCGAGTCTTCGGGCTTTGGATGCCCACTATTTCCATAAATGGATCTTGCGGTACACAGAGACAATGAATAAAAATTTACCGATCAGCGCTTTTCTTTGGGGTGAAATAATAAAGCGGCACCATATCGACGGCATTCTGACAGCTCACCACAATAGGTATTCCATATGAACTCCTATGTAGTCTGATGCTGCGGCGTCGCGAGGATTACCAGGGCTGAACCGAAGTGGAGTATGGCCTCAGGCCAGGATATTTGATTACTACCCAGAGCTGAGGCTGGAGAATAGCATCCCTCAATTTGCTAAAATCAATGATGCATTCTTCTATCACGTCATCTGCCTGCTGAGGCCCAACATGACTCATAGCCGGACGACCAAGAACATAGTAGCAGTCACAGAGAAATGGGGAGCCTTGTTCACCCAATTTCCCACGTTCACCTATCTAAGGGCTGTCAACTTTTTGGGAGAGCCAACCAGGCTACCAAGGTATGCTGGACCAAAGTTGATTCTACTGGAGTTATCAAGGCAGCTGGTCACATACCATGAAAAGTGCCTCAAAAGAAAGAAGGGCGGAACTCCTTTCCCCCTCACAGTGGGCCGGTACACATGTTCTTCCTATCACAAAGCGAAGGAAATGTTCGCAGAGCTGGAGTTGCTGAATTTGAAACATGACTTCCCAGCCAGGCCTACCTTCGATCCTAGGGGCTGTCTACCAAGGGCTAAGCTGGATCCGATCCATGTCCCTCAAATTGAGGATATTTACATTGACGTTCTCCATGAGGTGGAACTCAGAAGAAAGGATCACTCGCGCTTGGCATTAACGGAAATCATCCAATACGGAGTGGCCATTGTCCCCAAAGGCTTCCAAACTACGGAAGACGAAACTGACAAGGTGTATAATGACACGGAAGGGGATGATTGGCCTTTCCCGGACATCGACAGAAGCAAAGCTCCTCAAACAATTGAGGAGAGGGTCAAAGAGACTATGCGGAGAACAGAGCATTGGTGCCGCATGAACGGACTAATCTACCTCGGGGTAGATTTCACAACTTCCCCTTTGGGCAACGCACCTCGAGGTCGAAGAAGCGGTGAAAGGCAAAGGTGCGGAAGAAGGTGAACCCAGCACCATTCGGAGGAAGCCCCTCAAAGTCCTCTTCCTTGAGCTGAACAAGTCATAACTCTTGATGAGGGATTGACGAGAGGATAGTCCTATACGCCCATCCACCCGGGATGTCGGCGTCGCTTCTGACAACTTCGAGAGGTCCCTTCTATCCCTTCTTCTTCTCTTCCTTCCCCTCCTCGAGTGACTCAGCGACCATCCCTTTGGTCGCGTCCTCTTCCCTTCTTCTACTCTTTCCCCGCATCTTCGTCTATCTTTTCCTCCCTCGCTGATTTGTCTTCTTCCATTTCTTCCCTCATCTCCGAGCTCCCTTCCCTTCCGAGATCTCTTACTGCGATTCGGTTCCCCCCTCCCTGGGCACTTCTTCGACTATTCTTTCAATCTTGCCGCGTGGCGTGTCTCCACGTTTTCCCCTCTTCTACCGTTCTTTGCTTCCCCCTCTGTCTCTGGTCCTTCTTCTATAGGACCAGCTTGGATCTCTCGGCCCGGCTAAGCCAACAAAAGAGGAAAGTTCCCATCGCTCAGATGGACTTTTCTGTCATTAAAGCTAAAGGAGTGAAGAAGCACAAGCCGGTTACACGCTTCTTGAAAAGCTGCTGCGGTGAGAGAGTCATGGAAATAGCATACCCCAACCTCTCAAAGAAAAAGAAGATCTGTCTCCAGACAGATTTCACCGTGACCCAGTCACAATGGGGACATCCTCCAGAAAGTCTCCAGGGGGAAGCTCTTTCCGCAGTGGATGCACTCTGCAAAAAGCTTCAAGAAACGAAAGAGGAGAAAAGGCTGCGAAGGAGCGAGAATAAATATACGCTTGGCCTTACGAGAAGATGGGAAATGCACCTCCCACAGCTTGCCTTGAGACTCTGAGCTGCTCAGTCAGGAGAAGATCAATGAGTATTCTAAGATCGGCGAGCAAGGTATGGCTGTTTCTGCTTGGAGGAGCCAGATCATCAAAGATAGTGAAAAAGTAATCGCCGAGTATATCAGTTTATACATGAACATCGAGAAGGCGAACAAGAACTCCAAGCATTAGCGAGTCGATATCGGAAGAGTTGGAGCATGCTAGACTCCGGCATGAGGCCTTCCACAAATGTTCGATTGTTGATCGAAGATCTGGTCAAGTTCGAGTCTTCGGCCACCCAGGGCCCTCAGCAAAACTATGTCCACTGGACTATCGGATAGATCAGCTAGAATTAGTTACGGAAAAGATAGACAAGGTAAAGGAAGAGGCCACGGATGATAATGCATCAAATGGAGAAAATTGTTCTATCTATGACTCGGGGTTGCTCACTCCTTCCCTTACCTTAAGATCGGTGATGACACTATCCGGATTTTCAAGGAGATAGCCTCTCGGGACGGGGCCGAGAGGTCACGTTCGATCTTGAATCTATCAACAACCTCTTGGCACAGCAGGGACTTCATCGGGTTCCTTATCGAGGCGGAGAAAGATTATTCCAAACTCCCGGAAAAGCTCATAGATGAGCGGGAAACTTGCGAAGCAATCAGTGAACGGCACAAGGATCCATCACAGGATCAGTTTGGGCCGATGATCAGCAAGTTCTTGGAATACCGCGCTCAGTTCCACATCTCATCTCCTGAGCAGCATCAGAAACAGGCGACCCCTTTTCGGCCGCAGGATGATGATGATGAATAGTTTCTTCTTCTTCTTCTCCTTCTTCCTCTCTCTATTCTCCGACTTTCTTTTCGTAATATCTGAAGTAAGTTGATACAAATGATGACATCATCCATGTTGCATCATGGGATGATGTCATCTATCAAAGTTGTCAAAGTCAACATGACTTTTAGATATTTTGTAAATATTTTTGTAAATAAGTGGTTGGCTCCATTTTTCCTTCTCTCTCCCTCATCTTCTATAAATATGAGAATACTTGTTGTATTCGAGGTGAACATTTTTTAGATAGAAATAGAAGTGAGGAGAGAAAGACTTTGAGCTTTCTTGTAACAGAAAAGAACAATTAATACAATTATTGGACTTTGTGCTCAATAGTTGTGTTATACATTAGATCTTTCTTATGTTAGATCTGTATGTGTTTATTCTGTTGAATTCATATCTACTTTTCCGTCATTTGTTTATCGATTGCTTTGTTTATTTATGCAAGTAGGTTTGGCTCATTTTACTACCAAACTAAAAACATAAATCTTCGACCTTTACCTTTGGAATTCATTTCTTTTCTCCCTTCGGATCTGTTCTTTCTCTTCTCCCTCTTTCGTTCCTTTCTTTTCGCATGACTGGAACACTCTCTTTGGGATGAGATCCCAACCCCGAAGGCAGAATCATGAGACTTGCATAGGTTCTGCTAGTAGAAATAGCAATAAACCAGGCTTTTCTTTGTCTCAAAGAGGGGCTAAGCCACGCACTTTGCTTGGCTCAAATCCCATAGATCTGTCTACGCTGGCGATGATTTTCGGACCAACAAAATTCTAGGTGGGCTTTATTACTGCTTCACACATGGCATTGACTCTGCTTTAATATTTTGTAATCTACTTCAAGCTTGAGTCCATTTTTTTCAAGATTCACGTAGAAGCCAAGCGCATCCCGGGTCTCCGCTTTTCTTGCATCTTTTGAAGGTGCACCGAGCTGAAACGTGGCATCTTACATAGGTCCTTCTATTTTCCTTGAGTTTAAAATGGGACTCATTGTACATTAACACGAGGATCCTTTCTTTGGCGGGTCTCTCGCCATTGACTCCATGTGGAATTCATACATGAATTTGAGATTTTATTTCTCCCTTTTTGTCTTGGAATTGCGTAGAGTGACACATGGAACCTTCCATGAGTCCGTTACCTTGATTCGAGTTGACTTGTCTTGGGCTTAGCTTTTTCACCATTATTTGGCTAAGTCTTCCCCATATTGCTTTGAAGGCTTGACTCCTTTCTTATTTAGTTTGAGATTCTCATAAATCTTTGATTATTTATAGAAAGAATTTGCTTGTTATCTAATTTTAGTGGCCAATGGAGGAAATTAGATAATATTTTGGCGAACTACGGGGGGCCATTAGCCTACTAGATGGAATGAACCAGTTGTCTTTGTTTATTCATTGGGCATGGAGTTCGTTGTGAATATATCTAAACCTTGATTATAGAGTATTTGGAAGTGCCTCTACTTTCTTCTATAGTCATGCTTAAGATCCTTTACATTTTTTCAACCCTCATAAGAAGACTCTACAAATTGTTTTTGTGAGAGTAGAAAATTATTTTGGCATTAAATTTCACTCATTCTTACATCTCGTGATTTTGAGGTGGAGGATGGAGCAGATTTTAAATCAGGCTAACAATCGATCTTTGTAAAGGCATAGAGGCTTGCCGCAATTATTTTTGGAAAGAGTAAACAAGGTTACCTCCTAAGTTGATTTTAATTACTCTACATTTGTTTGATTTGAAGTTTGTAATTGTTATAAGAAACTATGGATCTCCTACTGAAAAATACTAGAGGGCCAATGGTGTATTGTACCTCCGAGAGAAATATGGACAAACTCTATATACAAAATATTAAATCATACATGCCTCAAGTAAGACATGCAGTATGTAAAATCACTTTTTCTGTTGAAAGAAAATCTACTCCTCCACTAACCAAAGTAGACAAAGAAAAAAAAATCCTAAAACATGTATGGAGAAATAGCTTCCCTTCCTTATAAATTATGGCCATGTGATTAATTTAGCAATGGATATGGCCTATAATAAGATTGAAAAATTACCTTCCACTCTTCTACCCATGGTATCAACAAAAAAAAAAAAATATTGGAGGTGTTGTAGCTGACCCTTGGGGCTTTGAAGATTATCCTCATGCTCTAAAGTGAGCATGACCGGTCTTGGCTTCTCCATTAGCTCATGAGGATTTCTTGTGGACTTTCATGAATGGATTTTTTCACATGTTGATTTTGAATTTCATGTGCATATGCAAATAGTTGATCCTCTGTCTTGATGAATGGTATGGAAGTGGTGTCATCCTTGTCTTCCTTTTCCTCCCCGTAGTGGTAGTTTTGTCGAAAAATCCAGACTCTTTGATTGAAAGAAAAAATCCTTCAATGATTATATCTTCATTAAGAGCTTACGGATTTTATTCATGGATATTGTCATAAGCGGTAGGTTTTTCTTGTAGGAGAAATGATGTAGTTGCAAAGGTTGATTTACATGGGCTCTTCTTCATTAAGACATTCCTCCAAGTCAGATAAGCAATCAAGCTCATCATCTTCCTATTGTGCCAAGGTCTCTCCCTCTTACATGATGGTATTTGAGTCTAAAATTTTCCATCATGTATAGATTCATCTTCAAACATGAATCTCGTGAGATCAAACTCTTCCAAAAACTTTGGTTTTAGAAAAAATTGAATGGGAGAGAGATTTGTAATCTCTAGTGCACCTGACTCATGATTTGAATCCTTTGAATTGGATTCACTCATCCCTATGTGCTCCTCTTATTTTGGATTTGGATTTTCTTCTTGTTCACATTGAGGGGATGACTGTTTAGAAGGAAAAGGGACAAAAGAAATGAAGTGGGATGAAAGGCTAGGAGATGGAGAAGGGAACTCAACATTTGGAGTAGTATGACATGATATAGCTTGGGAAGGGGGAAAGATGCACAAAGAGTTGGTGATTGACTTACCCATTGACAAGGTTGTCTCGCACTTTGCTCATATGTTTCAATACCCTCAATCCACTACATAAGTGGGGGAAGTATTTCTTCTAAGAAATCAAGCTTCTCCTATGGGCTATAGTGTCTAGGAATAGGGCCTTCCCATGGACAAGGGGCCCTACAACCTATCCTAAATGCTTTCATTTGTGTTATATCCCAAGATTGAATCATGCCTACCTCCATTCTTTAGATCTTCTCTAGTAGACTAGCATCTTCTATCATTCAGAGTCATCATATGCATACCCATGTCCTTGATAGGTTTCATAGCCAAATTAGTTTGGCATTGCTCATATGGGTAAGCATAGTGGCTTTGAATCTGGTTATAATGCTGATTTGGAGAAGTCATGAGGGTCATTAGAGGATGATGGTATTGTTGAAACTATGAATTCCATTGCAGAATGAATTCATGTTTGCACAACTTCATAGAATGAGGAAAATGAGAGACATGGAAAGAAAGATGAATGAAAAATGGATGGAAGAAAGGTCTGTAAACTCAAAGAATGAGCCATTTGGACAAAATGGAGTCACCAAATGTGCTTTATATGTGCCTCCAAAGGTTGAATCTCACCAAGAACACACCAACTTGATGAAATGAAGTGGTATGATGCTTCAAATGGTCCCACCGGGAATTCCAGGAAAACTATTGATGATTATCTTTGTAGACAAACCATCAAAGTCATTAGATACCTTAGGTTAGTGGGACTTGTGCCCTAAGGTAACCTCTAGAGTTTAAAGAATTCATATCTTCTCTGGTGTGGCATGAGGGTTAGAGAAAAAAATGAAACAAAGAACAAAACTAACAAGTGATGCACTGAAAAAGAAGAAGTTAATCAAGAATCCAACTGCCTAAAATGGGAAAAGGTGAGAAATGAAAAGGGTGGATGAAATGCACCATAGGCCAGAGATATATTCACACATAACACCAATTCAAACTCATTAAGAATAACTTCCATAACCCATGAATGAACATTAGAGCTATGTACAGAGATATACCGATAGTGAATAAATGCTATCATAGATAATAAAAACATGCAAAGGATGGATGAAATGCATCACATGACATATTATATTGCTCCAAAATTGTGCACAATACAAAAATCAGTAGGTAAGAGGCAAGAAAAATTCCATTACAAAGCTTTAGGAAGAAGGCTTGAGCTCCATGTTCCTACCCTAGCAGAGAAGAAACTGGACCGAAAGAAAAATGACTAACTCCTGATATATATATATATATATTAGAATGATCCCCATATTACAATATATAGAATGAGAAGAAGAGAAGAGAACAATCCTAGAACTACTTCTCCAACCACTTTCCAATTGTAATAAATGAGATGAAGTGATAGAAATAGATTTGTGAAATTGTCTCACACTGCCCCATGATCTACCTTTAAGAAATGAGAGCCATATTCATTCAATGCATTCTCAACTACTTTCCAACCACCTCCCTTGAAGTGGGCTCGTCTTTTAAGGAATACACCCTCAAATATTTATTACATATTTGAACTCCTTAATTGATATGCATTAGATTTTGGACCATGGTTCCGCCGACACCTATTTTGTGGTGTTTCGTTAAGAAATGATCCATTTGTGGCCCTTTGAGTATAGGTGAATAATTTGAATTCATGTGGGGTTACTTCTTTTACACGGCCTAATCGTGCATTAGCTCCTTCGTTGAAAATACAAGTTAATAATTTCTTTGTCCTCCATACCTTTTAAAATATCTAAACATTTAAATCTTCTTGGTGGACTTAAGGCTTGGAGTCCATTTTTTTGAGCTCCATGTAGAGGCCAAGTGCATCCCTAGGGTCTCCGCTTTTCTTGTATCTTTTGAAAGTGTGCTAAGCTGACACATGACATCTTCCATGGATCCTTCTATTTTTCCTTGAGTTTTAAATTGGACTCATTGTACATTAACATACGGACACTTTCTTCAATGGGCCTCTCACCATTGACTCCACATGGAATTCCTACAGGAATTTGGGATTTCATTCCTCCCTTTTTGTTTTGGAATTACGTCGGGCTGACACATGGCACCTTCTGCAAGTCTATTACCTTGCTTTGAGTTGACTTGTCCCGGGCTTGGATTTTCACCGTGATTTGGCTAAGTCTTCCCCATATTGCTGAAGGCTTGACTCCTTTCATATTTAGTCTGAGACTCTTAGAACTATCTTGATTACTCATAGTAGGAATCTTCTTGTTATCTAATTTCAGTAAGCGGTGGAGGAAATTAGGTAACATTTATTTCATGGTTGATTCTATTGTTAGATGATCATGTTAAATCTATGTTTGGAATACGTTAACTAGAGTACAAGCTTACATATAAAATACAATGGATAATTACATTCATTCTCTGGTTATGTTACATCATCATGTTGGTATATAACATTCTCACAAAGCTCATATAAAGGAGGTACTCGATGCTGCATGCATATTGGGTTATCTTCCAAGCTAAGACAGAGATGATATGTAGGTGCGCCTAGGATTAGTTGTTGAAATAGACAGGTGAAACTAGAGACTACATTTTGGTTCCATTTTTGGGACCTCTTTTTGAAGCTGTTGTGAGAATGGTGTGTGATGACAGAGCGCTTGACCTTGGACAGTGTCGAAGCATGGCTTAAAAGCACAAAGGATGAGTTTTCTCATATATTTAGTATTGGACTTGAGTTTGATGCATGTAAATGGGTAGAAGAACACATGTATCATGAGTCGTATGAGACCTTATTTTGTTATTTTGCAATAGAGTTGTATGAATAGATTTCAGCGTGTATGCATCTAGATCAAGTTGGTACTATAGACCCTACATGTGGACCCAAGATAAGTATCAGAGGCTGCATGATGTTGATATGACTTGGACATGTAATGTTGATCATTGGTGGAGTAGAGTGTTGATGAGTTACACCTGGAGTACACAATTTCTATGTATTCCTATCCGTATATTGTTGAGTTTGATTTTTAAGAGAGCCAAGAGGATCATTCTTGTGTGTTATACCTTTAACTATGAAGATCATGATCATCACACCGATTTTGGAAGCATTTCCTATGGCCAAACTAGGCTTCTTACGAGTGCTTGGTGATGAAGCTAGGGTGGAGAAAGATGGCGGACCTTGTGGCTGAAAAAGAGAGGGAAGAGAGATGACTCAAGTATAATGAAGCTCGTGAAAGGGAGTTAGTTAGACAACGCACAAATTTCAAGAGTGATGGATTTATTGAGGCAGGCGTTGTAGGAAGGAATTGAGGTTCATAGAGGATGTGGATCCTGAGCAGTTTGTGTTACCCCATCTTGGAAAGCACGGAAAGAGACCCCTTCAGCTTCTGATGAGATTTCATCACTTAGAGAAAGGAGAGTCATTAGCGTGCATCTAAATCCAGCTGGTGACCAACCCTTTGTGCTTAGTTTTCCAAATCAAGAGATAAGTATTGCTAACCCAGTTGGTATTGGTGGAAGTGATGATCAGCACTAAGGAGGTATAACTTTTCATTTGGCACATCTATGGCTACATAATCATTTCCTATGTTTGGAGATATATTGTCTGAAATGACATTTGGGAAAGGTACATGTATATAAAGCTTGGGTATTGCATCTATAAGTGGTGTGGGACACACATCTGGTAGTGGTGCAATATCACATATTTTTGGCATGTAGTTCAGCACAATAGTGGGGACACTAGGTCCCCACTTCAGGACCTTTACTAGCTACGGGAGGTGGATCTAGTGGAATAGGAACTAGTGGACCTAGTGGACCTAGTGGATATGGAGGATCTGGTGGATTAGGAGGGATAGGCGTTGGTGGATCTAGTATATCTAGTGGTGGAGAAAACACCGGAGGAATCAAGTTTCTAGATCAAGCACAGCCAAACCTCAACCACCTCAAAGCAAGTATTTTTAAAATTTCTTTACATCTACTAGAATACAAAGGTGTTGAGGATGTTGTAGATCATATACACAATTGTGAGCTACTATGGCGCATAAAGGGATCACAACCTCGGAATGGAAGGAAAGTCGGTTTGCAAAATTTTGCAAGGATACACACATAGTTGGTACTAGAAGTTTGACCCCATTAAACAAAGTGGTATATTACAACGCACTTCATAATGCCTTCTTAGCTGAGTTTCATATTCCGAGTTCAAACAGAGAAGAGCATTAACACACTAAAGGAGATCCAACAAAGTATGGTAAAGAGTGTGTGGGAGTATGATTCTCATTTTAAGACTCTCTTGCCAAAATTATGTAATGATATTCATCCTTCTCAAAGCATGCTTAGTTGTTTTTTGGAGAGTCGATAACAAATTTTCGAGAGTACTTTTGCACAAGACTTTCACAGACCTGTGTGAGGCCTTAGAGGCTGCCCTACCCACTAAAGCCATTGAAAGTGTGGATACTTGGTGTTATCTCTTTTCTTGAATCTCATATTTTTGCAATGGTAAAGTAGCTAGATAAGCTATCCGTGAACTCGGTGCATGAGACTCACAGTGGCCTATGGTGCACAAATTGTGAGGTAGAGAGGAATACAAAGGAAATTTTTCCCCAGAGATTGGTACGTGCTATGACAATGGACTATGAGATTTTCCATGAAGATTATGATGTAAGTAGGTGTCCACTATTACAGCATGTGATCCATAAGAATGTGTCTTGTTATTGAAATATTTTCACCTCTACTACTCATGACACCAAGGATTGTAGATTGATTGACCAAATATATGATTCCATTGATATTGATGTGTGCCAAGCCAACCTTGCAAATAAATCCAAGGACGAGGGTCGTCATTATGAAAGGCATGAGGATAGAGGGGTGCGTGGAAGAGTTTTCCAAGGAGGATTTTGTGGTCATGGAAACCGTGAAGGAGGAAGAAGTGAGTTCCCACGTGGAACTTGTTACAATCATGGATCTATGGAGCACTATAAGCACAAGTGTCCCGATATGTTATAATTCTCTTAGTGTCAAAAGAAGCACAAGTATGAGGAATTCCCAGAGCTATTTGAACATATGAGCTATCAAACTAAAAGGAAAAAAGCATTAGAATGGTAAGCATGGAGAAAAATAGACTCACAATGGATGCCAAGGGTGGCGCACGATTGAGTTAGAACCTATTCGATGATGATGCGAGCTGAGGTTGTACTCGTCATGGAGATGCCAAAGAAAAATAAATTGGTTACTAAAGAAGAGGTGGTGCATGGTAAGTATCTGGACCCTAATCATTAGAAAGAGGTTTATCAAGAGACCATAGATGTAATTTAGAGCCTACAAGGAGGTATCCAGTGCTTAAAGGATAAGTCACAACAATTGGAGAAAGGAAGAGTGTTGAGGCTCCGTAGAAAGATATGGATGAGGTTAGGAGGCATTAAAAATGTTGAGGCAAGAGAATATCATTCTTTTGCTATGGGATTAGTTATGGAAAAATTATCGCGCACCGGAGGAGAGCGTGAGAGGTAGATTCTGCATGCTAACCTTCCCCCTCACACCATTGATTATGATAAGGATATTACCTTGAATGGGGTTGTGGATGGGTGGCTCTTAAACAATATTCTTATTAACATGGGCATGGAAGTCAATGTTCTCAAGCTACAAGCATGACATGAAATGAGAATACCCCCATATAGCCATCTTTAAATGTGATGCATATTTCTAACAAAAAAAGGTGATGCCAATTGGTGTTTTGAAATATTTTGCTATCACTATCCAAGGGGAAAATTCACTAGGGATTTCTAATTCTTGGTGCTAGCCAAGGTAGACAACTTTCCAGTGTTACTTGGGTGCCCCTGGTGTTATAAGAACAATGTTGACCTATGGTTTAATAAGGGGTACATAAGCTTTGAGAACAAGGAAGAACATGTTATCATCTCCTTGACTGATCTCCATTTACTAAGCCCTTGGGAAAATAAGTTCTTGACAGGATCTATGTGTGCTCTATCAGGGACCCTGAGGTGATTAATCCTATGGAAGGAGTTATTTAGTTTAAAGACACTTAATCTATGAGTGATACCACTAGTGTAGCATGCAAAAATTGGGTGCACATGACTTATGAATTAATTGGGAGGTGATTGAGAGGCTCCATTATAAGAGTGATAAGGGAACACCCACTTAGGCACTGAAAGGGAACCGATTACCAACCTACACTTTGGGGATGGCAACCCTGACATTTTCTTGTGAGCCATGGAAGCCCAATAGAGATGTGAAATCATACGAAGGAGCATGCTTGTCTACACTTTGCATGGAACCACAACACGTTGGTAGATGGTGCATCAAGAAAATATTCTAGGGTGGCACGAGGTGAGGATTGTGCTCTCTATTAGATTTTTCAGGAGCAATGCACCCACTAAACTTTGTGTCTATGATGGGAAAGGATCCACCTTAGATCATGTCCAAAAGTGCGAGAGGATCTAGATGGAAGGTGCAAAGGATTTACCTCCTTCCCTCTGGGTGCACAAGTTTTATTCCACACTACAAGGTTGTGTGCATGCATGGTACATTCATTCAAAGTTACGCCATCAGACATGGAACTAGGCGAGAGTTAACAAATGACTTGATTCAAACTTTTGAATATAAAAGTGCTAAGCCCTTGGTGAATGAGGTGTTGCAGGTTGTTAAGTGCCTAACTATGGGAGACAGTGCCATGGCAAAGGATAGAATATTGGAATTGTCGGGTGAACTTGGTTTCAAAGCATGCTTTGATGAGGGAGAATTGGAATAGATACAAATTGAGTGCGCTTGCATGGAGAAAGAGAAGGGAAAGATGGTCTATGTGATAGATGATGAGGAAGTGGAGAAATTGGATGTCAACCATACTATGGGTACATGTCAAGTAATATATAGTGATGATGAGAAAGTGTGCGCTTACCATGAACCCCTCAAGACAAAGAAGGTTAACATTGGCTCAGAAACAAAACATAAGGAGGCTATCATTGGGGACTATTGGTTAGAAAAGGAAGTTTTGAAAATTATTGTCTATTCCATGAGTTTTAAGACTTATTTTCACATGGGTACCATGAGCTGAAAGGAGTTCACCACTCCTTAGGAGAGATGTGGATCAAGATAAAAGAATGATCACAATGAATTTAGAAGAGACCTTACCGAATGAATCTGAAATTATGTGTGCGATTCAAGGAAGAAATAGATAATATGATCACATCATGAATCATTAAATCCATGGAGGAATTAGAATGGATAAGCCCCATGGTTATTAGCATTAAAAAGGATGAGAGGATAAGGATCTATGTTGATTACAGATATTTGAATGTGGTATGTGTCATTGATCCCTTTCCCGCACCTTTCACCAAAGAAATCCTGGAGGGAGTAGCTAGGTGCAATATCTATTCTTTCACGGATGGCTTCGAGGATATCATCAAGTTAGAATTACAAAGGAAGACAAAGAAAAAAACTTTTTCCACCGAATGGGGAAATACGGTCATTTCGTTAGACTAAAGAATGCATCTTCTATGTTTTCACATAGTGGTCCGAGGCATTTCGATTTTATCCATAAGTTCCTTCAGGTCTACCTTGATTACTGGATAGTGTATGGATTAGTGAAATATCACTATGGAAATTCATGGTTGATGTTAGAGAGATGTCGATAGTTGTGCATATCCCTCAACATTGAGAAATGTCTCTTCTCTTCTCCATTTGGAACCCTTTGGGATATGCCAAAATGTTCCACACCACTAGAGGTATTATTAAAGCATGGATGTATGTTCCATTAGGGAGAGGCATAGTAGATGGTGTTTAATGCATTAAAGAATAATCTTATCACTACACCCATATTACACTTTCCTTCTTGGGATAAGTAATTCCATGTACATGTTGATTCTTTGGGGATGGTGATTGGGAAGTATTAACATAACTCGGAGAAGGGATTATTGACCACCCCTTGTGTTTTATGAGCAGAAAGTTGACATAAACAGAACAAAAATATACTACAACCGAGTGTGAATAACTATCAATGATCTACACACTACACAAATTCAGGGAAATATTAGTTAGTTAACACCGTTCATATTCTACACAAACCACATGGAATTGAAGTACTTAGTGAACAAGCCCATTTTACAAGGGCACATATGTCGGTGGGTCCTATTGTTCTAAGAGTTTGAGTTTACAATTGTTGTGAAACTAGGAAAGAGTAACTTAGGGCCTGACCATTTATCAAGGATTGACTCAAGAGAGGATGCATAGATCATTGAGGATACAATGCCAGACGTGCAATTATTTAGGTTGTGGCACACACCCTCTTATTTGGAAGATATTGTTGTGTTTCTCAAAATGGGTGTGGCATCACAGAAGAAGAATTTGGAATGTAAGTAGTTAGCCATACATGTTGTTGGTACCCAAATTTTTCTCCTTTTCAGTCTAAGCAGCATCAAAGATATGGCATGAAGCTTGAAGATAGATGGATCATGGTGTTTTTGGTTTTGTAGCCAAGGATATGATCTAACTGGCACTCAAATTTGTGGAGAGATGGATAGCACTCAAATAGGACTTGATCTTGTCCTAACTGTTTTAGGTTGTGCCTTTTAACCAAGGTAAGAGGACCTATTTTGTAACCCTCAAATGGTGAAGGAGATGAAGATATCCCTCAATTTGTACAAATAGTATGAAGGGGCCTTGGGAAAATATGATCAAAACTCCAAATCTGACTTTCACAAGTTGTCACTTCCAGATTATGGAGATACTTTCAATGCAAGGTTATGGTAATTGAAGACATTTTGAAATCTTGATCATTATGCATACTTTAGCAAATGGATTTTGATCTTTTGTGGGTATACAAGTCAAAACAGGGGTAAACAGGGTAGGATTAGTTGTTTTGAATGATTTTTGGGTGGGAGTTTAGATAAGACAAACCAAGGTCTGCCAAACTCTTTGAGGATTTCAGCAAAATATGGAGAAACTTAACAACAGAAAGTATCAAAATGGTTAATCATCCCTTCAACCAGGATATGTGCATCAAATGGAGGCCCATATTTACACTTTTCCACACAATATTTGATCATCTATCACAAAATATTGAGTTAGAATGAACCAATGAAGCATTTAGCAATCACTATTTAATCATGACCTAAGGTGCACCCAAAGGTTTACAAACAATCTCTGAAATCAAGGAAGGTAAAGTGATTTTAAATTTGTTTATCTCTTTATCAGATGAAATCTCTTCTGAATGTGAGATTACAAATGCCACTAAACTATCACAAGAAATGAGACCATGTATGATCAAGAGAGATTTTAAACACAAGACTGCAATAAGAAACAAGAAACACAAATTTGAAATGCATTCAAATGTAAGCATTCATAGATTTTCCCAAAGACAACACAAAATAACTCAAAAATGATCAGATTTATCAAAAGGAATGTTTTAAAAAACAATCTCAGAGCTTGTTAATGGCTATACATGTGCAACCAACTTAACATGATTTGAAATCTGATACAGAGAGAGTTATATGATTTTCTCAGGTGGTCACTCAGAGAATGGGCTTCTTCCCAGATTTTCCTATGAAATTTTTAGTTTTCCAAGCTTTTTTAAACTCTTCCAACCCTTTGCATGAAAATTCATGCAATATATAGCTTTCAATCTCCTTCGAGCCTTCTTTCCCAAGAAAAGAATATGCCAAAGGATCAAATTTGTTACAAAAATTCCTCATGATTCACAGACAGGGATGTTTAATAGAACACGTCCAAAAAGTTGCCAATTGTCTCAAAAAGAGATGAATCATTGCAAAATTCACATCATTATCCATTATGGAGGCACATTTTTCATCTTCAAAGCATGCAGACCCCCTTCCTTTCATTATTTCATCCATTTCCCTCCAAAATTTGACTTTGTAACTTTTGGATTTGATATTTCACGTTTTTGGATGGGTTAGGGAAAAAATTCATTTCAAAAACATCTTTGATCTTCAAATTGATCCTCAAAACCAATTGCATTGGTCCTTGTAGGCACAAATGACATGAATTTGTCAAAAAATTGATGGAAATTGATGTAAAAACTACATCTCCAAGCTTCTTGGAGCTCAAATGGCATGTAAACTAAAAATGCAGCTTTCATTGTTCCTTTATCCTTTAATCTAATCCCTCCACGTCTCACAATGTGATTGGAAATGGGCTTGGGATAACTTTTTGACATTTTAACACTTTTGGAAAAATGTAAAAATTTGACATTTTTCTCCACCCCTCTGCCCTTTGAAAATGAGCTTGACACGTGTCCCAATGTGGGCCCCATTAGAATCACAGACTGATTCTACACATTTCCACCTTTTTTGGAAAAAGGAAATTTTTCCAAATCATCTCCATGGGCCCACATCTCGATTCTCGTCCCTGACACATGGTGCAATATGACTGGATATGAATTCGTGGCTCAATTTTAAACATTTTGCCTCTTTTTGGAAAAAGGAAAATTTTCTGTTTTTCCTCTCGTGGCTCTACCCTCCCGTAGGACACGTGTCCTCACTTGATTGGTTGTGGGGCAACACTCTTATTTATATTTTAACAACATTTTCCACAAAGGAAAATTTTCACCATTTCCTCCGCACTCCCGCACCTCCGCCTTTCCTTGCCACGTGTCACCTTCTGATTGGCTTGGCAGACCCGTGGCCCTTTTCACAACTTTTGTTCCCTTTCACCAAAAAGAAAAAAAAATTCTAAGTCTTCCGCCAGCCTCCATTCCGTATCTTTGATGCAAACGTGACATGTGTCCACCTGTGATTCGCTGCGGAGTTCTGGATTGTTTTGTGACTTTAATCTTTTAACCAAATAAAGTCAAAAAACTTCAAAAGAACCCGACCACCCGTAATTCCATCCTTGGCTCTGAAGCCGCCACATGTTCCATTCTAATTCGTTGCGGGCCCTAGGCATTTTCTTTACACTTTAACTCTTTTTCCAAAATTCCTTAAGGCACAAAAATACCCATTGCTTCTCATCCAATCAAAAGAGGACATGTCAACAACATTAGAACCAATCAGAGTAAAGCGGAGCCATGGGACCAAATTTTCCCTTTTGCCAAAAAAGTAAAAAGTGATAAGTTAAAACAATTTTCCATTGTCCCGGACCAATTCAAACAAGCCATGTTGCCGATGAATGTTGAAGAAGAAATTGATGGGAAAATGACACCTATCATTGTCAAACACGAGAAAATGCCAGGATGCCCTAGAATTTGATTTTTCGCTAAGGATGACAAATTTCTCAAAATTGAACCAACTGAAACATGTTTTCAAAGCATTTTTATCATGGAATTGATTTTCAATGGCATACAAGTGCAAATAAATCAATTTTAAACTTCCACGATTGAGTAAAAAGGAAAAATGGCAGAGCCCGTAGATTTTGGAAAAAATAGGGCATAAAACAAGGCACACATGCAGATTTCTTTCAAATTGGAGAAAAACAACAATTTTGTGAAAATTTCAAGGTATTTGACTGGAGGGAAAATGTTGTAGACCACCAATTTGAGAGAAAAACATTTTAGAGCATGCAAAATGAAGGAAAAATTTAGGACAAAATAGTGCAAGCTCAAAAATGGCACCAACACGTGCCACGCTCTACATGTTAATTGGTGGAGACTTATACAAGCTAGGCTGCAATGAAGTTTTAACCCGGTGTGTGTTAGAACATGAGCATGTTGCAATCATGGAGGAAGTGCACGGTGGGATTACAGGAGGACACTATTCAAGGGAATGACACCATGCAAAAAATCCTTCTAGCGAGGCTTTGGTGGGAAAGAATCTACCAAGATTGTATTGATTTTTTCAAGGCCTATGACCATTTCCAACACCTTAGCAAACTAGGAAGAAGGGATGAGATGCCCTTGAGACAATTATATAACATAGAACCATTTGAAAAGTGGGCCATTGATTTTGTAGGACCAATTTTGCCTACCGCGCAAAGGACTAGTTCATGTTATATCATCACTTGCACCTACTACTTAACAAGATGGGAAAAGGTAATGCCTACAAAGGATTACACAACAACCACAATGGTGAGGTTCTTGTGGGAAACCATACTTAGTAGGTATGGGTGTCGTTAAAGCCTAAATAGTGACAGAGGCACACACTTTCTGAATGAGACGGTTAGGATTTTATTAGTAGAGTTCATGGTGGCCCATCAAAAGACCACCCCATATCACCTCGAAGATAATGGAACCACCGAGGCATTTAACAAGATCTTTGAGTCACACGCTGAAAAAAATTTATGATGTGGGAAGATAGGATTGGAATGAAAAAGTCTCATCAGATCCTATGAGCATATAGGACTATCTAAAAGAGATTGAACAAGGCCACACCATTCCAATTGTGTTTGGCATGGAAGTAGTTTTACCAATAGAGTTTATGCTCTTTGTCCCTCCGTATTTCATACGCGAGAGGATTAGTTGATGAGAAATACCTACATGAGCGCATGGAGAAGTTAATGTACGAGTTGGAAGAAAGGTGATCCCTTGTTAGGTTGATTTCAAGATTGAAAAGGCATGAAAAAAGCATGACATGATCGCCATAATAATATCAAATAATTCGAGGTTAGGTAGATGGTCTTGCTTTATGAATCTAAATTTTTGTGCCATCCTGAGAAACTGAAATTCTATTGGTTAGGACCATATATCATCTTGTACATCCTTGATTTAGGTGCATCCTAGAATTACAAGAAATGGATGAGACAGAGCTTACCGAGGTTACATCAATGCGAGTAGGTTGAAGCCCTACTATAAATAAGGCTTATGTGTAATTTAAAATAAGGTAGTTTTGCCAATTAGTTTAGATTTCTTTTTGTTTTTTCCTATCATCACTTTTGGCTTTATTTTATGCGTTGGTGCACGGTAGCTAATTTCATTGTAAGAGGTTCTATGCGTAGGGGACCACACATACATTTTTGTGTGGAGTGAGGTAGCAAAAATATTGAACAAGGCCATAATATTGGGAAAACTTTAGTGCGAAGGAAGAAGAACGAGCGATGGGATGGCAAGGGTGCATGGATGGAAAAGGTGCGTAAAATTCATGCAGTTGGGAAGGTGGGTTGAAAGAACATAAAGACCACAAGAAGGGAAGGATCACACGGTATGACATGAGGTAGGAAACATTATAGGGAACTACTTAGTAGATGATATAGAGGTTATGTACTTCGACATGGATATGCGCATAAAGGAGGTCTCTAGTAGTCTAAGTGGTGATAGAGAACCTAGAGGTTATAGCTACAAAGCACAAGAGGAGGTCATGGAAGATGCTTTAAGTGAAGAAACACATTTTTATTAAAAAGTGACTTTAGGAAATTTGATCGGAGGAACTCGAGGCATTGATAAATTATAAATAAGAGAAGGATAGTCATTTCAAATACCTTGCCATAGAGAATTTCTTTTGTGCTCCCAAGCTCAAAGTGCGATGAGGGTTTTTCAAAGAAGAGTGATCTGAAGTACTATCACGAACTAGTGGAATTGTGTAAATTTGTAGTAGAATCTATGACATAACATGGAGGGAAGAAGACAGGTGGAGTGGAAACCTTGGAGGTTCCGTGAGAGAGAAGTAGGGAAGTTGTTGAGTTCAGACAGTCAAAAGAAAGGAACATAACACCTAAGGCACAAAGGAGAGGAAAATAAAGATAACACCAAAGAAGGAACACACAAAGATAGTAGTGGTGTAAAAGGAGGATCCCGTGGAGATCTATTTGGGGATACAGTACCCTCATAAAGTTATCAAGGCCAAGAAATGGAGCTCTAAGCTATATCGGTGAAAACTCCGCGAGTACAACCATAGAATGACCGAAAACAAGAAGCTGATGTAGGTGGATCTTGTGTTAAACACTCCGATAATAGACGAGCTCGGGAACCCTAATGTGGAAGAAACATTAAAGAAATAACTGTAAAATACTAGGGTTTTACAGCTATGGGAGTTATCTTTCTTTTCCAAATCCTCCCTTCCTTTCGGTGGTCAATGTCATGGGTGCACTGAATATTTCTTCTACTTTATGGGAAGGAAAATGTGGATCACAGGCCATCCGATTCAAATAGTAATAGGCCTAAAAACACCGGAGAAGATATGACACTTGACTTAGGTGTCATTTCCAAGATTGAGGGGCTGGTAAAGAAGCTAAACTATGAGAAGGGGGTAGGGCACAAGTAATTGCAAATCTCCCAGATCCAGTGTTGAGATTCGCATCCCAACTCATTAGTTGCAGTTGGGGGCATTAGAGAGGTGGATAAACATCACCGTAGATTAACCTGAACATGGCTTACGGGGTGTCCAAGAGGGCACACTACAAATTTTACCAATTCATCGTGAATGGCATTATTTAAGAGGCATGAGTACAAAACAAGGTAGGAGCAAAGATAACTTCGGGCTCCATCTGCTACTAATCATGTCCTGGGAGATTAGCATCCTAAATAGACCAGACAAGAACATTTGGGTTCACCCACTCACATCA
Source organism: Taxus wallichiana var. yunnanensis (assembly GCA_018340775.1). NCBI lineage: Eukaryota > Viridiplantae > Streptophyta > Pinopsida > Cupressales > Taxaceae > Taxus > Taxus wallichiana. Next base: position 678,559,359 of record CM031239.1, read on the forward strand.
CGCGTCCCATGCAATCCAATTCACACATTTCACCTATGATGGGACCATCTCAAATGCTTACAAGGCACGAATGAATATGTGGTTTGAGTGGTTGTGTGGAGCCTTTGAGAATGAGTGGTGCATCCCCCATGAGCTGCCATAATTTTTGGTGACAAGGTAAAATTTTCCATCACCCAACACTTCTACCTAGCAAAGTTCATGATGGCCAAAGGAGATATGGGGCCATGGTGTAAGCTCCCCTTTGCATTCACTTCTAGATACATGAAGTATGCCATCAACATAATTAAGGACATGTAGAGATTAGTTTTTGATGTAGACAAGGTGGATGTTGATGTCCACACGTTGCACGCTACATATAAGTATGGCACTCAACTTGCCTATGTTGAGGTTTTGGAGCTAGATTTCCTGACTTACACCCATAAGTTAGTGTTACCATCAAGGGGTATGTCCATTGGGTGTTTGTGAAAGTACACCCGAGACACAAAGAGGGATTGAGGTGGAGATTACAGAATCTCCCTTTCCAAAACCATGGGAGATGCCAATTCCCCCCATGAAGTCGGAGGAACAAGAACAAGAAAAATAACAATAAAAATAATAAGAACAAGAAGGTAAGTTAGATACTTTGAGGAAAAGGAAGTATTATATGCACCAAAATAGCATCAAGGGCACCAACACTTCATAATAGAGTGACGCCATTACCTCATCACCAGGGGAACAAGGGAGAAGAAAAAGAGGATGATCTTGAGGAAAAGTGATAGAAAATGTACTATGCATCAAGACCTACAATAGGCTTAGAGGAAGGGGAGGAAGAAGACCCCATCACGTTCAAATTAAAATTAGAAGCGAGTTGGTGGGGTAGGAGGCTAAGGTGAAGACCGAAGATGCAAGAAAGGCATGAGAAGAAGGAGAGGTGCACTTGGTAGGGGCTGGGAAGAGTCCAAAGTATGAGGCCGCTACTCTGTAGAACACCAACCCAAAGGAAGACAAGTGGAACTCCTTAACTATAAAGGAGGATTTGGGATTCACCCTTGGTGTGAAGAAGGAGAGGAAAAAGTTCAAGGGTATAAGGAATAAGTGGACACTAGTGTCCCGCACATGGACTTTGTGGATGAACTAAATAAGGTACTTCGTGTAAGATTTCAGCCACCCTCCCACCGAAAATATTGCATGGTGGGACTTAATGGATCAAAATGGGGGTGTGCCTAGAACCAAATAAATCTTAGTTGGGTTATGCATTGGCACGTTGAGGAACCTAATATTGAGGTCTCGATCATGATATTGAGACCATTCACCTACTGAAGAAAGGAGAATATATATATAAGGTATTGGATCCTAACCACCTTACAACGCATCTGAATACACCGAGTTAGATACACGATGTCTTCAAAGGTGATACAATGGAGTCTAGATACGGGGGCCACCGTGTGGACCCGATCACGAAATAAAGAGAAAGGAGAAAGAAATAGACATGTTGTGCCAAGGTTTAAAGGGAGATCAGGTGCGAGACAAAGGAGGCATATGACCGAGCCGGTGCCCTCATGAAAATTATTCTTGGCCAATGTCCGACATTTGTGAGCTAGGACAGGGACAGATTACAAGGATGAGATGGAATATCTTGAGGACCTTGTAGGGATGTTACTCATTAACATCAGGATGGCATGGGCCCAACATCTACATAACTCACATGATAAAAGGAAGAGAAAAGGTCGTGCGTTGAATCTGGATCACCGAGCTAGAAGACTTGCTCTCCTAACTCAAGGAGGCGGAGATATACTAGAAAATATGGGCTTCAACAATTGCAGGAAATGTGAGCCAATAATCGACGTGTGGGTAACTAAGGAGAAGGCATCCCTTGAAATTTTGTAGGAGACCATCCCCAATAACAAGGTAGAGCACACGTAGTTGGTAGTTAACACTATGGCCCAAAAAGAGAAGATCAAGACTAAACGCGAGAAGCTAGATTTCAAAATCGGTGAACTCCGAGACTCCATCATTGAGCGGATGGATGAGTTCAGGGTTTCTACGTGGAGTTAGGGGTGGCCATCAGCACATTAAAGGGAAATGTGGAGGAGATCATCCTAGACCAAGTGCCCGATGTCGTAGGGGGACGCGCGTCGGAAAGGCCTTATCAAAATTAAAGGCCTGGGAAAAATTGAAGGATGAGATAAACGTGGAATTTCCCGAGATCCTGCAATTGGCCATATAAGCACCCCCATTCTTTAATTATTTTCTTAAATTCTTTCTACCACTATTCTTTATTCCTTGGAATAACATTCTTACCTTAGCAAGTTTTGGTCAACAAGGTTGATTTTTGTTGGTTGGCGCAAAGGGTTGTCGGGCACAACCGATTCTTGTGGGGTGATGTTAGACCCCTAAAAGTAACTAAGTACCTAAGGTGCGAATCCTTGTGACACACAGAGATAGGGCACGAAGGAAAGTGCAAAATTAGTCCTCGGAGAGGCGTGAAGGGTCGTGCTTGGGGCAGGATGGAATTAGGACTTTAGCGAGTTTTGGATAAGCGAGAAAAGATACACATACGAAGAGAATGGAAAATTGACTAGATACGATGATGTGGATAATCTATGGAGGCTTGCGATCCAAGTAAAGAATATCCCGAGGAATCATTACGGTTATCATGAAAGAATAAGGAGTCGAGGTTGCTTAAGGATTACCCGACATAAGGATGCTAAAGACACTCGATTGAAGTAAACACATGGCAATATCCGGCAGCCGATTCCCAAGGAGTGGTAGAGAAATCATGAGAAGATTCCAGCAATCCTTCGTGGGTGATGATGGATAGTTAGAAGAATATTCACCGGGACTTATTGTATTAGAGGATCATTTCTAGAGAGAAAGGGTGTGCAAAAGAGAGAGAGGGGGATAAGAAAAGGATTGTAATGCGTGTAACAGAGAGCTCTGTGATGAAAATAAATCTCTGCTACTATGTAAAATTCCTTGGATGGAACTTCTTGATGTAATCTTAGCTATTGTATGGACTTATCAATATAATTAACTAGTTCGTAATACTCTTGCAATGAATCTTGATCTGTGTTTTCACCTTTTGTTCACGTGTGTGTGTTACTAGTTTCCTCAATGTTATTTCATGGTTGATTCTACTATTAGTTGATCATGTTAAATCTATGTTTGGAATACATCAACTAGGAGTACAAGCTTACATCTAAAATCCTATGGATAATTGCATTCATTCTCTGGTTATGTTGCATCATCATGTTGATAAAGAACATTCTCATGAAGCTCACATAAAGGAGGGACTCGATGCCTACGCGTGCCTCGGGTGAACTTCTAGGATAAGATAGGATGATATGTTGATGCACCTAGGATTAGTTGCTTAAATAAGTGGTGAGACTAGAGACTAAAGGGATAAACTCAAGATGAGAGAAAATTAGAAAAGGGAGAAGACGTGATGATTTCAAAAGGAAGACTCAAATGGGAAAATGAGAATTCCAAGGAATGAAGAGAGATCAAATGAAGGAAGTGAAAGAAAAGTTCCAAATGAGAAGTATTTTGGAATGAGTGAAAATAATGAGAAATCCAAATAAAAGAGATATAAGGATTTTCTAGAAGAGATGAATGAAGAGACCTAAATAAGGAGTATTTAGAAAGATTAAAAATATACAAAAAAAAAAATCTAAATAAGGATTGCTTGGAAGAAAATGAGAAGATACAAAGGTGATAGAAGTGAGAGTGTAGAACACTACTACGAAAAGAAAAGAAAATAAAACCGTAACAAAAAGAGAGGTTTTTGTTTGTTTTTGGCCTTTACCTTAGCTTGGCTTGGACAATGTTTGGCTTCTTAGGTGACTCTCTCAACTAGGTGTTAGCAATATACCTAAGTGAGTGTGGTGATATTGCTACCTATCATCGCTTTATTTTACCCCCTTTGAAACCTTGAGAAAATATCTTTCTTAAAATGAATGGCACTAGGGTCACCACTATTAGATATTCGTGACTCTAATATCACAATATTTTACTAGTCGAGAGGGAAAATTTTACCCATTTTATCAATTGGTTCTCTCAATGTGCTAACTACTTTGGGGTTCCTATGGTAATCCTAACAATAAGTTTTATTGGTTATGCCAAGATACTTCCCATAGTTATGGTGGTTGGGCAATAGTCTTTCAACCACACCTACGAATATTGTGTGTAGAAATTTTCATTTTATCTTATTTAGAGAGGTTCCCTACACACAAAGTATTATTAGTTTTCTTAGATCACAATCAAGGAAACTGCGGTTAGTAGTTTTGAGTGGTCTTTGTGATACGGTCTTGCAAACATGTGTTAGTAATTTTCCGAGGTGGAACAAAGAGAATTTGATGAAATACAACACAATCACATTTCTTATTCTCAAGATCGTTTGTAACAAGTGTGAGAGAAGAGCATACACGTGAAGTGGTGTGATTAGCTTCCCAAAAAGAAAAAATGACAATAACACGTTTAAAAGAATTCACCAAAAAGCGTTAGTTGATGGTGCAAAGTGATTAAATGAAAACGAAATGGCTAAAAATTGATAACAAGTGGTCAAAAACTTCCAAGATCCCTAGATTCACAACTTTCATGATTGACGAAATGTTGGAAAAATTAAGTTAAATGGATCTTAAGCAAGTATATGTTTGATATGAAGTCTTTGACAATAGAGGAGATTGAACGAAGTGTTTAAGAGCCCTGCAAGATCAATTAGCACAATTAGTTCATGTGGGCATAAATATAAAAAACAATTGAAAGGTCGTAATTTCTTATGTTAGAAAACATAAAGTCCTAATTAGAGAAGTAATAAAGCTATTAATTAAGAAAAAATTGTTTTTAAAAAGGCCTAAGGATTTTTTTGTGAATTGATTTCTTTTCGACAAAGACTTATATTAAAAATGTGGACGATTAATTGCTAATTGATGAAAATTAGCGAGAGGGTAAAATACGGGGTCCTAATAAGTTTAAAGAACACAATGTAATTAATTGTACAAATTAAACAAAAACAATTTAATTAATCATTCCAACTAATTATGCCTCAACAAATAAAGCCTTAATTAAATAGATTAACTAATTAGGTAACAAACGTTTTAATGGATTATCGAATGAATCTTTAAACACATTACAAATTTGGATAACTATAACAAATTACAAATTAATTAAATATAAAATTAAGATATTAATGGATTAGACTAACTAATTAGGTAATAAGTTATCAAATTTGTGACCTAAGTTTAAACTATGGCTAATACCAACTAAACCTAGACTTTGAAAACCCTAAAATGAAACACATATACTTGTCATTTGCATTGGTATACGCTAATTTAGGTTATTTTTCGGATGCAATTAAGATGTGTGAAGTTGTTTGCAAGGACAATAAGGGGTTAAGGGCGTGTGGGTTCAATGTTGGGGAGAGTCGTATGGCCGAGGGAGGGCTCGATGTTGAGGGGGAAGATGTATCTAATTGTGTGGGGGATTGCTCCTAAGGGGTCTTCAAGTTGGTGTGTGGAAGGCACAGGGTCATTGTGGCTAATTGGCTCAGCGCTGGGCAGGAAGAATGCGGGGGTGGGTCGAGGCTCGTGATTAGGCCACGAGGGATGGGATTAGGACTTGTGGTTGGGGGATGTGGGACCGGGACATTTGAGTAGTGTAGGAGTTTGGGGAGTAGGTTGTGGGTAGGGGGATTTGGCTTGGCAAGCCAACTCGTCGAGACAGGGGGTAGAGGGGAGTCGAGGTAACCAACTCGGTTGGGATTGAGGATGAGATGAGGGGGAAGAGGAAGGTTATAACTGGTTTTGTTATGTTTTGATTTATTTATTTAAATAAAATCATGTATATATATATATATAACTAAGATCCGAACTTTTTATAAATATATCTAATAATATTTTTGTAAATTAAGATTTGATTTTTTAGTTTGTTTTTTTAAAACTAAATAAAATGTGATTTATTTTTATCTTGATGCGATGAAGATCAAGAAATCGGAAAACAAAAAAATCAGATATTTGTAAACAAATAAACCTCAAATCTACACAGAAATAGATCAAATATTTATGAAACAAGAACGCCCGCAAAATTTATATAAATAGATCAAAGGTCGAATTTTTTTTATATAAACCATATTTTGTTAGATCTGCAAAAAAAAAAGAAGAAGTCACAAACTCAATTAAAACAACGAAGGAATAATTTTTTTATAAAGTTAATTTCTACTTCCCAGTGCTCCCAAAATGCCCCTGCAAACACAACACAACAAACAACGCAAACACACTAAACAACAAATGCAAATTTGACAAAAACCAAACACAATGGTTAGTGGAATGTAAAGATCTATAATACAATATGAATAACAGATGAAATTAAATGAATGAAAATGGGGTGCAAGTCCCATCAAAGTGCCAAAATGTGTGCATGGAAAAACTCAACTAAAACGAAAGACAAGTAATAACAACAACTGCAAACCTTCCCATCAGTTCTCCCTTGCAAACCTCGAATAAGATCGTGGAAGCTTTTGAGCTTGTGTGATCTTGTGGATGCTCCTAATTTGATCTCCAAACGGATTTGCAAATGCTACAAGTGAAGTTCACAAGGATGCAATTGTCAAATTAGCATAGGTGGGATGCAATTTGCTCAAAGCTCCAAGGATCATTTTTACAAAGGGGATGGCTTGTATTTATAGCTAAGGGTAGAGCCATGGAGGGTGGACCCTTAGAAAGGTGGAGTTAAAGTTGAGTTGGGAAGTTGAGTTCCAAGTTGAGTTAACTAGGGAATGAGGAAGTGTTTGTTAACTAGGAAAATAAGTGTATTTTCCTAATTAAGTAACTAGTTTAGTTAGCTACAATGTGCAACATAATTAATTAATCATTTATTTAATAAATGTTAATTAACTTAGCTAAAGTGTACTATGGACTAATTTAATTAATCCAAAGGGGGTGAATGTACTTAATTAATTAATTAGATTAATCAATCACAAAGGGGGTGAACTAGGAAGTGAACCAAGATAGTATTGGGAACTAGTGTAATTTTTGGGGTGTCTACACCACTTGTGTAATAATTGCTAGAACTATATTTTGATGTGATTCAAGAATACACTAACAATTTGAGAAGAGTATCTTGACAATTTTATTGAGGTTGTCCTTTTGATGCAAAATTTTATAACAATAAAAATCCTCAAATTTTCTCTTTATTTCCAATAACTATTTTCAAATTATATGATATAGTATATTATTCTATAACTTCTTTGTAATCAATTCTTACACTTGAAATATTTTATACTATTTATAATATTTCACTCATTTAAATTTGATTAAATGTAATTGCAATATTTATAAATAAGTGCATTGTATTTTAACGTAGAACAACACTCCCAAGTTTTTTTCCATTTGTTGAAGATTTTTGGAAATAGTGGACAAATATAATCAAGGTAGATTTTCCTAAAAATCTTGTTTTGATTTTATTGACGGCAATACCTTAAATATCATATAATCCAATCTATACGCATGGTTAAAAAATAATTATAGAGTTGTCAAAGAATAAGTTGGATACGTACCTAAAACAGCAAAACAAATTAATAGACAAAATAGAAGCAATCCACCTAAACTTATATTTCTTGTCCCACTCAAGATGCTCTCAATAATTATAGAGTTGTCAAAGAATAAGTTGGATACGTACCTAAAACAGCAAAACAAATTAATAGACAAAATAGAAGCAATCCATCTAAACTTATATTTCTTGTCCCACTCAAGATGCTCTCAATAATTATATAGGTATAATGTGTATTTGACGCACTTCTTAATTTTGAGCACCTCGGTCAACAATTTAATAATAATCAACCCAAATTGTGAGGTTTCATAGACTTTTACTTATTTTCCCACACTTAACATGTGCACAATATCTGTGAGATTAAATGGACTCGACTTGTTCTTGTAGACTAGACTTTTAATTTTACCTGACAAGAAGCATTATAGAGAAACCGGGTCCTACACTAGGCTGGTTATTCGTTCAGTGCCAGTGGAGTCTGTAGGAGAATAAAATATATTAATTGAAAGCCTCAGCATATGCGTCATTGATGGAGAATATTAGACGAGATCCATGCTTGCGGAATTGAATAAAATGATCCGTTGCAGATGGGCACCACGCAAGACACACGCACGCGCAGGAAAAAATGCTGCACTGCTCCATAATCAAACATTTTACTTTTCCTGCTCAACTTCTCGCGGACAGTATCTTATACCCATGTGATAAAAACATACTTTTACTTTGACGAGGGAAAATTCGGCGACGAAATCACCTCGAACTTGAAGAATATAAAGATCTGCGGAAATCTCTTCAACCCATTCATAGAGATTATTGTGCAAGATGTCTGTCACAATTGTTGTGTGGGTAGTTGTAATATGCATTTTATTGATGAAGCGGCCCTACAGGAAAGGGCATAATTTTTATGGACCCAAATCTTATCCCTTGCTTGGCTGCCTCATCTCCTTCTGGAAAACCAAAGCAGGCTGTGCGAGTGGTACACAGATCTGCTCAGAGAATCCCCCACGCAGACCATCACAGTCCAACGCCTGGGTGCCATTACCACTGTGGTCACAGCAAATCCAGAGAACGTGGAGCACATTCTCAAGACTCGATTCGAAAATTATCCCAAGGGGAAGATTTTCAAGGCAATTCTTCATGACCTGCTGGGCAATGGCATCTTCAACGCAGACGGAGATCTGTGGAGAATGCAGAGAAAGATTGCGAGCGACGAGTTCAATACAAAGTCGCTGCGGAATTTCATAGTTGATTCAGTGCAGACGGAGATTACAGAACGCCTGCTGCCTCTTCTTCTCCAGGCTTGTCAAAAAGGGAGTTTCGTAGATTTGCAAGACGTTCTGCGTCGATTTTCGTTCGACAACATCTGCAAGGTGGCGTTCGGAATGGATCCAAATTGCCTGGATCTCTCCCTTCGGCAATCCGATTTTGCAAACGCCTTCGATCTCGCCTCTCATCTGAGCTCCAAAAGAGCGCTGTCTCTCACAAGCTTGGAATGGAGAGTGAAGCGGGCATTGAATCTGGGCTCCGAAAGACTTCTGGCAGATGCCCTGCGTGTTGTTCACGACTTCGCCACTGAAATTATTCGTGGAAGAAGTGCGGAAGTTAATGATCTGTCGCCCCAAGACAAACCAGACTTGTTGTCGAGATTCGTGGCTCTCGCTAAAGACGACGTACTTGACGAACAATATTTACGAGATATCGTAGTGAGCTTTGTGTTGGCAGGCAGAGACACCACAGCTTCTGCGTTGACGTGGTTCTTTTGGCTGCTTTCTTCTCATCCCAAAGTCGAGGAAGCCATTCTCAAGGAAATCAATGACGAGTACGACAGTGGGTTGCAGGACTCGTACGAGAACATGAAAGGGATGCAATACCTGCACGCTGCACTGTGCGAATCAATGAGGCTCTACCCTCCTGTTCGGTATGACTCAAAATATGCAGTGGAAGACGACTTCCTTCCGGATGGCACGTTTGTGAGGAAGGGCAGCTGGGTGACTTATCATCCCTACGCGATGGGCAGGATGGACAGCATTTGGGGCGCAGACTGCATGGAGTTTAAGCCAGACAGGTGGATGGAAGACGGTGTTTTTGTTCCGCAGAGTCCATTCAAGTTCGCTGTGTTTCAGGCTGGCGCGCGCATCTGTTTGGGAAGAGAAATGGCGTTTATCCAGATGAAATATATTGCTGTCTCTGTTATTCGTAGGTTTCGCTTAAGAGTGGATCCGCAGCACAAGGCGGAGTCGATTCCAAGTCTGAGTGCGACTATGAAGAATGGGCTGCCTGTTCGAGTGGAGAGGCGAGAAGCCTCTTCATCGCCCCCGCTCTGTGATTTGCAATGTCTACTGTGTATCTTCATAAAATCATACTTCACGTATATGTAATGTACACTTGTGGAAACTATACATTTATTAAATATATGTAAATGTAACTATATATTTATTGAATATGATATGCAATAGAATTCTCAATATATGGATTTCAAAATCCTGTAAGGAATGGGTGATGCCTTGCACAATGTAAACTCCATATTTCGCCGCAGCGTCGTTTGCGATATGAGAAAACGAGAAGAATAATTGTATGTCTACAGGAGAGGGAGGAAACAAATATATTTTGTCCCGTAGTCTTTTGTTTTCTACTATTTAGCTTTACACCTCGGCTTAAAAATCTTATCTTCTTCCTGTTCCTTTTTGAGAGTTCGTCGCGATGGAAAAATTTGAAGCAGAGATCAGTCGGCGCCGACGTATGCAAATTCGGTAAAGATATTTTCGTTTGCACGACTTCTTTCGAGGATTAAAAATGTGTTACAAGACAAATGGATTCACCAGCCATTGATCTCTGCTACTCGGTCAATTATTTTACATTGATGAGCTTCATATTATGTAGATCAATACTTTCATGTCAAACTATATTTGATTGACACCTACTTTGGTGTACATTGAAATATTGCACAAGGATATTTTAGATAATGATGGGAGATAATCACAGAAAAATGATCATCTGGCTTAAGAAAATTACAATGTAAATTGTCACTTTTTGGAACAGTTTACTAAGCAAGAAGAAAATTACAATATTATGAGAAATTTCAGCACATTAAATTGTCGTTTTTTAAAAGCAGTTTTCTAAGCTGCATAAAAGATTACTATTTTACAAAGAAATTTTAGCACATTAGAGAGTTAATTTTCATAGGAGTTTTCGAGTTGCAAAAGTCTATAACACCGCATTTTAGTTAAGTGGATATTTTGCTTTCGGACAACGGGATTCTAATAAAAAATTGGAAAAAATGTAGAAAAGTTGGTCTCGACAAGATGGTCGGGGTATTATCAACCTCTTCTCTAGAAAGCTCTCTTATTCTTAAGTGGATGTTGAAAAGTTGTTATTAGTTTTGTTTTGCTAAATAAATAAAATTCTTAATAGCATGATTGTTATGTTGAGTGGATGTTAAAGTTACTCTCGTTTATCTTTAAAATTAATTATAATATTATTAGTTTCTCTTTAATTTTAAGACAAGTTTATCATTGTAATTTAAAGAGGATATATGATATTTCTCTCACAAAAATTGTGTTTTTCTCTCTTATCCACTTGTAATAAATTTTTATTTATTACTCTTGCACATTCATGCATATAAATGTAGCATGAAAGAGTCACTTTATCATAACACAATAATCTTTAACACTTAGTGTATTGTGATAAATATGTGGATGTTTTGAGTTATAATATGAAGTCAATATACCATCTTATGATTAACCACTTATGTTTTCCCATCTACTTTGTTGGTGAGCTTGGTTTCCATTATGGACCATAATTATATAGACCAAAATGCACTAAGAAACATGTTATATATGTCTAACACAATGATCTTTAGTAAACCAAAGTGGAAACATACATGTTCATAGTAGAGTCTCATAGTGTATTTGGATTTGATACCCATTGCATAAAGCACATCCATCTTCGAAAACCCGTTGATGACAACAAAACATGGTCATGATCAAACCACGACATGAAATCCATGGAGACAGATTCCAAAATGAATCAAGAATCAATAATGGTGTGTAGAGCCCTAGTTTTTGTTAGATGGGTTTTCTCTAGTGCACATCCTATGCATGACCTTATATGCCTACTCACACCATGATGAAGATTCAACAAATTTAGAAGAATGCTTATAACATTTCCATTCTTTTCAACCGTAAGTGTCCTACAACTTAACTATAATGCACCTCCCAAATTATCTAATGTTGTTCTATTATTATAACACATAAATTTCCCAAGTTATACAACCAACCTTTTGTAGCGTGTTACGTCCCCGATATATGATGAAAAACAAAAAAGGTCAATGGCTCCTCTCATGTGGGTTGATCTTTCGCTTGATGGATTTTGGCCAATCCTTCCAAAGCTTTACAAATGGATCACAATGCAATGGAGGCCTATTCTAAAAGGTAAACTAGAAATTTACCCATATGCCAAGGACATTTTATAGTTGTTTTGAATTGCATTGATTTATTGGAATTAGGTTTTCTAAATACATGGGCACCGATTCTATAAAATTTGAATTTTAGTATGATTCTAAGAGTACAACAATGCAATAAATGAAATATACTTGAAATGTAAATGCTAAGTAATTTATTTGATATTTTATATGAAATAAAATGAAAGGGGAAAAGTACTTACTTGACTTGGACTTACCTCGCAGTGATTTGGGACTGAATAGAGTGATGAAATGGCAGAACAAAGTGTCGCAACAAAACTCGAAAATTGCAAATGCGGAGGTAGATCCGCCGACCGGGGCACCCGGGGAAGGATGAAGGGGCCTAGGGTACCTTCTATGCGGAATAGCTCGGAACTTGATCCTGGTATGGTTGTTAGGTATTTTTCGTACTTCACCTTTTGTCATGTTAATGTCGCACTTGCTTCGTTGATGTCACCGTAAACCTACAAAACCCCACAAAAACATCAAACCCTAAAAATAGAAAGATGTATATGAAGGGTTCGGACTATCCTTAGTGACCACAATGGTGGACTTACAACTAAGTTGTAATGACCTCCATTTCAACCCCTCAGCCACTTTTTTCGAGAACATGTAAGTTGATGAGACCTATCGCTTTCCTCGCATAACACGACAAACACATTATTTGAGATCCCTATGCGTCAACCATGAGGAAACCTGGGGTAAAGTTGTAATTTAGTTGTAATTTAGTTGTAATTAGATATAGGCGGTGAGTGTAGAGTCGAGATCTACTTTGCGTGACAATGGTTAAGTGGAGTTTGTACTCACATAATAAAATAAATAATTTTTTTCCCGGAACTGTTACATTATCGGGAGGAAGCTTCTAGGTGGAGGATGCATGCTTATTATTTTTCTCGGCTCCATTATCTGGATATGGTCTTGATTCGTATCCCCGAGAGGGATTTTACGTAGTATGGATCTAGAAGGGATTTGGATCCTCTTTTAAAAACTAATCAATATTTGGGCATACATGATACAAATCTTTATGCTTGAGAGAGCAAAATGTCTTCCTTCTACCACTTTAATGTTATATGCAGTAGAAGAAGATTGAGACCGAGTATGCACCTCATTTGGTGTAAGTTCTAGCCACGTTGGTTTTTCTTATTTTTCTTCTTACCATATATGCTACATGTAATCAACCTTTGCAACACGTTTTCCCCTGCTCTTTATACTTTATTTTGAGTATTTTTTTTTGTATAAGACATTGAAAACACCCTTTCCTACTATCCCACATTGTCTCTCCAAGATTTGTCTCTTTCATTTTTCCTTTGCGTGAAACCATTTGTTTGTTCAACCACCGCCAACACATGAATGGAGGCAATTTTGTTTTGTCTTTTATTTAATCTATACATTTCTAGATAGGTAGTTTGCATCAGGGGATTTTTTTAGAGAAGGAAGGGATGTTTTTTCTATTCAAATGAATGTTGAGACATTTTGTCTGAGGAGAAACAAGAACTTAATGGATATTTTGACCACAAGGGGGTGTGAAAGGAGCAGATATTTGTGTCCACAACATTTTCCCAATGTTCCACCTTCGTGCATCTCTATAGAGGCTCATTTGGGCAAGCCTAAGGACCATTTATGGTTTCTATTTCTTCGATTGGCACTTAGTTACTTGGCAAGTGTGTGGGGTTTTGAAAATTAGAAAGAAAAGACGAGTCCCTCCTCATGGAGCTTCTATGTTGTCTGCCAATGTAACCATCATGTGTCCATGTGATTTTTATTTACAAGTGTCGTGAAGATATCTATTTAAAATGTGGAAATGTGAACTTGGCACGTGAATTGTTTGACAAAATGCCCTGAAGGAATGCAACATCATAAGGCATGTTAATTGTTTGACGAATGCATTAAAAATGGTTTCTTGGAATGCCATGTTGGCTGGATATACATAAAAGGATTTGTGGAAAAAGGCGTTGGGAACTTGTAAATGAATGCAAGTCACCAACCTAAAGTGAGGATGAAAATTCCCATGTTGTTTTCCTCCAGAAAATGTCGAATACAGTATGGTTTTCCCCTTTTCGCTTTGCACTAAATCTTGCTTCATCATTTCTAGATTTTTAAAATTAAATGTTGAATGATAAGGAATGTAATCCCAACAATTGACAAAAATCTTACCTTGATGTGATCTCTTAAAAAAAATCTCAAAAGTCATTCACATGGAGTGTCACACCCAAATGTACCGCAAAACGAAACTCTTTGCATGACCCTAGTAACATGGAACACCTTAGAGAACCTTATCCGAGTTGTCTAAAATTATTTATCACTCTTTCAAGTCGTATTCCTAAACCCTCTTAGCTCATCAATCACTTATGATTACATGGTTGTTTTAATAAAACACGATTGGTTCTGGCTTACGGTTGTCTTTTAGCTTGAGCGAAACTGAAAACCACTACCTCGTACCCCTAGACTGCCAACAAGAGGATCATAAACCACCTTCATAAACTAGTTTTGCAAGCGGGTTTTGGGGCCCACTAGTAGCTATACGACAAGAGTTGTTGACACAATTACGATAACTAGCCCTAGAGTTGTCCTTGCAACTTGAGCTCTGCTTGTCGTAATCAACATCTGTCAGTCATGATGAATTCTTTATATATGGGGGAGTAAGTGGGAATCATAAAAATTTGTGATAGAAATTAACATGAGAGTATTTAAGACCTAGTTTGTAATCACTTTTGTTGTTTGGGTCAATTTTTCTCAACTTGCTACTTTAGCTCAAATCTCCTTCTAAGAGTCTCGTTTGACTTCTAGCCACATGTGTGACCTCATAATACCATTGCAATGATATGTAAAATTTTATTCAATCTTTTATCTTGTATAAATGAATTTTTAAATGTATGGTGATTTTCTCTCTCCACCCTCTTCTCTCTCTAGAAACGACTAAGATACTTGATTGTTTTGCAAACGTAAATGAATTGGGAAACATGAATTGGTTTGAAATGAAATGATAATGGACATGAAATGAATTTGGGTATGAAATTTTGAATAGAAAATAAAATGTCTCTTAACTTTCTCTCTCATCCTTACTCTCTCTCTCTAGAACCAAAATATTAAGTGCAACTGAATGTGAAAGCATGAATGCATGAGAAACAAAAATTTTCTTCTTGTTCTCTCTCTCTCTCTCTCTCTCTCTCTCTCTATTTAATTGAAAATGTTAAAAATAATGAAGGTGTGGATTTTGTGGGGAAACCCCCATATTTGAGAAGAGCCAAAGGCTCGATTAATCAATCAATTCAACATTACATTCAATAATATGAGGTACACATATATAGGTAAATGACATCCTTAAAGTAAGGAGTCAACTTCTATCCCTCATATCTCTCTCATGATCATTCAGCATCCCACTTATCTCTCCCAATACCTATTCTCACTCAACAAACCTAGAATCTCTCTAAGAGATCTCTACGAGTTGTCACCAACTCATTATTTGCACAATAATAATGTTCACAATATTAAAATATTCCTAACATTCACTCCCCTATTGTTAACATTATTATTTCCAAATATACACTCCCCTAAAGCTAACATGGGGAGAGGAACATTACGCATCCTTGGAATCGTTTCATAAGTGCCCCCCCAAAATATATAACACTTGGATGTCGGTTACAACCGAAAATGCATCCAAATACAATCTCATCCTCATTATGATTTTTCGAAACTAAAGCATATTTCTTCCCCCCTTTTCGAAAAGTACCAATACAAAACCTTAAACCACTCCCTCATATGCCGTTGTGAAAAGGATAGAAATTTGACGCCGAATAGAGTGCCGAGTGGATTGACTGAGATGAAGCAACCAACACCGAATTCTTTCTGTCGCAATGTATTTTAGGGATCTGCATGTTGAGCCGAAATTCCACCAAGTTAACGAGCAAGCTTGCAGTGCATCAAGAGTTTGAAATCACCAAAGAGCCATAGGTCGAGGGGTCGATCGATGCACAGTCAGCGAATAAAACATTGAAAAACATGATCTCTGTCGAGTTGTGGCCATATCAGGAGGTCTAGTATAAAAATCACTCTGAATTCCAACGTAGGAAGCTTCCAATACAAAAGCTGAAGAAATTTATTTAGAGGATTTTGATGCCTAGCACGAGATTTAAGTGAGTTTGTTGTCCACCGTTGGGAAGAGAGAAAAAATCAGGATCTTCACCATCGAAAGAAGGCTAGACTGAGCAGAAAACATGACGTGGTGGCAACAGTCGAGGGATTATGCTCAGGAGGACTGAGTCATGCCGAGATCTATGGCCAAGTCGTGACCAAAAACTGGAGCAGGGTCTGTGCAGTTTACCCAAGATCGAGCCGCGTGGAGAAAGATCTTGTGTATAACTCATAATGCAAAAACTTGAATAGGAAATACACTAAGGCGTTGCATAGTGTAGTATTTGAGAACCTCCTCACAACATCAACATCCCCGCACAACTAAAAATGGACAGATTGTGAGGGTGAAGGAACCGCATTTTCTAGAAAGCATGTCCACTTCAAACGATTCATGACTCCGCATTACAAAATCCATCTCCGAAATGATTTAATCCAATCTTTAATTGGATTTACAGATTTAGAGACTAGATTTCTTTATTAATCTTCTATATTCTCAATGAGATCCGAATATACCCGAAAATTACCGCAAACTAACAAATATATATAGATTTTTTTTTTTTTATAAAAATTTAATGCACACGGAAAACAGGATGGGTAGGTAAACTGCGAAAAGAAATGAACATGATGGACAAGAGAGAGAAAATGCAGGGTGAATGAAGAATGCCACAAGTTTGTATGTGGTCTTTTACAAAACTAGCAAATTTATATGCAAGAAAGGGTGAATGGAAAAAATGGCATTTGCATGTGGTCTACACGCATAGTAGCCATTAAACCAAGTTGAGGTAAAAACACTTGAATGGAGGGCAAGTAGAGCGCATGCTCTCTCAAATGTGGGGAAACCCCCATATTTGAGAAGAGCCAAAGGCTCGATTAATCAATCAATTCAACATGACATTCAATAATATGAGGTACACATATATAGGTAAATGACATCCTTAAAGTAAGGAGTCAACTTCTATCCCTCATATCTCTCTCATGATCATTCAGCATCCCACTTATCTCTCCCAATACCTATTCTCACTCAACAAACCTAGAATCTCTCTAAGAGATCTCTACGAGTTGTCACCAACTCATTATTTGCACAATAATAATGTTCACAATATTAAAATATTCCTAATGGATTTATGCTTGATTGTAGGGGATTTCCATACTTAGTCCTAAGACCGATGCAACGTTGGTTGCATGTACCGAACAAAAGGAGTAGTAATACCTAAATTAGTGTCTTTTATTAGAATTTTATTTGATGGCAATGTAATTGTCTAGAATATTTCAATGATATTTTTATGAATAGAATGTATTATTCTCATTATTTCCATGATGAAAAGGATAGTGTTGTGTATTGGGAAAATGTATTTTTTTGTACATAGTTGTACTTTTACCTATTTAACGAATGTTACTCTTAGTTGTAATTGTATATTCCATTAAGTAAATGGATTTGATTGTAGTATGTACTTTGGAAATAAATGTAAATATTCCTTCTTTTAGTGTCAAAATAAATATAGGAGGATGAAAGTAGAACCTTGTAATTTAAAATGTTTATTGTAGAGAAAATTATGGATATGATTGTGCTAGTAAAATTATTAGGAAGAAATTTAAAATGACGTGTTTTTACCTATTTGTTAGTGTTGCAATGACCTAGGAAATTAGTTAATCTTCAAATAAAAATATTAACTTACATTGTGTGTGTTTTCATATTGAGCGGAAAATGACCAAACAAACATATAGCTCAAAATATTTACCTTTGTTGAATGTAATGACCCTCTCTAGTAAGCTCCAAGTTAGGCTAGCTCTAAGCATCTTTCGTAGTCTTGGAGACATAGAGGTATTGTATGTGTTTGTGTATTCCTCCCTAGAAACCTAGTTGAGAGCATTCATATAGTTATGAAAGTGTGTATGATTCCTTAGTACGAGGCATAACATTGTTTTAATGACATACAAGATGACATGTTAAGCTTGAAATCTCATGGTTGTTTTTAGAGAATAAATAATGTTAGAAGTTGAATGTAATGAATAAAGTGGGTGGGACCACAAAGATAGCTAGGTTGTGCATTATTTCACTATTAAGTTTTTAATTGTAAAGGGAAAATTTAGTTTCTTTCCCTTGTTTGGGAATGTACCCTTGTGATGTCAATCTAATAATTTCAAGGTTCATGGAAATTGCTTGCAACATATTAAATCTTTGTTATGAGGTGAAGTGGACATGATTTGATCCATGTGAGAACATGTGAATAAGAAAACATAGTTTCCCATTTAAGACTCAAAACTAAAATGTGTACTTTAGCGTCATTGGGTCATTGTCTTGGTTTACATCATTTGAGTAAGACATTGATGTGTACCCTATGTTATCATGTTGTCTATGTGGGTCCATGATTATGTAAGTGTCTTATGTGATGTTGATATTTCTATTTGATCCCACGTGGTGTCATATTATGAGCAGTGAAAAACAAAAAAATATTATTCGAATAATTTTACTGTTGTATTTGTGTGTCAAATTTGTGGGCATTACATAAGCGTTGCACTATATCTCACACCCAATGTAGTTTTATGTGCTTGTGTGTGCAATAATGTGCCTATGGTTCCCTAGCATCAATGACACAAAGATAATGAACAAGAACTAGATAAAATTTAAAATGGTGGATGGAATATAATGAACTCCCCTTCCTATACAATGTGTGATGTAGAATAGTTTGCCCAAATGTAGTCCTTTGCTCTATGTAGATAGCTATCCCTTGATAGAAATAGTCCGCCCATAAGGTAGTATGTATGTTGTGTTTATATAGGGATATCTTGCTCAAATTTTGACACTAATGACCCGACATGTTGACTAGTACCTAGGGAGATGAGAGGGAAAATTGAAAAGACCGACCTCGAATGTCTAAAATAAAACCAAGTGTGACGGGGACCAGGGTGCCTAGAAATCAAGACTAGGGCACCCTAGGTGCCCTAATCCCTCTCTAGGCACCCTAGTCAAAGACTAGTGACAACACCGAGTGAGTACTAACAGATATGGATCCTTGAGTTCTTATCGAATATGTAAGTCGCTGACAAATGTGCAAGACAGACAAGAATAAAGACCAACAAGATAGATGAATGGACTATGGAATGGGTCATCAGTGAATACTTTTCTTACGTAAGATCCATATATAAAACAACATACTTGTGATATAATAATAGTAGTAAGTGCATGATTTTATGACTACATTTGCCCCCACTTTATGTTGGTGAGTGAAAGCTTGGTAACATAAAGTAGTTAGAGATGCATACCAGAGAAAATTTTGGAGAATCCCATGTTGTAGAATAAAATGTAGATTTGTTAGAAGAGTGTGTCAAATGAGAACATATAGCATGACGAACCATGGATCAACGTGTTGATCCATGCAACATAGCGAGAGATGTAAAACCATGATGAAGTGCACTAAATGAGAGTGATGATTGTGATGTTGAATGATTGATGATTTCAAATTTTGTATGATGATGATGTGATGGGGTAGGGAGTGATCAGTTCCCAACTCGATTGTGTGTGTATGAAAAATCGGGGATTTGGGAATTTCGCTCCAGAGGAAGAGTGTAGGGAGAAAGGTGTGTTATTCTCCAACCTTTAACTACATCCTCAAAAGATCTAGTCGCTGCAGATGGACACAGATCAAATTTTCAGTGATTTTGGATCCAAAGATTTTGATCAAAACAAGTTGACCCATATAGGAGTAGTATAGGAAAGACAATGATGTCTCACTACCCCAAACCAAGGGTGTCACCAGAAAGAGTGTGATGGGATCCATGTTTGGTCATCCGGAGAAAACCCAAAATATATGATGGCTTCTAAGTCAAGTCATCTGGAAGAAATGTGAAATGTAGAATAATTTCCCATGTTAGGTCATTTGGGAAAATAATGAATGTAACTCCCAAGTTAGGTCATCTGGGAGGCCGCATGTAACTCCCAAGTTAGGTCATCTAGGAGGCCGACATGTTGTATTGTATCGATTAAATAGTGTGATTTTTATTGTTAGAGACTTGAACATATTGATTGGTTGATTGATTATTTGTTTTGATTGTTTTAATCATAGAGAGATTTTATGCTTGTTTCCCCTAGGTTAGGTCATTAGGGGGAATTGATAGAAAATGATGAAATGTCGCATGGTGTATTAGTAAATGTTTGAAAATGAAAAATTATAAGTGTTGAATGATCACGTAGTGGTGTTAGGTTAATTATAAGATGACCCCAATTTTATGCACCCCTTTTAGCAAAAGGGAAATTGATGATAAGAATGAACACCGAGTCAAAATTAATCATGCAATAGATAGTGTATGATAGATATCACCAAAATGTGGGTAGATTGGGTGAAAGGAAACGTCGTGGAGAAATAATGTGTATGTCATGTGTAGGATAGGATGGTGGGTGGAATTCTAAAGAGAATGTAGCAAACAAGATAAAAATCAGAGTGAAAATGCTTAAGATATTAGCCAAATCGTGTGACATGTATTAGTTAAGTAATGGATGTGAAGTGTGACCTTAGTAGAGTGAATAAATAAAAGTGAATATAAATCGTAAGGTGAAAAATGATTTTTCAACTCCTTTTTCTTTTACGCAATGTGAGAGTGAGCTCGAGTGTGTAAGGATGGCACAAGTTAGAGCACTATGACCTAGCCATTTTGAGATGGTAACGACCATCGTGGAATCACATACAAAAATGGAGTTGGTAAGTGTGTTTTTTTAACAAAGGTGTGTGCGTAGTTGTTTTTGGTGATTTTTTAATGAAAATGTGCCTTTTATTTTTCTCTGAGCGTTTTGAACCTAGAAAAAGCAAGTTAACATGATATTAACCTTTAGGACAAGAGTGCCCAAACTTTGGTGTTGGTGTCTTGCTCATGGGCACCCATGTCCGTAAAGTGTGAATTCAGTCCTAATAGTGTAAATGTGAAGTTTGATGTGTAGTGATGTCATAAGTAAGAATGTGTGTTTCTATATGGTGTTTTTGGTGAGAACATTTGTCAAGTGAAAAAATTAGGTGTCTCCACCAATGTTCACAGGGCTATACCCTGTGCATTCAACTGAAAAACTCCCATTATTGAATGCAACTAATCCTAATCCTATATAAATGTTGTGGGTGGCCAACTTGGTGGGGGATTACATAGGGAAACTCCACCAACCCATGGAAAAGATATTGTATGGGGTATAAGGGAGGAAAATCACAACAATGAGGCGGAAGGAGATAAATTAGGCAAGGAAGATTACTTCGTGAGTAGATTTCGAGCTCACAACCAATAATAACTGGAATAGTTTCACATTCAATATAGAAGAAAGCAAAAATAAAGCTAGCGAGATCTATAGTCATTTATTTACCCTTAATACCTTTTTCTAACCCCAAGCTCACCCAAGGCATGTGTGGGCACCGAGACCCTCTTTTATGTGAGCTTCGCAAGAAGGTTCCACCATTAATGAAGCATTATTTACAGAAACAAAAGTGCATTCAGCATTACTTTAAAAGGTAGAAGATGTAACTAACATATCTACATATTAATGCATCATAGAAGCTAAATAACATTGTAAGAAACATAATAAACTAAATCTGAGCCATGATAGTCATATAACATGAGGGTTTACACCCATAAACAAGATATACGTAAAAACCCACATATATATATATATATATATATATATATATATATATATATATATATTAATTTGAAAGAGTTCTAGCCACATTATAGTCAAAAGGGTCATCTCAGACCATACATATTAAATGACAGAGACTTGTCTCCTGCAAACCTTTTTGATATGAGATCCTAACTATACTTTTCCCATTTTAACCCTTGTTACATATCCCAGTACCCATACATATGCTTATGGCATCCCTTACAACCCTTGGCACTAAGTAATCTAAACCCTTAGCATTTATGTAGCACTTCGTTACTCTCCTTCTCTTTCTCTGCATTCTCTATGCATTCTCTCTCGTGTCCCTATCTCTAGCCCAAGCATCTCTTTATATAAAATCAGCACCCACCATCATGCATTCTTTTTAGTATATCGTGTGCCAAGTTTTGATGTGGTCCTCCATTGGTGAATGCTTATCCCTTTGCAAACCCTCCACTCTCTGTAATGATGTCTCTAGGAATATTCCCTGCATGGAATATCATTTTCTTGACCTCCAAGGTTCCAAGATGGCACCTTATCCACTCATCACTCCTAGTCAGTACTCGCACTTTCCTCAAGTGACTATAGCATGCCAAATATGGATAAGTCCTTTAAACCCATGTTTTTCCTCCCGCACATGCCCCGACTTCTCCTAAATCCTTCTTAAACCCCTTTGTCCTATGCACTTTCCCCTTATTTCCCCTTTTTAGTGCAAAATCACAAAGCACTCCCAGATGATTTCTACAGGTCTTCTTTTCTAAGGTAGAGTCATCTGTGTGATTGCGTATAACATGGGACCATCTCTCAAGCAGTAGGACTTGCGGACTTGAGATGGCCATCCGGAGAAAGCCGACTTCTTCTTCCTAATCCTAATGCTAAAATAATTCTAAAGAAATGTGACTATCTACTCATAATCTAACAATGCCAAGGAGACAGGGAGAGAGAGAGAGAGAGAGAGAGAGAGAGAGAGAGAGAGAGAGAGAGAGAGCATGAAAATAAATAAATCCTACACTACAAAGGTGATAGCACCAAGAAAAGGGAAGTGTTGGTCACAATCTCAGCTACCTGAAGTGGAGAGAGGTGAGAAGAGGAGAGGGTGGACAAGATGCACCACAGACTAGAGATAGATTTCACACAGAACACCACTTCAAAACCCATTAAACACATCTCCCAGGACCTGCAAAAAACATCAAAATATGCACAGTATACCCTGCAATGATGAGAGGTGAGGAGAGATAATAAAATAAGCAAAGGATGGACAGATGCATCACAAAATAGAATTTATTGCTCCAAAATTCACACAGTACATTGTTAGTGAGCAAGAGGAAAGATAATTCTATTACAGAACCATGAAAAAGGAGGTTCAGACTCCATTTTTGAACCTTGGGAAGAAAAAAAGAGGGGGACAGAGAAGAAGAATGAACAACAACCTTTACAATGAATCATGCCCCTGTATTTATAGATTTGATCGGAGAGAAGAAGCAGAGAGAGAAGTGGGAAAAGTAGGTTGAAGCTCACCACCACCGTTAATGCCTTTGATGAAATATGCCCCAAATCCATCTTTACTACATGACTCCTTGATTTGGCACCTTGAAGGAAGAGAAAACAACAAAATAGATCAAATACGATCTGGTTGTTGAGACAGATGGATCCTGCATTAAATTCCCAAAGATGTTTCCTCCATTTTCCTTTACCTAACCTCCTCAAAAATTAAAGTCTCAGACCTCCATGGCATGGGCAAGGCCGAGATCTTTTCAACAGCATGAGATTTGCAATATTTCGAGCCCCGAGTTGAATAATATGCCCTTCAAAGTTTGTATCGGGTCCATATAGGAGGGTGGGAAAATAACTTGAAAAATGGGTCCCCTTTTGACATGTGTAGTGCCCACTTTCCTTTGGCACCTTTTATTACCGATCATGATATTGTAGACTATGACAGATATTTTAATAGTTTGATTTAGTATGGTGTTAGATGTCAGATCTGGATTATTGTTGAATCTGATTATATATAATGCATGGTGATTATTAGAGACACTCATGTGTGGATGATGATATACTATTGGCATGGATGTTTAATGGAAGTTATTTGGATGTGTGATTTTGGAGATTATGAATAAACCTAGAAAAGGAAAAAAATTATTTGATGATGACATAGTTGTCGATATAAATTGTAATTAATTTGTTTGATTTCCTTGATGACTGTTGTGATTCATATGTATAGATGATTTCATGATTATATTATATATTCATTTTGGATGTTCTGATATGGCCACGAGGCCGAAGGAGGTATTTGTGTTTTGTAGGTTTAAAAATATCACAACAAAACATCGGGGATCGAGACCAACCAAAATGGAATTCTGGGTGAATTCAACACGGTCACCATGGCAACTTGTTTTGTGTGTGTGTGTGTGTTGTATTTTGTTAGGGATTCCCATGGGGGGGATTACCTTTACATGTGACCGTGGGTTTGTGTATTTTATTAATGTGTTTCCTTTTATTATTGTTGTATGCATTTTATTAAGTAATGTTCCTTTCCTTAAAATCAATTAAAATTGTGATGGATTAATGTGGGAATCATATAGTTAAACTTTAAATAATAAAATTGGGATATGGGAAGTAATTATAAGAGTTGATGATTGTATTTAATTTTGTAAGAGCTTGTGTAAGTCGATTTGGAGTATGAAATACTCCACCTCCATGGAAATTCGAATTTGACCTTGGGGGCTGTTTTGAGACTTGTGGGACAAGTAAAACTTGTTCCATGCCTCTAAATTTATTATACCAACCATACTTATGGATGGAGATGTGATTTGTGACTTTTAAATGCATTTTATTCATCATGTTGCTTGTTTTGGATTGCACTCTCTTACATTTTATTAAATAGCCATGTCCCTTGTGGTGTGGGCTCTTTTGGAGTGTGTAAGTTAATTTGTCATTTCATTTATTGTGCTTAGGAGAATGGAATTATGTCTTTTGTGTTTGAATTGAGGATGTGTGATGTGGCATCCTACATGGATCCACATCATCATCTTCTCTCCCTATTCTATTTAATTCAAACTCTCTTCTTGTTTTGGGTTGTTGAACCTTTTTGCATTCTTCCTTGGGGTGCATTTTCTTGTAGGAGCTCTGGTTTTTAAAGGAATTTTGAACATAGCTTTGCATGCTTGGGAGATTTCTATTTTTTACTGTGTTTTACATGCATTCTTCAAAGGCATTTTTCTGTGATTAGAGCTCTTGTTGATTTGGAGGAAATTGGAGAGCATTTGATACTTTGGCACTGCTATTTTGGGACTGTGTTTTTGACATTCAAAGCTTGCTGTGTGGAGAAAATCCTTCCATGGAGAGGTAGGAGTTTTTTTTTCCTTATTGCTATTATTTTCTTATTGTGTTGTGTGTATGGTGCATGCATTATTTTATTTGTTGGCTGGTTGGGTATACTACCTTAGGAATGGTGTAGAAGAAGGCTATGGGGAATTCTTATGGGGCAAGGCAGGGGGGGCGCGGGGCATAAGGGAAATGCCATGGGCATTACAATTTTTGGAGGGAGTTTTGGGTAAGGATCCACCATGGAAAAGAAATAGCTTGCATTTCTTACTTGTGGGGGCATAAGGGAAAATTTGTGGGGGCATAAGGAGGGGTTGGGAGATATAAGGTTTATGGGTTATGATATGTTATATTGGTAGTATGATTTTTGGTGGATGCCCAATTCCCAATTGGGAGGCATAAGTAGCTTCCCCCATAGTCCTTGCTCCTTTGGCTTGCATGATCAAGCCTGAGTTGTGATTGAATGTTTTTATATGCAGTTGTGAACTGTTGTTTTGCTTTTGGTGTTGCTTTGTGTTTTAAAAAGGAAAATGTGTATGTGAAAGAATGTTGTGTGTGGAAGCCAATTGTTTCCATGGTTGAATTACACCTTTTATTGCATCTTGGTTGGGGCTTGAGGCCAATGATGAAGGAAGGCTTCTCCTTTCATTGGATGTCTTGGTTGGGTGGAGAGCATTGCCTTTCCCCCTCTTTGTTGTGATAAATTTGGAGAGAAAAAAAAAGAAATGGAGCATGTTGTTGTTTTGAGCAAGAGGAAAATACAGTTTGACAGTCCCTTCTTGTGAGCAAGTTTATTGTATCCCTTCCCACTTTGATGTGGATGAATTGTATAATTAATTGCAATAAGAAAATACTTGTATTGATGAAGAAAGATGTATATAATTTGATTATGGAGTTAGGTATTCGAATTGTAAAAGACATTTAATTTTTGTTCTGTTCATTGGAAAGAAATGGAATTCTATTATTGCTTTCAAGAAATGGAGGAATGTGAAGATGTAAAAGTTTATAAATGAAGTCAATAAAGAATTGCAAGTTCATCCCTTGTATTGCATTGTTGTGATGAAATGAGAATATCAAATTGTGATTGGAAGTTTTGTTTTTTGCAAAGGAAAGAAAATGCATATGAAGGAAGAATGTTGCTTATTTCTTTTAGAGAAAAAAATATGAAATTGAAATCAGAATTTCCTCGAGTTTAGAATAGTTGATTTAAGTCATTTAATTGCATTTGATTTGTCTAGAAACTATATGCCACACTTAAATGATAAAATTGACAAATAGATCCTTTAAAAATTTGATCACTGGCATTGTGACTTTTAAAACTGGTAATTCTAAATAAAATGCATAGTTTGAACTAGCACTTAACAATCTACCTAGAAACCTTAAAATCCAACATGATATACTAGTAAAGAACTCAAATCGACAAGAAGATTTAAGAGAATAACTTGAACCATCAAAATTCGAGCTTAATCTCCTTCTCAACCATTTCCTGTCATTTGTTGGACAAAATCCCAAATTGGAATCAATTGTACAAAATTGACTTTCCTAAAACACTCTAAACTCTCCCTAGACCAATCCTCCATGTCTGTTTGACATGTTGAGTGAAGGAGGAGATATAATTTAATCAAAATTGAAAGTTGGAAACTTGCTAGTTGGCTAATTAAAATCCTAGTAGATCCTTTTTACAAAATGATCCCTTAAAGTTCATCAAAAAGTAAAATTTATGTTTTTAGTGCAAAGAGGGCATCGCGATCTTTCCGAAAAGTGCTTGTTTTCCCAAAACCGAGCTTTCTATCTCAAGTTATGGCACTTTGAAGTTTTTGTGCCTTGGGGGGAAAATTTGGGGAAATTTTCCCTGGCGGGCCCGCAACCCAAAAATTTCCCTTCAACATTGCCCTTAAAAAAATTTCAAAAATTTTGGCTCAGGAAAATTTTCATCTTTTTCTCTGCGGCCCGCACCCAATCAAAGGCTACCACGTGTCCTCACGGGGCAGCGACGGAGGCACGGTAACTTTTGCCCTTTCATTTTTTTGAAAATTTTGGAAAAATTTTCCATTTTGCCCCACCGGCCCGCAACCAATCAAAGGGTGCCACGTGGCACCTTGGGGGTGGTGGTGGAGGTTCAGGAGAAATTTTTCTTTTGCACCACATGGGGAAAATTTTCAAAATTGCCTCGCAACCCACCAACCCACCAAAGGAGATTTCCCCTCCTCTTGACACGTGTCCCCTTGGGGAAAATTTGATCCCAAAACTCCCTGACCATATCTTGAGTTCCCAAAGGAGTTAGGAGGACTTCTTTATATCACTAGAAAGGTGAGAAAATTTCCTATCCATTAGGAATGATTTAGGTAAATTTTGCAATAATTAGGTATGAAAAAAAAATTTAAACTCTGAGCCTATTAGAGAGTGGGTATGGGAGTAAAATTGCTCCCTGAACCTAACAGAAACTTATAGCCCTAAGTTTTGGACCTTGTGACCTCTGAGAGTTGTTTTTAAGGGAGAAGTTTGTCCCAGTGAAATTGAATTTCTCTGGAACCTATCAGTGGCAATTGTTGCTTTGCAACTTGGTGGTAGACACTCTAAATCAAGTTCTGGGAGTGGGTAAGTGAGACCTTACTCTGTTGATTTTAAGTATGTATTCCTTTCTCACTGCAATTAAACCATGCTCTAGTCTTGACCTTGTGGAATTAAATACCTAGGGTATTTAATTGTTTTGGGTCCCTTAACCCTAAAATTTTTAATCAAGGAATATTTAGCTAAATGTCAATGTAATCAGTAAACAAAGTAATCCCTAGAGAGATTTGAGCTAGGTGTGGACTTATTGCACTTGTTGCTCTATAATGTGAAATCAGTAATCATTATAATGGGAAAGGTTATCAGTTGAATTTAATTGTCTTTGAGACTTTGGTTGTCAACTCCTAGCCCTTAAAAAAATTATTTCATAATTTTCTAACTAAACCTAGGTGGTTCATGGTTCTCAAGTGGGTTGTTTTAACCTGGCATTACACTTGGTATCAGAGCAGTGGTTCAAAAGCTTGGGCCATTGGGCACACTAGAAAACTTGAGACATGAACTGTAAACCTAGCACACTTTTGAATCTAAGAAAACAAACTTGTTGAAAATTGAAGAAGAAATAAGTATGAAGAAATATTACATTACTCTGTTCATTTGAACTGCTAGAATTAAAATGATAATAAAATAATAATAAGTTGTTTGAGTTGATGTGCTTGCTTAGTGACATTTTGTCTAAACCTGCAGGGTAACCAAGTATGTCAGATTAAATGGAAATTGTGAACTTCTAGTATAATGGAAACTTGGTTCCCTTTTGAAAATGTGTTGTTTTACAAGCCCTAAAACTTGATGTAATTGTATGATGTATTAAGCCCTTTGTTGAGACCCTTCCC
Source organism: Taxus wallichiana var. yunnanensis (assembly GCA_018340775.1). Taxonomy (NCBI): domain Eukaryota; kingdom Viridiplantae; phylum Streptophyta; class Pinopsida; order Cupressales; family Taxaceae; genus Taxus; species Taxus wallichiana. Next base: position 678,587,824 of record CM031239.1, read on the forward strand.
TATTGGAGTGGTTGGAATGATGAGTTGTAAGATGTGACCCTTGTGGTTGGACAGTAGTGGTTGTGATCTAGGTCGGAAGAGCTAATTAGAAGTCTGTTTAGAGCTTCCTTCCTTGAGTGGTTAGGAAAGAGGGTCTGGTTGTCAGTTTCCCATGTTGTTACCCATTTGAGAGGGTGGACACTAAGTCTAGGTGTCGTCTAGGACCCAATCCTATGTATGTGTTCTTGGAACTAACCTCGAGGCAGAGTACCCCTATTGGTAGCCATGAAAGGCTACGGAGTGAATGTGGTGTTAACTTTTGTGTTTTACATTCGTAATCTTGTGTATTTTATCAAGGACCAACATCTTATTTTATGATTGGATTGAGAAGCTCTGAGAATATTTTATTTATTTATAATTCTTGCAAGAATTTTCAAACATTGCAATGCGGCTACTTAGCCACTTTTATTGATTTCGATATTTCTCTGACTTTATTTGATTGATGACTCGGAGCTCATGATGTTGTTGGCTACTTGGCTAAACGTTACGTGGTTTCCTTCTTCCATGTTGTTGAGCTAGTTCTATGCTTCATGTATGGTGACAATTGTTGTATGGGGGTACACCCTGGGTGTCTTGAAGGTCATTTTAGGTGCATAAAGTCTTTCCTTGGTTATGGATGCACGGAACCTTAAGTGTGTCTAAGATCTTAGAGCGACCCTTTTTGTTGCTTGACCTTGCTAGAAAGAAAGTTTGTTGTGTAGTGTGGTCTAGAGGGCGATCTCGAGGTGGTAGTGGTGATTCTATTTCAATCTAGTAAGAGCTTAACCCTCATCAGAGTAGAAGTGTTTAATTATGGAATTTTAGATTTTGTTAGGATTGGATTGCCTTTGCTTAATCAGAAATGTTATCTGAACAATGTTTGTTTTGATAGTGACTTTTCATCGATGACATGTTAAATTGTATCTTGGGTTCCCGGTTATATCATAGAAAGTTTTGACTCGTGGAATGTATGCATCTTGGTAATTATGGATATATTTAAACCTTTCAGAAGTGTGTTTATTTAAGTGTACTTGTTTTACCCTCTTGACTTATAAATAAGTTTACACACACCTTAAAATTCCTTTACTATGAATAACATTTTATGACCTATTAATCTTTGGGTTACTTGGAAACATTTATGGATGCTTTGGGTCTTTTGGACCTTTCTCTTAGAGATGTTAGTTGGGTAGATCTTAATAGTTAATCTCGATGGTGCTTATATGGTACTTCCTCTTTTAAAAAAAACTGTAACTCTTGGTTTTTTAGTTCATGTTTTGGTAAATTATTTATTTTCCCCATTGCATTGGATGCCTTTTTGTGTGGATGTGGTTCCTTGGAGTATATTTGCATTGTCATCTAGTTGCTTGGCTGGTGATATCTTGTGAGGACATGAGAATTGATTGTTAAACCCAAATAGATTTGTAAAAGTAAGATTTTACCTCTTTAATGAGCTTTCCTTGAAAATTTCTTTGTGAGACTTGCGGAGACCCACAAAGAATGCTTAATGATGCTTGAAATTATTCGGTGAATTTTTGAAATCTTGGTGCAATTCATGTTGGTTCATTGTTTCCTAGTCCTTACAGAAAATTAATAGTGTGTTTTCTATGTTGAATGTCTCTTGTTCCTTTAGAATCAAAATGTGGTGTGTTGATTTGTATCTCATTCCCATAAAAGTAATGTTGTGATGTGTTTGAACCTTCCTTCTCATCAAAAGTTGATTGATAAGATGACTCAACCAAAACACCATAAAACTATAATTAAGGAGGTTTGACCTTGGAACTTAACAAATAAACTGGAGCATAGAAAAGGGAAGTGACCCTTGTTATACCTTTGGTAGATTAATAGAAGAAATAAAAACCATGTAGAAGAATAGAAAGGAAACCTTTTTCCACCCACCTTCCTTGCAAGTAAACTAAATGCTCTCTACCTATACAGAATGGTGAGGCATCATGCCCACCTTAGTGGTGCTCTTTATAACATAACGAGATGATGTCATAAAGGAAAGAAATTTGTAACTAAGGGAGCATGAAAGGAATGTTCTTATCAAGCAAAGCTATAACTTTTGACTTAATAAGTTGATTTATAAAATGGGTAAAATTTATGTGTTTGAATGCAATATATAGTCAAACTCATAGTTCTCACTGCCTACCTGAAATTGTGAAAACACCCGGTGGATAGTAATGTGTTTTGGTTGCTTATTACTTCTTGTTTATGGATGTATGTGCCTTCTTGTGGGAGTTTTGGGTTGTCGCACCCCCTCATCGTCCCATAGCTCGACGGAATGTGAGTTGTGGTTCCTTTTGGATTGAGACTTATCTCGTTGTTTGAGAAGAAACCTCCTTGCGTGTTATCTTGTCCTCGAGACCTAAGTATTTTAATTTTAAGGCAACATATGTTAAGGATATAAAATAACTTTGGGAATTCTTCTTTTCTTCATATTTTCTTGGGTCACCTTGTTGTTGAAGTCCTTCTTCCCATTAGGATGGAAAGTGCAAGATGATGTTATTCACCTTTGGATTGATTGGACCCCTTATTACTTGCTCTTCTCCCTAGCAACCTTGAATGGTCCTTGGTGTTCCTTGTGCTCTCTTTATGGTTATTTCGAGCTTGAGTAGGAAATAAGATAAATAATCCTCATTGTGATATAAGGTATGGAACTTGTATTGATATGTTAGTTGCTAGGGAGATATATAATATATATAGATATATATTTCTTTTGATATATAGTTGACTTCTTTAGATTTGGTTGTTTGGTGTGCTCGATTCTTAAAACAAAGTGTAAAAAAATCAGACTATAGGAAAACCTTGTGGTCTTGACTTCACTTGCATTACCATGAAAAGTTAATTGTGCCCTCTCGAGTTATAGAAGTGCTTTCCTTGAATAGTTCCTTGATTGTAAATGCTTGCTGATTTAGGTGTTCTTTTTTATTAACCTCATCTTGTGTGATCTTGATTTGTGGGACCTTGTGTAGACTTGTTTCTTGTGCAAAATTGGTCATAATTGATTTTTCTAGCCTTGTATGGACAACAAACGTTGAAATCATGGCTTAAACATGTAAAACCTTAAATTTTATAGTGTGGTATGTGTATTAGTGGGAAACTGTGTGGTCATCTCAAGTTTATGGAAATTTTCCTCAGTAATTCCCTTCCTTGGTGGTTACTCTTGATGATCTTTTGAGAACTCTTCTTGTTATATTATTATTCATGTGGTATCTTGTTGATAGCGTAATGTTACTCCTTAGATTCTTATGTTCGTAGCCTTGCATGCTGAAAGTTTAGAACTCATCCCTTGCAATCTCCCTTCTTCTGCTGAATTATATTGGACCAAACTTGAGTTCTGTAGACCCACACTCGTTGAAGCAAAGCAATTCCAAAAAAAGGGCATGATCCTTTCTCTATTGCATTGCTCCCACATCGGTTCTTGTGACTTCCAGGAGGAAGTCAAGTCTAAGGGGAGGGGGATGTAGTGCCCACTTTCCTTTGGCACCTTTTATTACTAATCATGATACTATAGACTATGACAAATATTTTAATAGTTTGATTTAGTATGGTGTTAGATGTCAGATCCTGGATTATTGTTGAATCTAATTATATATAATGCATGGTGATTATTAGAGACACTCATGTGTGGATGATGATATACTATTGGCATGGATGTTTAATGGAAGTTATTCAGACGTGTGATTTTGGAGATTATGAATAAACCTAGAAAAGGAAAAAAATTATTTGATGATGACATAGTTGTCGATATAAATTGTAATTAATTTGTTTGATTGCCTTGATGATTGTTGTGATTCATATGTATAGATGATTTCGTGATTATATTATATATTCATTTTGGACGTTATGATATGGCCATGAGGCCAAAGGAGGTATTTGTGTTTTGCAGGTTTAAAAATATCACAACAAAACATCGGGGGATCGGAGACCAACCAAAATAAAATTCTGGGTGAATTCAACATGGTCACCATGGCAACTTGTTTTGTGTGTGTGTTGTATTTTGTTAGGGATTCCCATGGGGGGATTACCTTTACATGTGACCGTGGGTTTGTGTATTTTATTAATGTGTTTCCTTTTATTATTGTTGTATGTATTTTATTAAGTAAAGTGTTCATTTCCTTTAAATTAATTAAAATTGTGATGGATTAATGTGGGAATCATATAGTTAAACTTTAAATAAATCAAATTGGGATATGGGAAGTAATTATAAGAGTTGATGGCTGTTGTATTTAATTTTGTAAGAGCTTGTGTAAGTCGATCTGGAGTATGAAATACTCCACCTCCATGGAAATTGAATTTGACCTTGGGGCTATTTTTGAGACTTGTGGGACAAGTAAAACTTGTCCCATGCCTCTAAATTTATTATACCAACCATACTTATGGATGGAAATGTGATTTTTGACTTTTAAATGCATTTTATTCATCATGTTTCTTGTTTTGGATTGCACTCTCTTACATTTTATTAAATAGTTGTCCCTTGTGGTGTGGGCTCTTTTGGAGTGTGTAAGTTAATTTGTCATTTCATTTATTGTGCTTGGGAGAATGGAATTTTGTATTTTGTGTTTGAATTGGAGGATGTGTGATGTGGCATCCTACATGGATCCACATCATCCTCTTCTCTCCCTCTTCTATTTAATTCAAACTCTCTTCTTGTTTTGGGTTGTTGAACCTTTTTGCATTCTTCCTTGGGGCGCATTTTCTTGTAGGAGCTCTGGTTTTTGAAGGAAGTTTTGAAGATAGCTTTGCATGCTTGGGAGCTTTCTGTTTTGTACTATGTTTTGCATGCATCCTTGGGCGCATTTTTCTATGATTAGAGCTCTTGTTGATTTGGAGGAAATTGGAGAGCATTTGATACTTTGGCACTGCTGTTTTGGGACTGTGTTTTTGACATTCGAGCTTGTGTGAGGAGAAAATCCTTCCATGGAGAGGAAGGAGTTTATTTCTTCCTTATTGCTATTATTTTCTTATTGTGTTGTGTGTATGGTGCATGCATTGTTTTTATTTGTTAGTTGGTTGGGTATAATTCCTTAGGAATGGTGTAGAGAAGGCTATGGGAACTCTTGGGGGAATAAGGAAATGCCATGGGCATCAAAATTTTGAGGGAGTTTTGGTTTAGGATCCACCATGGAAAATAAATAGCTTGCATTTTCTTACTTGTGGGGGCATAAGGAGGGGTTGGGAGATACAAGTTTTATGGGTTATGATATGTTATATTGGCGGTATGATTTCTTTGTGGATGCCCAATTCCCAATTAGGAGGCATAAGTAGATTCCCATATTCCTTTCTCCTTTGGCTTGCATGATCAAGCCTGAGTTGTGATTGAATGTTTTTATATGTAGTTGTGAATTGTTGTTTGCTTTTGGTGTTGCTTTGTGTTTTAAAAAGGAAAATGTGTATGTGAAAGAATGTTGTGTGTGGAAGCCAGTTGTTGCCATGGTTGAATTACACCTTTTATTGCATCTTGGTTGGGGCTCGGGGCCAATGATGAAGGAAGGATTCTCCTTTCATTGGATGTCTTGGTTGGGTGGAGAGCGTTGCCTTTCCCCCTCTTTGTTGTGATAAATTTGGAGAAAAAAAAAATGGAGCATGTTGCTATTTTGAGCAAGAGGAAAATACAGTTTGATAGTCCCTTCTTGTGAGAAAGTTTATCAGTATCCCTTACCACTTTGATGTGGATGAATTTTATTATTAATTACAATAAGAAAATACTTGTATTGATGAAGAAAGATGTATATAATTTGATTATGGAGTTAGGTATTTAAATTGTAAAATATATTTAATTTTTTTCTATTCATTGAAAGAAATGGAATTCTATTATTTCTTTCAGAAATGGAGAAATGTGAAGATGTAAAAGTTTATAAATGAAGTCAATAAAGAATTGCAATTTCATCCCTTGTATTGCATTGTTGTGATGAAATGAGAATATCAAATTGTGATTGGAAGTTTTGTTTTTGCAAAGGAAAGAAAATGCGTATGAAGGAAGAATGTTGGTTATTTATTTTAGAGAAAAAAATATATGAAATTGAAATCAAAATTTCCTCGAGTTTAGAATAGTTGATTTAAGTCATTTAGTTGAATTTGATTTGTCTAGAAACTATAGTCCACACTTAAATGATAAAATTGACAAATAGATCCTTTAAAAATTTGATCACTGGCATTGTGACTTTTAAAACTGGTAATTCTAAATAAAAAGCACAATTTGAACCAACACTTAACAATCTACCTAGAAACCTTAAAATCCAACATGATATACTAGTAAAGAACTCAAATCGACAAGAAGATTTAAGAGAATAACTTGAACCATTGCAAATTCGAGCTTAATCTCCTTCTCAACCATTTCCTGTCATTTGTTGGACAAAATCCCAAATTGGAATCAATTGTACAAAATTGAATTTCCTAAAACACTCTAAACTCTCCCTACCAATCCTCCATGTTTTTTTGACATGTTGAGTGAAGGAGGAGATATAATTTAATCAAAATTGAAAGTTGGAAACTTGCTAATTGGCTAATTAAAATCCTGCAGATCCTTTTTGTAAAATTTACCCCTTAAACTTCATCAAAAAGTAAAATTTTTGTTTTCATGCAAAGAGGGCATCGAGAGATTTCTGAAAAGTCCTTGTTTTCCCAAAACTAAGCTTTCTAGCTCAAGTTATGGCACTTTGAAGTTTTTGTGCCTTGGTGGGAAAATTTGGGAAAATTTTCCTAAGGGCCCGCAACCCAAAAATTTCCCGTCAAAATTTCCCTTAGAAAATTTTTAAAAATTTTGGCTTGGGAAAATTTTCATCTTTTTCTTTGCTGCACCCAACCAATCAGAGGCTGCCACGTGTCCTCATGGGGCAACGGCGAGGCGCAGCAACTTTTTGCCCTTTGATTTTTTTGAAAATTTTGGAAATATTTTCCATTTCACCCCACCGCCCATGACCAATCGTAGGGTGCCACATGGCACCTTCTGGGTGGCGAAAAATGTTCAGAGAAATTTTTATTTTGCGCCACATGGGGAAAATTTTCAAAAATTCCCTGTGACCCACCAACCCACCAAAGGAGATTTCCCCTCCTCTTGACACGTGTCCCCTTGGGGAAAATTTGATCCCAAAACTCCACCGGACCATATCTTGAGTTCCCGAAGGAGTTAGGAGGACTTCTTTATATCACCGAAAAGGTGAGAAAATTTCCTATCCATTGGGAATGGTTTAGGGAAATTTTGGAAGCATTAGGTATGAGAAAAATCAAGTTGAAACTCTGAGCCTGTTAGAGAGTGGGTATGGGAGTAAAATTGCTCCCTGAACCTAACTGAAACTTATAGCCCTAAGTTTTGGACCTTGTGACCTCTGAGAGTTGTTTTTAAGGGAGAATTTTGTCCCAGTGAAATTGAATTGCTCCAGAACCTATCAGTGGCAACTGTTGCTTTGCAACTTGGTGGTAGACACTCTAAATCAAGTTCTGGGAGTGGGTAAGTGAGACCTTACTCTGTTGATTTTAAGTATGTATTCCTTTCTCACTGCAATTAAACCTTGCTCTAGTCTTGACCTTGTGGAATTAAATACCTAGGGTATTTAATTGTTTTGGGTCCCTTAACCCTAAATTTTTTAATCAAGGAATATTTAGCTAAATGTCAATGTAATCAGTAAACAAAGTAATCCCTAGAGAGATTTGAGCTAGGTGTGGACTTATTGCACTTGTTGCTCTATAATGTGAAATTAGTAATCATTATAATGGGAAAGGTTATCAATTGAATTTAATTGTCTTTGAGACTTTGGTTGTCAACTCCTAGCCCCTTAAAAAAATATTTCATAATTTTCTAACTAAACCTAGGTGGTTCATGGTTTTCAAGCATTGTTTTACTCCTCGGCATTACAACATAGGACATGTGGCACCAAATTAGAACAAAAATCGGGTCTATGGGTTTAGAATTTATCTTTTACCTTTTTTCCATGAGAATCACAAAATCTAGAAAACTCCCACGGCCTTACTGCTCCGCTTGACACGTGGCACTCTTTTTGGCCGGGATGTGCGCTCTAATCTTTTTCTTTGTGCCATTTTTTCAAAAGGAAATTTTTCACCTTTTCCTCCGACTCCCCACTTTGGCTTTGACTTGGGTTCAAACACCGACATTTTCCATTTTTTTATTTTAGAGCCTTCCCGAGTCTGCACAAATAGATTTAAGACACGATTCACACGACAAAGCCGTTTCTTCTCTTTCTTCTCACAGGGGTCATGGCCTATATGGATAACACCCCTCTTCTCACCGGTTCTATGTGCATATACCCTTTGGTACTTAGCTAATATTTTAGGGCCTGAAATCACCCCACACTACGTGTGTTCTCCATCCTCGAAACATCCTACTTCTTCAAAGAATAAATAATAGTGGAATTGGGAAAATCTGAATAAAGAATGAAAGAATAGAAGAATCTGCTACTACTGTAGGAGGAGTGGGAATTCCTTCTTCACTGTTGCCTTAATCTTTTCCCAGAATCTACCTCACCTTATGCTTGCTGAAGTAGGTCACCTACTAGAGCGCTCACCTCATCAAAACTCAATTCATTTCTATTATCATTCAGTGTATCTATAATTCCTTCTAGCTTCTTTCTAAGATCATCCAACACGTCCATTTTGTGAGTGACCTAGGGATATAGCTCCTTAAGCTGATTCTTAATCGAACCCCGCAAGGTTTCGATTACTTCTAACTTTTTCTCAACCTCGCTAGGATCTTATCACACTCTTCCTTATTTCCCTTGTTATTTTCTTGAAATTCCTTTAGATCCACCTCATGCGTAGCAACCAATATGCTCGCTACTCTGTCTCTATCAACGCAATTGTCATATACATCCTCATCCATTTGCACAATGGTCTCCAGACAATGGAAAGGAGATCGGAATACCAAGTAACCATCTCCCTAATATTCAATTTTTATTCCTCCTTTTAGTGTGCCATCACCTCTTCCACCAACTTCAATGTGAGTGGCCACCTTTCCATGGTGAGGATGTGGGTTAAGTATTCCAAGCAGCGCAAGCTTGAATTATACTTCTAGTCTGGAGGAGTTAGATCTAGATGCACTAGAATGATGGCACCTATAATCTCCTCTACCTTCTTGTAAACCTCCCACACTTTAGCCTTCTCATCCCTTAACTCATGCCTTAATTACATGCTGATCAGCTCCTCTTACTTTATCTCCTTATCTCTTTCATTGATCTCTTCATTTTTCTTCTCAAGCTCTTCCTCTAAGACCCTTATTATGTCATTTCTTCTAAATATCCTTGCCTCAACTTCTACCGATAACTTGTTGAGCTTGTTACAAACCATCTCATCTAATAGTTGTTTGGCATTCACTAGAGGGTTTACTCCCTTGGCATCTGATATCTTCATCAACACCTCACATTGACCTCAAATTCGGGTTCTTCATAATGAGATTTAAAATCCCAAGACAACATTTTCCTTGTGCATGGGTAACACCCTCTTCATCGCAAGAAGACCATACAAGGAGTTGGTTTGTAGGCATGGTACTTTGGAAAAACACATGCGGTAATTTTTAGATCATTTATGTGAGTCATTTCTTGTTCCCGCACTACTACTATACCCTTTCCACCCGAGCGTGCTGCCTTTGGGAAGCATATTACCGTGTTAGGATCTCTGCCCATACTTCCATACTCCTTTCCCACACTTTTTCTTTCCTCTATCTCCTTTAGTACTTCTTCAGCATTGTGCTCCACCTCTTGATCCATCAAGTCCTTTATATTTCCTACTACCTCCCTCTCCACGAGAATCCTCTGTCTTCTCCTTAGTCGCTTGGATTCTTTTTATCCTTCATTTTAACTTCCTCACTTCCCCCTTTCCGTGAGTGCCTCCTTTTTCCTCATCATTCTCTTCATTTATTTATTCCTTTGACTCATGTACATCGTACACAGGATGGTTTTGATCCTCACCATGCTCTTCATCATCCTTTTCACCCTTGTTGGCCTCCATACTCTCTCGCTTCTTCTGAGTCCTCCTTTCATGTTACTCTTTTCTTCTTCCTAACTGGTGATTCCAATATAGGAGACTCTTCTTTTATTCTTCCCTAGGCGAATCCTTTCTTGCCGGTGATTCTTATTTTGGAGGGGAATTCTCTTGCTCTAGTGCATATTCCTCAAGTGTCTTCTCTTTCTCTTATGTGGGGAATTCTTCTTCCATCCATAGGTGCTTGGTTTTGCACGCAACTCCTGCGTGCCTACAGCATAAAGACTTGTATGTGTACTTGGTGCCTTTTTCTCAGGGGCCTCCTCTCTCTCCCTTTTTCTTAGCATGAACTTCTTCCTTACGATGAGGTCTTTTGGGATGGAGACATCATTTTCAACATAAGTGCCTTTCTCATACTTAGGCCTTATATACAGTATACCCTTGTTGCATCCTCCCAACAACAGAAATGCCACTTTTTCAACATATGTACATCATGGGAGACATAATTCTCCACATAGGTGCACTTATTTGGATATATCAATGTTCTACATAGTTTGCAATAATCTTGGCATACCATGTTGAGGTCAAACCTTAGCCTCTTTTATTCCTTGAATCGATTGACTTGGGCCTCAAGTATTGTGCTATGAAGGAGAATGGAAATTTGTACCAGGGACCCTTGCACCGTTGGTCGTCAAATAGGACTTTTAGAAGAGCAATAGTCGGGGACAAAAAGTCCCTCCTCTTTAATGGGAGAGGTTCCCTTATTCTGAAATGAACTTATTTACAAATACACGTAACATTTTTTATGGTCAAACTTGGATATTACGAAAGTGTTTTCCACAATTATCATCACTTACGCCAGATCGAGGAAGGGGAATAAGAAGATGAGCAGAATAGCAACATTCAGAATTATAGATAGCAGAATAATTCTTCGTGTATGCGAAGCTTCAAAAGATTTAAGACAAGATCATTTGCATTAGCTGAATGGGATTAAATTTAAAGACACAAAGTTCCGTAAATAACCTTCTTCAGATTTGTTAATCAAGGACACAAAGTTCCTTCTTGGTCAGTACAAGATCACTGTACTTGCAAAACTAAACAGTATGCAATCAGAGAGACTAAACGAGTTAGGAACAAAATGATCTTCACAATATTAAAGGAAAACACAGAGACAACAAGAATCAGATAGACAAAGAACGGAAAGCCCTTTTGTATTGATTTCTTTAAGATCTATTTACACTTTCAAAGAAAATATCCAAGTTCTTCCTCCTCCGGAAAATGGCGTGGAAGGCCATTATATAGATTACAAGTCGGGCCACTCTTCAGAACTGCTTTCTTTTAACTAAAGAATAGTTAAGTACCGCCAATCGCAATACCTTAACTAATTACAAAGAATATGAAAAGAAAGGAAAGAAGAGGAAAGGAAGGAGAAGGAGACAGTGGTGGGCCATCGGGAGGGACCCACCGTCTTCGTAATCCGCTGCCCGAACTTCTTCAATGACTCACCTATATCTTTGCCACGAGGGACCGAGGTGTCAAGGTCATGCAGATCGAGTCCAAAATCCCGCATTTCTCCATCTCTTTATCAAACTCGACGTGAGTATGATAGTCTTTGTTTGCTTCTTCAATGGCAAGATCAAGAGAACAAATTTCCTTTATCTTTTCCTTAGAGATGGAGTCTTCCTCGAAAATATTATCTTTGATAAAAGCTCTGAACTGAGCTTTGATTTCTTGCAAGGACAAGGGAACGCCAGAGTTTTCATCCTGAAGATGACAATGCATATCCTTGAACGCAGCAGAAGACAGTGTCTTGAAAGCTTCTCCCTTCTGCCAGCTATTCTTCATTTCTCCTACAGCTTCCTCCAGGACTCTGATTTTCCACTCCATGTCATAGACCCAAGATTTTGACAGATCGTCCCCAGCATCATCGAAAATCTTGTTCGCCAAAGAAGATGTTCTCATCTCTGTCCGGCCCATGAGGCGAAGGTCTACGATGCAACTACTCCGCAGCTTAAGCTCTTTATCCATAACCCCAATAGTAGATGATAGCTTCACAGCAAATTGTCTACCTTTCCATGTAGTTTAAAAGCTTCATCGATGAAGTTTAGCCCAGCAACAAGCATGTCATCTACCATGGCTTCGATAGCTCTGCCATAGACAGAATACTTGTGCATATCTTTAATACTTTGCACTTCATCTTGGCTTAGAATTACAGGAGGCGGTAGAGCAGTCAAGGGGGTAGGGTCCAAAACTTTGTCCTTAGACAAAAGTGACTTGATAAAACTCGTGAGAACTTGGGCTTGTTCTTCTAACCTGCTCAATCAATCGTCTCGCCCCTTTCTCTACCCTTCCAATAACCCTCAGTGATCGCTTCCTCGGAGGTTATGAATCTCACCTTCGGGGAGTAGACTCTCCCATAGGGATCCATGAAAGCTCCAAGTCGATGTCACAAGTCTCGATTCTCGATTTGTCTACCGTGGGCTTAGCAATCTCTGTGAACGCCGACCTTGAGCATCCGACACAATCCGGAAGTAGTTCTCGCTTTCTTGGCATGAGAAGGAGTGGTGCCCAACAAGGCAAGCTACAAAGATCAAAATTTGGTCCCAAGCTTTGAGAGGAGGATTTCCTCTTCCTTTTGTCAACCGAGGTCGCACCCAAGCAAAAGAGGAAGAAGAATCTGCAGGAGAAGTAAGGGTACCAAGAGACAGGTAGCTCATGACACTCAAGGTCTCTACAAATTGCCGACTCAAGCCGAGATGTGGGTAGAACACCGGAGGTAATGGCGGTAGAAGAATCGTAGTAGTACTGGAAGTTTAGTGCTTTGACCTCCTTATCTCTGGGATTTTCAGAACACTTGCAGGAGTTGGCATCTCACTTTCTTCACTTTCACCGAGAAAGATGATGTTCTCTCGCCCCATAGGAAATCGTGCTGCTTTCTTGGAGGATCATTCTCTGCAGCTCCTTCTTTACCTCTTTGAGTTTCTTCTTGTATACCCGGGTAGATGGAGAAGGAGTAGATTCCATAGTCCCCGAGCCGTTGAGGCGAAGGGGTTTTCACCGGTGTTCCGCACTGAACCGATTTCTCTCTTATGGGTGTCGAATCATCCCCGAGCTAGATTCTCCCGAGTGCCTCTTGAATTCTCGATCTTCTTACGAACTGCACTTAGTTCCGATCAAGACTGGAGCAAGAATCTCAACTAGATCATCATCTCTCCTTCTTGTTCCAATCCGTGTCCTCCAGAGGAGTGTGCTTAATCACATTTCATACTCATAAGAGTATAGCTCAGAATTATCATCTTGGAGACCTTCAGAACTTGGTACAGATTGAGTTCTTGGATCAATCAGAGAGAACCCTGCCACAATGCCTTCTTTTCTCGCTTCAAAATCATCTCGCACAACCAGCCCCGAGTCTTCTCTCGATATCGCCTATGATGATATATTATCTTGAGGTTCTGTTCAATGAACTTCTTCAAGTCAAAACAGGTTCTAGGCTTGAAGAAATGAACAAAGGATAGGGACCAGGCTCTTTCTATGTTCCGAGCATCCAGAGTCAGTTGCATGTATAGTTTCCCACGAGATGGGAAAGTGCAAGCCAGAAATCTTCTTGTCTCTGCAAGTTCTGTGCAACTTGTCTAGTTGCCTGCATATTTCAATCAGGGCCATTTTGTCATTGCAGAACATGGGGAGCCGCAGAGGGGTGCTCTCATAGCCAGCCAGCCTGATATAGGAGAATTTCCTGAATTGAATGAAATAGGCTCCATACTGTGATATCAAGTTCATGGCTTCATCTGAAAACCTTCTAGCAGTATCACCTTCGAGCAATCTGACCACGTACATGGTGAAAGCATCATTGACCCTTCTGAAATTGTGGTTGCTGGTCTCCAAGGTGAACTGCGGGCAATAGGCATACACTGGATCATCTTTGTGTGCATCTACATAGGAGAAACCAAACCACTGCCTGGATGCTGCTAGGGTATACATCAGATATGAAGTCATGTAGAACTTCTTTGTCTGCTGAACGTTAGATAGCTGCTCAGCCAAATTCATACTGATGATCTCTGCCCAGTTGATACTTTGTGTTCCCTCGCACACCATGCTGATGAGCGGGCACATCCAGAAATGAAATTCATTGGTGGAGGGCAAACCCATAACTCGAGCCAGCAGTATTATGAAGTCTGACAGTTCTTCATTGAAATCTACCTGGAAAAGGGTTTTGGTCAGACGAGAAGGACCTTTCTTAGGGTTCTTCAACCAAGACTTCGCCACTCGAGCTTTATATTTATCACTGTCTTGGTCGAACATGGCCTGTGCTTGATCTCGAGAGACGACTATAGCATTGTCCATCTCCGGAATCCTCAGAGCAGCTCCAATGGCGGCAGCGTCCAGCTTGGCAATGAGCTCCCCGTGTACATTTGTCAATTCGCTCGTAGCGGGGTCGGAGTGAGCTCCGCATGAAAGTACAATCAGCACACTGCACTGAGATAGGGAATCCTCCGGCGAAAGCTAAACCGCTATTGTTAATCATCTATGCCATCAAGTAGGGTTTGCATCTGTCATTCTTGACCAAAATCACCGGGTCGAGATGACGAGCTTCACTGTCTCCGATATTGCTAACGGCAGACTCAAGTGGAGAAATTTGCTCCTGCCCCTGAAACTTGATCTTCATATTGATAGACTGGGAGCTGCAACCTAGACTTCTGGAAGGAATTTGCAAATGGAGGGGGAATTGTGCAGGTTTTCGAATTGCAAGGGTTTGAGCGAAAGATAGCATGGAAGCAATGCGAAAAATGCAAAGGGGAATGCTCGTTATATAGCCGTTTGGAGAGAGAAATGACTTTAATGCGCATTGAATACACCACCACCAATTTGAAAAATATCATACTTGGAGCGAGCGGGAAAAACTAAGTGTGAATGACACTAGGTACGCTTGGGACATGTGAGACGTGAATGCGCGAAACACGCGGCTCGGCCGGTTCGGGCGAAACAGGGAGAGGACGCACAAATGCATTTGGGACAAATGGGACGAAAATGTGCAAAGTACGCGATTCGGTGTTTCGGCCGAAATTGGAACAATGGGGCCGCTTGACTTGGGACATTCGGGACAAAAAGTTTCAAGCACGTGACTTGACTGCTCGGCCGAAATTAGGGAAAGCTCGCACTTTTTCAAATGGGGCAAATTGGGACAAAAAGTTCCGAAGGACGCGGTTCGGGCAAATCGGCCGAAAATGGGAAAGCTCGCACTTTTAAACTTTGGGACATTTGGGACAGGAAAGTGCGAAGTACGCGGGAAGGATGATTCGGCCGAAATTGGAACAACACGCAAAATAAGTTTTGGGACACTTGGGACAAAATTTTCCGACGGGCCCGAAAATGGGACAGCTTCGGGGATTTCGGCCGATCGGGGAACAGAGTGCATTTTTGTACTTGGGACAGATGGGACAAAAAGTTCCGACAGGCCCGAAAATCACACAAAAAGACCCAAAACACAATTTTTTCAACTTCACGACTTAGGCACTTCAGAGAAGAACTCTTCAACTCAAAATTTTGAAAATTTTACTCTTATCAGAGCGGGAAATTTTGAGTGGACAATAGCTGGCTCCTTCTGGGGATGACTTGGTGTAAATTCATAGAATGAGACAAGGCAAAACTTAGAGAACTCGGTGAAGCGCATCAAAGGCTTATCCATTGGGCAAAGGAGTCAAAAACAA
This sequence comes from Taxus wallichiana var. yunnanensis, assembly GCA_018340775.1. Classification (NCBI taxonomy): domain Eukaryota; kingdom Viridiplantae; phylum Streptophyta; class Pinopsida; order Cupressales; family Taxaceae; genus Taxus; species Taxus wallichiana. The sequence continues at coordinate 678,603,483 of CM031239.1, forward strand.
ACCAATACAGAGGGCAACACACAAATGGAAGGGAAACACACCAAAAGCGTAAAAAAAAAACACTGTACATAATGTACAAAGGGACTCCCTAGTCACCTAGGACTTGAACAACTTCAAATACTGCCCACTATAAGGAAGTGGGAGGGGAGAACCATCCATGTAATCAAGATAGAAAGAGTCCTTACCAACAAAGTGTCTTATCTTGAAAGGTCCAAGCCACAGAGAATCAAATTTTCCATGGCTGCCACGAGGTTCATGTCTTTTGTCCCATAACAGCACGGTATCACCAACTTGGAACTCTCTGACCTAGCTTTCTTATCGAATGAACCTTCACCTTCTCGCCGGTGAGCAGATATTCTCGTCACAAGAACCTCCAATCTATCCTCGCTCGGGCACTTTGTGCAGTACATGATTCTTTTGTCCAGAGCATCACCGAAACTAGTGTCTTCAATGGCCTTCATCAGTGCAAGGTCAAGGCAGCTTCCGCCACCGCAATTGGGCCTCTACTCCATACACTACTTGAAAGGGGACATTCCAATGGCTCTTTTAGGTGTGATCATGTCTCGCCCAAAGAGCATCATAAAGCTTCTTATGCCGCCACGAGAGACTCATCGACCAACTTCCTTATGATAGTCACCAGATTTTTGTTGGTGGATTCTCGCTTGTCCATTCCCCTGGGGATAATAATCTGAAGAATGAGCCAGAGAGATGCCATACCCGTAGCAGAAATCCATGATCTCAGTTGAGGAGAAGTTCGAAGCATTGTCTGTTACAATCTTGTTAGGTACACCATACCTTACCAAGATGTTCTCTTCTTTGAGGAAGTCAGCATACAACTTCGTAAGTAGTGCTCTTGACCGAATAGCTTCCACCCATTTGGTGAAGTAGTCAGTGGCAGTTAGCACATGCGTGTGGCCGGCACTAGAGGCAGGATTCAGTGTACCAATGAAGTCCAGACCCCACTGTTGAAATGGTTCCTCAATCACAACTGGCTTGAGAGGCAAAGCGGCCAGTTTGGGTCTTCCCACAAAAGTCTGACAGGCCTCGCATTTATCCACCCACTTGGATGCATCTCTGAACAAGGAAGGCCAGTAATATCCTCCCCGGAGTATCTTGTGAGCTGTGACTGTTGATGAATAGTGTCCTCCACATGCTTGATCATGAAAAGCTGAGAGCAACTTTCTCTGTTGTTCCTTATCAACACATTTCAGAAATCTCCCATCTAAGCCACGCTTGAACAAAGAATTTTCCCACAAGATATATCAAGCACTGATCTCAATTTAACAATGCTCCTCTTTTCCTTGGTAGTTAAATGAGATGGGCATTCCCATAGGTGAGAAAATGGGCGATGTCGGAATACCATTCATCGACCGAACTAAGGAATAGAACAAGAGGAATGTCGCCTTTCTCCTCCAAAGAACTCATGTTTGGCTCCTTCAAAGAATGAGCTCACAAAGACCCTTGCCACGAACCAGCTTGGTTGGTTTGATATCAATGTCATACTCCTGGAATTTAGCCACCCAGCTTCCTCTCTTGGACCCAAACTCTGTCACAGTGTAAGAATTGACTTAACAAATGTATCTGGGAACCAAAGACCATAGAGTGAGAGTTGAGGATATAGAAACGGAACTGCTTGACAGCTTTGACTACTGCAAAAGCATGCTTCTCCATCATGGTGTATTTCAGCTCATGATTCTTCAGGATATAGCTCATGAAGGCAATTGGTAGCTCATGTCCATCAGAGTCTTCTTGGGTTAAGATAGCAAGCCAGGTGTCATCAGAAAGTAGCATAGCAATAGATGATGAAATCTTTGCTGAAGTCAGGACAGGCCAAAACTGGAGTTTTAGCAATGGCTTTCTTGATACCCTCAAAGGATTCCTTTCCTTCAGAAGACCAACCAAATGCTTGCTTCCCTTTCATCATCTGAGAGATGTTCAAAGTTAATTCAGCAAAATCAGGGATGAATCTTCTTAAGAAATTGATCTTACCGAAAAAGGAATGCACGCCTTTTTTACTGGTTGGGAGAGGAATTTGCTGGATGGCTTGAACTCGTTCAGGATCAATCTTGATGCCATCCTTGGAGACAATGTGCCCTAATAGCTTCCCTTCTGTAACACAGAAGACAGATTTTTTAGGATTTAAAGAAATCCCATGCTCTCGGCATCTCTGCAGGACTGTTTCCAAGTGGTCAAAGTGATCCGCTCTTGTCTTTGAGAACACTGTCAGGTCATCAAGGTATATGACTAATACATTTCCTTTCAAGCTTCCAAAAGCCAAATCCATAGCTCTCTGGAAAGTGGCACCAGCATTAATCAGCCCAAAAGGCATTCTCTTGTAGGCAAAGGTACCCCAAGGAGTGGTGAAGGCTGTCTTGTGTTGATCTACAGTATCAACCTCTACCTGATTGTATCCCGAGAATCCATCAAGCATAGATAACATCTCGGATCCTGTTACTGCTTGCAAAATCTGATCCATCATAGGCAGAGGGTAGTTATCTTTCAGAGAGGCCTGATTCAGGTTTCTGAAATCAACACAGATGCGGATCTCACCATTCTTCTTCCTGACAGGCACAATGTTTGCAATCCATGTTGAATGGTGAATGGGAAAAATGATTTTAGCCTTCAACAATTTCTGGATCTCCTGAAAGATGGTGTCAGCTATTTTTGGATTATACTGCCTTTGTTTCTGCTTGAAAGGCTTGATTCCTGGTTTGAGAGGGATAGAGTGTTGCATTTCTTTTGGCTTGAAGGCTTTTAGATCTTCATAAGAATATGCAAGAACATCCTTATACTTCCTTAGGAGATCAATTTCTCTTCTCCTCTCATCTGATGTGCAACATTTCCCAATATTCACCAAATTTTGGGTCATCGTAACTCCCAATATCAATTTTATCATACTCAAATTATCAGATTGCATTGAGGTCCAAAGAGAAGCTTTAGATCTCACGTATCTGTCATGTTTATCAAACAACTCCTCCAAACTCACCAAACCTTTGGGAATCTTGTTTCCTTTGAGCTTAATGCACCCTTCCCGATCGCTTTCTTCCTCCTTGACAAATTGGTCGAGGACACACTCTCACGAGGCAAAGTTGTCACTTCCTCAAAATATAGTTGTTCAAATTCCTTTGAGTTCCGTGAAGGAAAGCAGATGCTGGTCATCGCTGAAAAACTTGCCGCTTATTGGTATTGTCGTGAACACTAGGCCGATGGACCATTTCAATAGTGAACTTATCCCGAGAGAATTCAGGATGGGGAATCAATAATGACCCTGAGACAGCCAGTGAATCAGCCCTGCTGTTCTTTTCTCTGGGTATTGCTTCAATAGAGAAGGCATCAAGGAATTCAATTGAATCCCAAACCTGATTCCGGTAATGCTTCAGCCTCCCATTTTTTACCTGAAAAATGCTTCTGACTTGTTTCACAATCAGCTCTGCATCACCACGAGCCAGAAGATTTTTTACACCTCGTTCTTTGGCCACTTGCAGTCCAAGAAGAGAGCCTCATACTCTGCTGTATTGTTAGTGTTTTCGAACTGCAACTTAAATGAAAAAGGGTGTAGGTAGCCTTCAGGTGACACTAGCAGGACACCAGCTCCAGAACCAGCCGAGGAACAACTTCCATCAAATTCCAAAATCCAAACACCATTGGGATCTTTGGGTGATACTTTGAGGGTTGGATTTCATTGTGGGACAATCATGTAATTACCATGACCTATGTCTTCATAGAGTATTTGTGCCTTAGGATCATCTCTTTTTCGCACAATATACTCGATCAAGCTTCTCGTGGAGTAACTTCTTCATTTGTCCATTGACAGTATGAGGGCGTGTGACCAATCCATTTGAATCTCCCCACCCACATCTTTACGTGAAAGTTCCGACTTAGCAACATTCCGTAAGAAGGAGGAATGTCTCACTACTAGGATGGTAGCCAAGACTTTCTTTTCGTAAAGCAAAGAAAAGCCACTTGTGCATCTTTAATCCTTCCAACAAAGGTACTTCCTTACTTTCCATGGAGTAAAGCAAGATCCATAAGTACGAGTAAGGGTCAAGCCTAAAGCATGGGCTACTTTAAGCAGCATTACGTTATCCGAGGCTCCTAATCTATGACATAGCTTATCGAGCCTATGGCCCGCTATAAGAAGCGTTACATAAAATGGCTTGATTTTGTCACCAAAGCGAGGTGACAAAGCTGCTACCACTAGGTCAGTGGTGCGTATGAGGTGTGGGCAAAAGGCCTTTAGAGGTGGTCTTGGAATGGGAATTTACAAATTGAATCATCTTGCAAAAGCTTTGGGATGGGTTTGTAGTATTCACTTTCAAATTTGAACCTTGGTCCTTTTAGGTGATCCACAATGTCAAAGGATCCAGAGGTGGATGGGCCATCATCATTTGAAATTCTAGGCTTATCAACCTTAGGAGAAAAAGAAGAAGAAGCAACTTTGGTAGTAGGGGATCGATGATTTACCTTTGGTGCGTATGAGGTAGGGATAGAGATCCTCTTCTCGCAATTACAGAATAGTCACTTCAAGCTTGCCCTTAGATTTCTTCGTGGGCTGTGTTACTTTCTCCTTCTGCCTCGTCTGTTCTCGAGTCATGACAGCAAATGATTCACTGTTCATATCTGCTACCACTTCATCATAGTTATCTCCATCATCAATGCCTTCAGTGGTAAAGAAATTGACTCGAGATCCTTCGAGTTCTTCTGCCTCATCATCGAATTCCTCCAGGAACTCCTCACAAGCTTCATTATCATCTTCTGGCTCTTCAACCTCACAAGTTGCATTCACTGGAACTTTGACAGGAGGTCCTTCAAGTGCCAGTCTTGTGTGGGGAGCTGGCAAACGGTTTCTGGGTTGAAAATTTCTTCTCGAACGCTCTCGCATATGGTGCATGTCGGGCTAATTGTTTCTTTATAGCCACTAGATCATTTGCAAGTTTCGGACTAATGGATCAAGATTGGGTCCAGAGGTGGAAGAGGAAGAAGCAAAGAGATTTAGATTTAGGAGGATCTCTTCTCAACTTCCCGACATGATCGTGTCATCCTCGACACTAACAAATGCTTTCTTGATCCGTAATTAGCGTTTCCAAGATTAGCCCTTCTTAGGGCATAACTGACTTAGGCGTTTGGGCATTCAAAAAGAAACATTTTTGAATTTGATCAACCGGTCGAGTATTTACAGAATCTTGTTGATCAACTGCTGAACCGAGCCACAAATTCTCTCATGGGTTCTCGATGGATCTTTCTTTATCTCGAGAAATCTGGGCAAGCAGTGGCATGCACATCTTCTCGCTTCAAACGACTTTCAAACTCGAAGTTCTCATGGTAGTCCAATGGGGTGATGGCACCAAATTTAAGGTGATAGAACCCAAGCAAAGATTATCCCGTAACGCCTCAACGAATGCAGCCTTACCGAGATGTCTTCATGCTCAACCCCAAAACTCCACATGCAACTATGAAGGCTGCAATATGTTCATCAGGGTGTACTTTGCCATCTCTTTTAAATTTTGGGAAGTTCTTTCGCTTACCTCTAGGTAACTCATGCAAAGGTTGCGCAAGAGCCAGGGTCCCGACACGTTGACCCCATGGCAATTGTGCCGCCATTCTCGAAATACGGCTTGAGGGGAACTTTAACACCAGCAAGGATCAAAGCTCGTAGATTGGGACTAGCAGCTCAAGGAATACCACCGTAGGGACTTCTATCTTGAACAGCGGAGTGCTCTGCCGAACGAGTTCTTCTATTCAAGGGAAAGGAAAACCCCGTTGCTCCAAAAGTCTGAAACCGAGAATCTTCAATACTAAGGGTCCTTCTCCTCGAGTGAAACGCTGGAGTCGCCAATCAAAGGATGATCGAAAATTGCAGATCGAATGCGATTTTCCTCAAATGAGTCGCCAAAAACTTTTGGTCGTCAAATAGGACTTTTTAGAAGAGCAATGCTTGGGGACAAAAAGTCCCTCCTCTTTAATGGGAGAGGTTCCCTTATTCTAAATGAACTTATTTACAAATACACGTAACATTATTTTATGGTCAAACTTGGATATTACGAAAGTGTTTTCCACAATTATCATCATTACGCCAGATCGAGGAAGGGGAATAAGAAGATGAGTGCAATAAAGCAACATTCTGTAATTATAGATAGCAGAATAATTCTTCGTGTATGCGAAGCTTCAAAAGATTTAAGACAAGATCATTTGCATTAGCTGAATGGGATTAAATTTAAAGACACAAAGTTCCGTAAATAACCTTCTTCAGATTTGTTAATCAAGGACACAAAGTTCCTTCTTGGTTGTACAAGATCACTGTACTTGCAAAACTAAACAGTATGCAATCAGAGAGACTAAACGAGTTAGGAACAAAATGATCTTCACAATATTAAAGGAAAACACAGAGACAACAAGAATCAGATAGACAAAGAACGGAAAGCCCTTTTGTATTGATTTCTTTAAGATCTATTTACACTTTCAGCAAAATATCCAAGTTCTTCCTCCTCCGGAAAATGGCGTGGAAAGGCCATTATATAGATTACAAGTCGGGCTCTTTTTCGAACTGCTTTCTTTTAACTAAAGAATAGTTAAGTACCGCCAATTGCAATACCTTAACTAATTACAAAGAATACGAAAAGAAAGGAAAGAAGAGGAAAGAAAGGAGAAGGAGACAGGTGGCCGGCTATTGGGAGGGACCCACTGTCTTCAGAATCCGCTGCCTGAACTTCTTCAATGACTCAGCTATATCTCTGCCACGAGGGACTGACGTGTTGGTCAGCAGATCGAGTCCAAAATCCCGACATTTCTCCATCTCTTTATCAAACTCAACGTGAGTATGATAGTCTTTGTTTGCTTCTTCAATGGCGTATCAAGAGAACAAATTTCCTTTATCTTGTCCTTAGAGATGGAGTCTTCCTCGAAAGATTATCTTTGATAAAAGCTCAACCGAGCTTTGATTTCTTGCAAGGACAAGGAACGCTAGAGTTTTCATCCCAAGATGACAATGCATATCCTCAACGCAGCAGCAGCCAAAGTGTCTTGAAAGCTTCTCCTTCGCCAGCCTATTCTTCATTTCTCCTACAGCCTTCCTCCAGACTCGATTTTCCACTCCATGCTGTAGACCCAAGATTTTGACAGATTGTCCTTAGCATCATCGAAAATCTTGTTCGCCAATAAGATGTTCTCATCTGTCTGGCCCATGAGGCGAAGGTCTACGATGCAACTACTCCAGAGCTTAAGCTCTTTATCCATTACCCCAATAGTAGAGGACAGCTTCATTGCAAAATTATCTACCTTTCCATGTAGTTTAAAAGCTTCATCGATGAAGTTTAGCCCAAAGAACAAGCATGTCATCTACCATGGCTTCGATAGCTCTCCGCCATGTATGAATACTTGTGCATATCTTTAATACTTTGTACTTCATCTTGGCTTAGAATTACAGGAGGTGGTAGAGCAGTCAAGGGGGTAGGGTCCAAAACTTTGTCCTTAGACAAAAGTGACTTGATAAAACTCGTGAGAACTTGGGCTTGTTCTTCTAGCTGCTCAATCGTCTGCTGCCCTTTCTCTACCCTTCCAATAACCCTCAGGACTCAAGCTTTCCTGAGGTTATGAATCTCACCTTCAGGAGTAGACTCTCCCATAGGGATCCTTGAAAGCTCCAAGTCAGATGTCAGCAAGTCTGATTCTGATTTGTCTACTGTGGGCTTAGCAATCTCCAGGAATTGCTGACCTTGAGCATCTGACACAATCCTGGAAGTAGTTCTGGCTTTCTTGGCACGAGAAGGAGTGGTGCCCAACAAGGCAAGCACAACATCAAAATTTGGTCCCAAGCTTTGAGAGGAGGATTTCCTCTTCCTTTTCAACCGCAGGTCAGCACCTAGCAAAAGAGGAAGAAGAATCTGCAGGAGAAGCAAGGGGACCAAGAGACAGGGAGCTCATGACACTCAAGGTCTGTGCAGCTGCTGACTCAAGCTGAGATGTGGGTAGAACACTGGAGGTAATGGTGGTAGAAGAATCGCAGTAGTACACTGAAGTTCAAAGCTCTGACCTCCTTATCTTTATCTTGGATTTTCAGGAACACTTGCAGGAGTTGGCATCTCACTTTCTTCACTTTCACTGAGAACAATGATGTTCTCTGGCCCCATAGGCAACTGTGCTCGCTTTTCTCGAGGATCATTCTCTGCAGCTCCTTTCTTTACCTCTTTGAGTTTCTTCTCAGATACCTAGGTAGATGGAGAAGGAGTAGATTCCACAGTCCCCGAGCCGCTTGAGGTAGAGGGGTTTTCACCGGTGTTCCGCACTGAACCGATGTATCTCTTATGGGTGTCGAATCATCCTTAGAGCTAGATTCTCCCGAGTGCCTCTTGAATTCTCGATCTTCTTACCGAACTGCACTCCTAGTTCTCGATCAAGACCGGAGCAAGAATCTCAGCCTTGATCATCTCTCTCTTTCTCGTTCCAATCCAAGTCCTCCGTAGGGAGTGTGCTTAATCACATTTTCATACTCATAAGAGTATAGCTCAATTATCATCTGAGACCTTCAGAACTTGGTATGACCGAGTTCTTGGATCAATCATGCAGGAGAACCTGCCACAATGCCTTCTTCTCGCTTCAAAATCATCTCGCACAAATGCCCAAAGAGTCTTCTCAGATCTACCCTATGATGATATATTATCTTGAGGTTCTCATTTTAATGAACTTCTTCAAGTCAAAACAGTTCTAGGCTTGAAGAAATGAACAAAGGATAGGGACCAGGGCTCTTTCTATGTTCCGAGCATCCAGAGTCAAGCTTGCATGTATAGTTTCCTCAGAGAGATGGGAAAGTGCAAGCCATAAATCTTCTTGTCTCTCGCAAGTTCTCAGGCAACTTGTCTAGTTGCTCGCATATTTCAATCGTGGCCATTTTGTCATTGCAGAACATGGGGAGCCGCAGAGGGGTGCTCTCATAGCCAGCCAGCCTGATATAGGAGAATTTCCTGAATTGAATGAAATAGGCTCCATACTGCGATATCAAGTTCATGGCTTCATCTGAAAACCTTCTAGCAGTATCACCTTCGAGCAATCTGACCACGTACATGGTGAAAGCATCATTGACCCTTCTGAAATTGCGGTTGCTGGTCTCCAAGGTGAACTGCGGGCAATAGGCATACACTGGATCATCTTTGTGTGCATCTACATAGGAGAAACCAAACCACTGCCTGGATGCTGCTAGGGTATACATCAGATATGAAGTCATGTAGAACTTCTTTGTTCATTGACGTTGGGATATAGCCTGCTCAGCCAAATTCATATTGATGATCTCTCGCCAGCTTGATACTTTGTGTTCCTCGCACACCATGCCGATGAGCGGCACATCCAGTAAATGAAATTCATACTGGTGGAGGGCAAACCCATAACTCGAGCCAGCAAGATATGAAGTCTCGACGCTTCTTCATTGAAATCTACCTGGAAAAGGGTTTTGGTCAGACGAGAAGGACCTTTCTTAGGGTTCTTCAACCAAGACTTCGCCACTCGAGCTTTATATTTATCACTGTCTTGGTCGAACATGGCCTGTGCTTGATCTCGAGAGACGACTATAGCATTGTCCATCTCCGAATCCTCGAGCAGCTCCAATGGCGGCAAAGGCCCAATCTGCAATGAGCTCCCGTGTACATTTGTCAATTCACTCGTAGCGGGGTCGAAGTGAGCTCCGCATGAAAGTACAGTATCAGCACACTGCACTGAGATAGGGAATCCTCCTGGCAAAAGCTAAACCGCTATCGTTAATCATCTCAGTGCCATCAAGCGTAGGGTTTGATCTGTCATTCTTGACCAAAATCACCGAAGTCGAGATGACGAGCTTCACTGCTCCGATATTGCTAACGGCACTCAAGTGGAGAAATTTGCTCCGCCCGAAACTTGATCTTCATATTGATAGATTCGAGTCAGACCTAGACTTTTGGAAGGAATTTGCAAATGGAGGGGGAATTTGCGCAGGTTTTCAATCAAGAGTTTGAGCGAAAGATAGCATGGAAGCAATGCGAAAATGCAAAGGGGAATGCTCGTTATATAGCCGTTTGAGAGAGAAATGACTTTAATGCGCATCAATACACCACCACCAATTTGAAAAATATCATACTTGAGCGAAAGGGAAAACCAAGTGTGAATGACACTAGGTACGCTGGGACATGTGAGACGCGAATGCGCGAAACACGCGGCTCGCCCGGTTCGGGTGAAACAGGAGAGGACGCACAAAACGCATTTGGGACAAATGGGACGAAAATGTGCGAAGTACGCGATTCGGTGTTTCGCCGAAATTGGAACAATGGGCCTGCTTCGACTGGGACATTCGGGACAAAAAGTTCAAGCACGCGACTTGACCGCTCGGCCGAAATTAGAAAGCTCGCACTTTTTCAAATGGGGCAATTGGGACAAAAAGTTCAAGGACGCGTTCGGGTAAATCGGCCGAAAATGGGAAAGCTCACACTTTTAAACTTTGGGACATTTGGGACAGAAAGTGCAAGTACGCGGAAGGATGATTCGGCCGAATTGGAACAACACGCAAAATAAGTTTTGTGACACTTGGGACAAAATTTTCCGACGGGCCCGAAATGGGACAGCTTTCTTCGGGATTTCGCCGATCGGGAACAGAGTGCATTTTTGTACTTGGGACAGATGGGACAAAAAGTTTCCGACAGAGTCTCAAAATCACACAAAAAGACCCAAAACACAATTTTTTCAACTTCATGACTTAGGCACTTCGTAGAAGAACTCTTCAACTCAAAATTTTGAAAATTTTACTCTTATCGTAGCGGGAAATTTTGAGTGGACAATGTGCACCACTTGCAGAGTAAACTTGCCAATAAAAAATGTCGGTACACGTAAAATTCAGCCTCACCTTGTAGTAAAATAGGTAACTACTCGTATTCTCCATCAATGTTGACACCGAAATTATGCGTGGTCCTCTACGTATGAATTTAATAGATAGTAATTAGCTACATGTTTGTAAACACACTTATTACAACAAAACATTGAACTAAATTGAGAAATCATAGAAACCTTATAAGGAAATACATATATAGTAAATACATGAAATGAAGATCTAATCTAAATGACACCACCGCCGCATTAAAAACACCAAGAAGACTTATTTATAGTAGAGCTTCAGCCTTACTCCCGTTGAAATAAACAGAAACCATGTTCCATTCAATGCCTACAACTATTAAGCACCCAAATCAAGTATATATGTCACCACATATGGTCCCAACCAATGCACCTTTAATTTCTCAAGGTGGCGTGCAAAATCGAGTTATAAAGTAGAACCATCTACCCAACCTCAAACTACTTATTCTTAATGTGCCAATCATGTCACACCTTCTCGCCTAGCCTTTTTCTATCTTCTATCTCCAACGTGTGATAACACACCTCTCATCCAACTACATTAGTTTATCTATATGCTCTTCAAGTGCTTGTTCATCATCTAGTCCTCTTGCACACAATACATAGGGAGGGTAGCATAAATTCCACCGGTAAGATATCCTCTATGCCAAAAACTAACTGAAAGGGTGTGGCTTTATTCAATCTTTTGTAAGTTTTCCTATATGCCCAAATTAGAATAGAGACTTTATCATCCCAGCTTTTTCTCCCAACATTACAATTTTTGTTAGTGTATGTCCTAATATATTATTGAAAGCCTCAGTAGTACCATTGGCCTATGGGTGATAGGTGTTGTCTTATGATGCTCCACCATAAAATCTGCCTATAATATTCTAATAGTCTCATTCAAAAAGTGTGTACCTCTATCACGTTTCAGGCTCAATGAACATCCATACCTCGATGATAATGTTTTCCCATAAAAACCTTGTTGTTGTAGCTACCATGCAATCCTATTTAGGTGATGCTTCTTCCCACCTTATCGATAATCTATTCATGTAATAATATAACGCAACCCAATCTAGTGTTCCGGTGGGAAAATGGGCCCTACAAAGTCAATCACCCATTTCTCAAAAGGTCCTGCACTCGCAATAGGCCTCAAAGGAATCTCATCTCTATGCCTAGGCTTCCCAAGGCATTGACACCGATCACACGCCCGATATGTGCTTTACAATCGTTATATAGTGTTTCCTATAAAATACTAGCTTGCAAATGTTTACATTGCAGAAAATTTCCCCGCATAATTTCTTCCCCTGTAATTCCACCATAAGCTTCCTCCATTATAGCTTCACACTCATGCTCAAGTACACACCGATGCAAAATTTCATCATGACCTAGCTTGTATAAATCTCCACTAATCAACATATATAAAGTTCATGTATAAATTTCATCATGACCTAGCTTGTATAGAGTTCCTAGAGGTAGAGTTGGAGAAAAAGGAGGAGGATCTCCTTAAGAAAAGAAAGGACCTGAAGCAGGGAGGAAGCGGGAGGAGCTAATCATAGCTTAGTTAAGGCATGAGTTAAAAGCCAAAAGGAAAGGGTGCGTGAAGCATACAAGAAAATATATATTATCAAGGATGTCATTGTCTTAAAGCATATAGACTTAACACCGCCCGCGAGAGGACTTGACCTACATACTGCTATGGAGAGGCAGCCACTTACCTTAGAATCCGTAGAAGAGGCACCGGGTGCGCCAAGAAAAATAAAATAAGATGAAGTTTGTAGAAATTTTTGCTCAATACAACAAGATCCTCGCCGATGTAAAAGCCACCGCGTAATTTCTTGAGGCTTCCTATGATAACTCGAGATAGGGATAAAGTGATAAGTATCTTGGTTACCACCCATGAAGTAGAACTCAAGGAGTTACAAGAAAATAACAAGGGAACAGGGCTTGAGTGAGACAAAATCCTAGCCAAAGTGTAAAATAAATCAGAGGCCATTGAGACCTTACACCTCAATCAAGAACCGGCTGAAAGAGTTGTACCCAAAAATCACTTGTAGGATGGACTACTCGAGGATTTGGGAAAACAACTGGAGGAGATCATGGAGACAATGAGTGCTAAGGGGGAGGAGCTGAGTTTTCAAGAAGTGAGCACCCTGGTGGGTGACCTCCATCAGCAAGCTCAGAGAAAGGTCGACACTTAGGGAAAGTTAGAAGCATAATTAGGGTAGGATTTCCCTCTCCTCCTCTAGAAATAAACAAGTTCCCCATTATTTCATTCTTTCCCCATTTCTTCATTCCCTTATTCTTTCTTTCCAAAAATTATAAGGATCCGCCATTCTTTCTTCTTTGAAGAGTGTTTCCGAGGATGGAGAATAGGCGTAGTGTGGGGTGATTTTGGACCCCGGAATATTGGCTAAGGATGAGAAGGTGCATGGGTGCACATGATCTAGTTGAAGAAGGGTGCACGGGTCAAGGTGCACAAGAAATGGTTCTAGCGAGGGTTCTATAGAACACATGGTGCTCACATGTAAGGAAAGATGGGTTTTGGAATTAGCCTCATTCAATGTCCTGGAAGCTCATGAGAAAAACATGACCCTTGTGGATACTGGGTACCATCTTAACGATCGTGTGCAATCAAAAAGGGAATATTCTCAGAATGCAATGAAAGGTTCTAGAAGACATCATTGCAAAAAGTGGAGAGATCAGATCTAAGAAGGAATGCTTCCATTGAGGACCACTTCGATACTTGGCAATCAATCTGTGACTTCAGAAAAGTATGGTGGTGGTTGCTAAGGCTATAAATCTAAGCTCCTGATAGAAGAAGGTGTGTGGAGAGTAAAGGAGAGAGTCAAAGAGTTAACAAGGGGAAAGAGAGGTGAAGATCTACAAAAATTTCATGAGGGATTCTATGGTTGGGATTAGGAATATATAGGAATCATGGTACATTTAGAGGGATGGGTCAACATTCATTTTTATTGTGATGAACATAGTGTAGTTCTGATGCATGACTTGGCTCTGCATGGTTATATGAGGATCTGTTATGACCTCAAGGGATTGTAATGTGGTTATTGAACATGTTAATATGAATATAAGGCTTTATTATAAATCATATATGTGTTCAGGAGTATAATACTTATGTATTTCTTTTACTGTATGAACCATTTCCTTATGCTTCTTGTTATTTCTCTTTTCTGGATGCAATGAGATAACAACTCGTTATAGGTTCTTAGAATGTTGCATGGTTATTTTCTACTCATTTCCATTTGAATATCTGTTATAAGATGATGCATTCTCACAAGACTCACATAAAGGAGAGACTCGACACTCGCGCATGGCTTAGGTGAGCACCTAAGCACCCACTGGGTGATAGGTCGGCGTGCATGGGATTAGACTATTGGTCTAAGGGTATAAAATATGACTATGAAAATTGACTTAATGGGGTTTCCACTTTGTTTTTCCTTACTTCTCTAGTCTAAGAAAAATCCAAGAACTTATTCAAAATTGAAAAAATGAAAAAAATATTAAAAATGGTCTTTTCAATGTATTACGGGTCTGGGGCTATGGATGAAACAGTTTGGATGGAACCAAGGTTCCTCACCTTTGATTTGGGTCCTTAATTCAAGAGGGCCAATGTAATGTGGAGATGCGAGATGTTTGGGGGCAAAGCAGAACAACTTATGTCGGGTCAAGTGTTCCCCGAAGTCCCAAAATGTTTGTAAAGTGAAGGAAGTGCCTATGGAGAGTGTTGTGTGGGGATCGGATGAGTTATGACCCCAAGTGGCTTGGATAGAACTAGTGTCACAGGGACATGAGTTCCCTACGGATCTAATATCTCCGGCAGTGTAAGGAGTTTGGGGCGAGAGAGTAGTGTGGAATTGGGGTGGCTACAAAGAATAAGGGAATGTGGGGAATGCATTCCCTGGTAGAAACGAGTTCCCAGTAGGGGAAGCCAAATGTATAGAAAAATGGCATCTAGAGAGGTTTTATGCAAATTTATAAGGGTGTAGGAGAACAGGTCGGGGGACTTGTTCCCCTTTAACAAAATTCTCGCAAGGCACGAAGGTCCAAAATTGAAGGGGATGGCCAAGTTAATGGAGTGCGGGAATTACAAATATTGTAGGCCCCCAGTGAGAAACACACAACCATTATACCTCTTTTACCCCAATCATCCGAATACCTAAAAATAAAGGAAAAGGGAACATAGTGTGTTGTGGACTGTGGGACGTAAATGAATCCCAGAGGTTTGAAAGACTAAGAAATGAGAAATATGAAGCTCCCCAACCTACAACTCCTTAACTTGACCCCCCATGCACAAAATCTAGCAAAAATATATTCGTTGTATTCATAATTTAGATCCCTACATCATGAAACCATAAAATATGAAAAGTTGGTAGGAGTTGGTGAAAAAAATCAAGAAAACTCTCATCTCCAAAAGAACACATCCCAAGTGAATAATGAATACATTAAAAAAATGAATACATTAATGAGGATATGGGAAAATTTCTTCTCCAATAAGCTAAAGGACATGGAGGGATGGGCTATGGCAAGTTCTCCATGATGTTTTTCAGTCATTTAATGACTCTTGTTGGTTTTCGGAGCCCGAATTTGAGTTCTTTTCTCTTTTTCATTTAAACTTCTATATAGTTAAAAATAAGCTCATTTTTAGGGGTTGACATCTTCTATATCCTCCTTCATTTTTCTACAGTGTTACTACAGCTTTATGTGAGCTTTAAGCCTCCATTTTGGTAATTTTACAAGATAATTATGCCTCTCTTTCTCATTGTAATGAACTATGTGATCATATGAACCAATACAATTGTGTTTTTGGTCATTCTTCAACCCTAGCTTGTATTTCATTGCATTCTCTTGCCTCTACATTACATTTGAAGGTATTTTTGTGCATTTATGTTTCTTGCAAGCTCTTAATGGTTGTGTTTAATGGAATTAGTGTTGGGAATGTTTGTTCTAGATTGTGGTGTTTCACATACCATATATATCTCCAATTCTTCCCATTTTCATCCATTGGAGAGTGTCCAACCACCCTTTTCTTGGCGTTATCACCTCTTTTAGTGTAGGATTTCCCATTTTCATGTACATTCTCCCTCCTTGGTCCCTTGGAATCATATAATAGGAGTAGATAATTGTATTTCATTCCTTAGAAGTATTTTTAGCATTATATTATGAAGAGAAACAAGGCTTCTCTGGAGGTCCATCTCAAGTAGCAGGTCCCACAACTTGAGCAATGGTCCCATGTTACCCAAAAACACTGATTTCTCATCCACATTTACAAGACATATCAAAGGGTGTTGTTTTTCTTTATAAGATTTACTTAGCATAAATCTTGATGAAAGTATTGAGTTTCTTTCTCCATAGAAAGTAAATGAATGTGTAGAAGATTTTTCCCATTTTCACCTACTCTTACCCTAACTTGGTTTGAGTGTTATAAATATATTAATATGATGCACTATTTTAGCTTCTAACTCTTCAAGTTACGTCTTATTCTTCTATTGAACAAATGAAGATATTATGGGGTCCTTAAATAGATCATCTTCTTGCCCACACCTTACTATTGTTAATCTATATTATAAGGATCAAAGGATTATACACATGTCAACATGGGAACCAAGGTCACTCCTTGCATTTTTGATTGTGAGGATCACTCGAGTGGTCCTCTTAAATATGCATTCCCTAAGCTTGTAAAGTAGTACTCATCCATAGTATGATTCTACCATATTTTAAGATGAAATTAGGGATTCAACTCCATACTCATGGGAAAATTCATGAGTCCATATATTTGATCAATTTTCGTTACCTTTGGGAGTTGTGAGGTTTGTAAATTCTAATTTTGACACATCTAACACTCCTACAAATTTTAGTAAACAATCTAAAAGGCCCCAAAACCTAAACAATGACTATATTATTTCCCAAAATAGACATCGATTAGAAATTTAAACCCTAAAATATTTAGGTTGAATGTTAAAATCCTGAAAAATACCTATGTACTGACCAAATTAGATTATAAAAACTATCTCCTAAACTCGTGACTCATGGAGTCAGTGAGACTAGTTCCATAAGGTGCAAAGTGACCCTAATTTCTTATATTTACTAAAATAAATTTGAAGTATTAAACATTTATTTTAGTAAATATATCCCTCCCAAATGCACGTATACAACATTGCAAACAGAACGTGAACGTTTTATAACGCACTCACATTATAATGCGAGTGCATTTTGTCTTATTTGGATTTAAAATTCCCAATCCATAGGCTTGGATTTGCCTAGGATATCCAAACCTAAGGTTTGAAATGTGTAATCTAATTTTACAAAAATCATAAAAATCTCATGTGTACACCTTGATATCTCATGTGTTATAACATAATATTCTAAAAATATATACTACTTTACGTTAAGCTCAATTTTACCTTGGTGATGATACATTTCTTTTTAAAATTTGATTAGTTTAAGTAGTTCATCCTTAATTTCTTTTACTAGTTCATTCTTTTCTTGCGAAAACGTATGCATACATTTTTGTACACTTTTTATGATTTTTTCATCCAAATTTAAAAAATAAAATAGGTTTCATCTAAACTCCATTCTACACACATTAAAAAAACAAATTGAATATTTTTCACAAATTTATGGGGGTGTACACATAAATACTTCATTTTCGAGATGTGTGCACTTCGAAAATTAATAAAAAAATTATATATTCATCCAAATATTATGAAAATTAGTGGGACCTCGTACATGGTCTTAGCTAACTTTCTACCAAAGAGATTTGAAAACTAAATTATAGAATTCAAAAAATGGGGGGTACACACACAATAGGTCGTTATCGTTTTGACACAAAAATGGACATATTTTTGTGTGCACCACATTTGACCTTCTTAGTCTCCACCATTTTAAAAAAACTAATAGTTTAGAAACTAGATTCCGAGCACTATGGTACTTATTCTTATCACATTGTCAAATTTTGAGTATATCACTACTACACGGGGCATATTTTGAGACAATAATTAGAGACACAACTTTTAATTGTCTATAATATTTTTATCGTCTCTAAATTCTTTTTATTTAATTTAATAGTAAATTGACTTTTAATGAAGTTTGGGGAATAGAGAAAAAATCATTTTAGGGCTTTGATTGGGAGAGGGGAAAGGCTGTAAATATTGGAAACATGGCGTCTACTCTATACACTCCGTGAATCTGTCGGCTATGGAGATCATTCTCTTGAGATTGCTACAACGACGAGGAAAGTAAACGTGAGAGCTTGTTCCAAACAAAAACAAAGATTCTAGCTATGTGTATTTCCCAAAGAGGTAGGGATTTTTCTGGTGAGGTTATTATACACCAGTGTTGGGATGAATTAGAGAAGCCATTTCTCTAATTTTTGCAAGATTTTCCCGACTAGGTGGTTATAGCCCAAGTAAATCCATTCCATTTGGTGCCTACTGAGGCCGGGAGGGATTTTTCCAGTGAGCTCATTTCTTGCAAGTTTTTAGTATGTCAAACACATTAGATGATAAATGGAGGGATTAATCCTTACTTCCAGACAAACAGGCTTGTCTCCAAATTACGAGATAAGTAAGGCTCAGATACTACCCAATATCTACCAGAATGGATCTAAACAAAGAGTAATCAAATAGATCCAACACTTTTAGTCTCCTCAGCCCCAATAGAATGACATGAACCCTACCGAAAAATTTATTGCTTCACGTAATGAGATGCCGAAGATTCAAATAGTTGAGGAACTCGACATGAATGGATCCCAAGAAATTGTTATTAGGAACATCCAGCAGCTACAGCAACTCAAGCCCTGCAATGGCAGGAGATAAGTGGCCTATTAAATTCTTGCTCGATAGATTCAGAGCAACGATCGAATGAAGAGCATGTTAAAATGTGATAAGCCAAGGTGTGGCTTTACTTTATACTAGAAATTTTTTTACAAGGTTTGAAAGTATGGCCAGGATATATATATCGGGATAGATGGATATCACCTCTCAGATGATGCATTCCTCCTCCAACAGCCCTGCAAAGCACCACTCATCCTACTCCAAAAAGGAAGCCTCTTTTTAAAAAAAAAAAGGCGAAGAAGAAAAAAATGTGGTTCCCCTTTTTGAATTCTCGTGGCACTAGGAATATGAACAAACACGACACGAGGAGAGTTTTGTTTCCGCACAGTGACTTCATTACACTACGAACAAAGTGCGGGTGAGGAGCTTAGGCACTATTATTTTCTTCAACGGATGGATCCTATTACACTATCACCGCATGATTACGTGCAGCTTTCATCCTTCCTGGTCAAACTTCATTGCACAAATAACTTGTAGATTTATTTTAAATTTTGGTATCCTGTTACTCGGTTTGATCTTCTATTCAACTCGGGAATTAGATATCTAGAAACTATATATGGAGAGGGTGAGTGAATTGATGTCCCACATTTCTCAAATTGCATTTATGCACATTATGGCAGGATGAAAATCATTTTTAGAGTTCTTTGTGGACAAAGTAATGAACCCATTTGTGTCTATAACTTACACGCTAAATTGCTTGCTACATTAGCCATGGCCCCTGTTGCTTATTGTTTGGAAAGGTATATATGTTGCACTCACACTCACTCCCATGTTCCGAGTTTAGTTTTTCATTTTATGTTGCCAATCTCCATGACAATGTATATATATATATATGTTATATTATATATATTGCCACACACACACACACACACACACACACACACACACACATATATATATATATATGAGTTCTTTGATTGTTTCGATTATCTTCATGTTGGTGCAAAAAGAACCGCCCTAAAATGACTTGTTCCATTTTCTCGCTAATTTTTCTGCTATCCTCTTAGGGTGGGTAAGTGATCAAAATTCAAACTCTACTATTTGATTAGTAATTTATTTTACATATGGGGCTGCAATTTGATTACTTGTCATTGAAAATAATGGAGCTAGAATGATTTGTAGGATTTTTCGATATGTAAAGACACCCATTGATTAAAATATATTGAGAATGATCTTGTGGGTACATTTTCTTCACAATCTTTGAGATAGAAAAAAATGTAGAGATTTTTATGGGCTAGTGTTTTAAGATAGACCTATGTGGAACTCCAAACTATAGTTGGTGGAACCATTCACTATTCCTTGACAAGATTACTACTTACAAAGCATGAAAGAATATTAATCTTGTTGAAAGAATAACAATACATTGTTTGTTACAAGAAACTTTAAACATTACCCAATAGTTCTTCAAGATTTCTTGTGAATTTTGTGTCTTTTAAGAGTGCTTCCTGAATCGTTTTTGTCTATTTTTTCATTAACACAAGTACTAATAAATTTAGTGATAGAAATGTTAATGCAAGTACTTGAATTAAATGACAAATGGGACAATGATTCCATCAAGATTCCTTGAAATATTGAAAGAAAATAAAATCTGTCATTATTTACCTATAGAAATTCTAGTGTCCCCTCCAAATGACTTCAAGAGATGCTAGAAAGAAGCTTGTTACCCTATAATAACACTCTCAAAACTAGAGTGTGCCACTGTTTGTAACCATGCAAGTCTAAAGATGAATTTCAACACCTACAATACAAAATAAGTTTATGGTCTTCATGAAAAAATCATGTTAAAGATGTCAAGATAAAAGGAAATTATCTAGCTTCTACTTGTTTACAAACATGATCTTATGAAATACCATTGATATGAAGTAAATGAATTTATGCTTGAGAATGAGTTCATCTCTGAGCTAGGGGTTTTTGAACGAGGGAAAAGGAGTCTCCAATCCTTAATAAAGTCCCAATAGAGTTGATATACAGTCGCAATGGTTGATGTGATGACAACTAGTGAAAGCTACCCATGTTTTGTTGTTTCTCATAGGTCAACCGTGCCCCTGCAGCTACCATTGCTGACACATACCTTCCCATGTTTGCTATGTGATTCAAATCTCCTTTGTCAAATCATCTCCTTGCACACTGTTCACATAGATCATTGAAATCATTAGCATAGTTGGTAAACAGATACTAAACTCTAATAAAGTTGTGGGCATTTAGGAATCAGTACCTGCATGGCTCTCCAGTAGTATTCAAAGAAATGATACAACATATACCAGGTCTCTGTAATGTTTGTTATTGGTGCAACTACCATAATTATCAGTTTAAAACTTCCAGTTGGATAATAACATATTACATACTCCAACTGCCTCAGCAGGGGCTCCTGCAAAACTAGTCAATAGAAAAATCTTAAGCCAAATGGAACTAATTATTCATGGGAACCAACAACAGAAGAGTTATTTCCTACAAAACTGGAAGCTAAGTAGCTAATCTATTTTGTGGCAAAGAGGTCTATTTTATGTTGAGAATTTACCTTGCTGGTTAGCTGATCGGCCATGAAAAAATCCACCATCACCACCTTAATACAAAGTAACAACAAATCTAACTTGTGAGAAGAGTTTGTGGTGCTGATAATGAAAGCAATTATTGAGACATAATTTTTAATATAGTGAAGATGGTAATAAAAATGTAATGCATACCTTGTATAGGGGTGATAGAATAATATTTCTTATAACACGAAGGAAGGAAAATCTTGTTGACCGATAACTAATATTAAGTGGGCATATTAACACTATTATGGAGGCCTGCCAGTTTCCCGAAAAAGTTTGTTAAAATGAGAATGGTGTTACTATTGATGAATAAAGGAAATAGAAGAAATTCCATGTCATATCCCTTATAATTCATAGAAACAAACATAGAAAATTCTCTGCCTTGATTACATAAATGAGTGATATTGAAAGAAAGGGAAAGGGAAATGTAGTTACTAGTGGGAGGAAGCCAGAATAGCATCCACATCAAGTGGTGAAAACCCCTTTGCTCTCAAATCCAGATGGGCAACCATGGTGCCAACTACTATAGTCATAAAACTAGTGTAGATCAAAAATACATCTTGCTATTTCAGCTCTCTGTTACATGCAAATTCAAAGATAAAGATATGATTGATTCATTGGCTTCGCCACATGAAGATATTACAACCATATAAGAATATATGCAGATTTGATAGTGTCAACAGGCTGCCAACAATAAAAGTAAAATTGTACTTGTTAGAGGAAGAAAAGAAGTATCTTTGAGAAATAAATTTTGGTGCAGAAACTCAAGAATTGATTCTTATGATATAAGTTTGAACTTTGAACTTTATTGGGTGTCATGTCACTTTATTCATGTGAGCAAACTCTACAATGAATAAAGCTACAAAAGGATGGTCAAGAAGAATTAATTATCAAACCTAAAAATAGGGTAAAATGTTTCCATGCATGTAGGGTCTATGCTATTTGTGTAGGTGCCATTGTGTATCATAATAATGTATCCTCATTACTACAAGGGGGGGTCATTTGAGACAAAAGATAGAAAAAATTATAATTTTGTCTCAAAAATAGAATTTCGTCTCAAAATTTCCCCCCTTTTACTTTTTAATACAAATGAAATGTTATGTTTCGTCGTTTGTTCCATTGTTGCAACTCTATTCTCCACCAACACATACATTATTTAGAGGTCGAGAGCCTTTTCCTCTATGTTGTGTGTGCACAGTGCTCCATGGAGCTTGAGGGTGGTGTGAACTCGAGTCTCCTCCCAATGGTGTTAAGCGCCAGTGAAATAACTTCATCCCATGCTGTGTTTAATGGTGATGCCATCTAAATTTGACTGGGAGCAGACTTTTTGGGGTTTTATATTATACAAAACCACTCTTCAAGTGTTCCCATGTGAAGCAGCCACAAGTTGAACAAAGTTAGTCATTGTGGGCTTGCAAGTATACTCCTTGGCCATCATTTGTTTTTTAGTTGCGTAATAAAATGTGTGCGCCATTTATGAAATGATTTCGATGTATATTTTTGTTCAAGGAGATTCGATTTCAATATGGTGGTTTGTTCTTGGAATATTTTTGATCAGTATAATATTTTGTCATTACATTTGGCGTGTTGGTTCTTTTCTTTCTCGCAAACCCTATGAAAAAATCCCCACGACTCTTACATTTTGTCAACACATATCGGTAATGCAATGCAAAGTATAGAAAAGCCCTAAACATTATTCTGATTATAAGAGCCCAATAAAGTCCCATTTTTCATGTATTTTCGGGTAGATAGCTCGTGATAGTTTTGGCATATATCATTTTAATCTTTTCATAATTTTCTTCTTGGTATTTAAAGTTTTTAGGATTTTTATGTCGATTTTGCGATGTTTTCTCTTCAAGAAGTAAGTTTCTAAGGTTTTATTGCAAGTAATCTGTGGACTTGGAAATTTCAGATAGAGAGGCTCAGAAGGAATAATAATTTTTTTCTAGTGACATTAGTCGGGCCTCGCTTGTCAATATTCTTTCTAGGTAACATGCATCTCGGGTGTTCAAAAATTTTGAGCTTTTAGTGAGTTTTTAGTATTAGGGTTTTCATCGAAAGCAATGGACCTCAGAAATCTCAGATGCACGTAATGGCACCGGGAGTAAGAAAACGTTTCAACCACTGGGCAAGACCTCAAATAAGTCTACTTTTTTGGAAAGAAAGTAAATGCAATAGAGAACCCCCGTAATTTTCTCCATGTTGGAGAACGAGGAACTTCAAAATGAATTGGAGCTAACAATGGCTTTGTTCCAAAGTGGTCCTTTCACTCGTAAGAAGATACACAAGCAAAGCAGGCCGGTGTCGGGGCAATGCAGAAGAGAATGGTTACTGGCGAGAATGGAGGAGAGGGGCTGGGGGTTAGAATTGTGATAGATGATCGGCGCTTGAAGAGTCCGTTATAAATTATATAATTATTAGTTAATATTGGTAAAAGCCAAATATT